>NQII01000086.1:1157387-1259084 GCA_002778355.1 Clitarchus hookeri
TGTGAGTATGCAAGAAACATTGAAATCAAAGTACGTTAGCATCATGTCATTAATAATTGGCATAATAAGATACAAGTCTTTTCGAAACCCATTTGTAAGCGATAAATTAACAATTACGTTAAAACTTTAGAACTATTTCCTCTCTTTGTGCTGGCAACCTAACGGCATAACAGTATCCGCGCTCGCCGCTGTTTGTAATGTTATATGCATGTAGCTAACGGCTAGGGTGTTCTATCAAAGGTTGATTTTCAAAAGTTTCTTCCAGTCGTGAACCGACTATAGAATGTTTCAGGTAAATCATCAAGAAAACATAACGTGAAGAAAAATGGGGGGAAAAAAGAGAACCAGAAAAAAGAAGATACGAGAAACATAAGCAAAATCCTGTAGGAAGAGAGAAGCGCAAAGAACAGGAAAGAATACAATATCTTAAGAAAAAAATAAAACAGTCAAACCAATACAAAAAATGTGACCGCGTGAACAACGGATAAAACGTAAGCAATTGAGATTACTTACAAAGTTATAAACAGAAGAAAAAGAACGCAACAGAAGGTAACAATCCCTTAGAAAAGGCACCACCGCCATCTGTAGAAAATAATAATGGTACAAGGTGGAGGTGAGCGATAGGTTTATTGCGAATAGCAAAGGATCAAATTTACTTAGACCTCTGAAAGTACGTATAGTGTACCAGTAAATGAACACGCACATCTACAGGAAATACTATCGGAGTACATAAGAAATATGTTATGGAAAAAATTGTGGTTGCCACCCAGGTGTATCCAGTCGCATTGGAGTTTACATGCTGATGCATGAAATATTTGGATATTAGGTTATTTTCATCCATGTCGTAATATTTACAAAGAGGTAAAGGATAGTACAGAGAATACGTAAACTTCTAACCTTCTTTAATATTAGGTTTAACTGTGCTTCTTTATGTTGAGTTAATTTCACCATGTTAAGGCAATGATAAAGGTCAGAAGTGAACTAGCAAGCACTCGGTCTTCCTATGTTCATAGAGTACGGTGCGTGCAATAGACCACAAGGGTAATTGCGTTAGATCAACGACAGCTTGTGATCTGTCATAGTGAATACAGTGCGTATTAAAGATTGTTCACGGTAAACTAAGCACTTTTGAAACCAACCATTGAAAAAATGAACTGCCTATAACTATGTGTATGTAGAGTAAACGTTGGCACGAAGGCTCCTAGTTAAGTTGGAAGCTAATAATAAAAATCGTTCTAATACCTTATGATGTATGGATGGTGTAAGGTGTAAATTTCTGGCTACAGAATTTTAAGGTTTTTTGTTGTATACAAATAAAAGCACGAGTAGAGCCTAGAGTAAGAGTACAACAGGGATATCGAAATGACAGAATTGCGAACATACAACAAAAAAGGGCAGCCACAAAAAGTTGACATGTGAAGAACGAGAAGTAATAAGGAGGATAACTAAAACTTGCGTTTAAGTGCTCCAGAGCTCGCAGGATTTGTAAATGGAGCACTTGGCACGAAAATAAGAGCCTAAACAATGAGACGAATAATGTGAAAGAAGAGGCGAATAACATAGTACATAAAAAACCACTTGTAAGTGGAATTAACCGAAAAGAAAAAACAACTTGTTTGAAAAGGAGCATATTCATAAAGATAGCTCTGGTGGTGGGGGGGGGTGTGTGTGTGTGTGTGTGTGTGTGTGTGTCTCTCTCTCTCTCTCTCTCTCTCTCTCTCTCTTTCTTACACACACCTTTAAACACACAAGTGCTGATATCACGATAGCGAGTGCCAACAAGACGACCTTTTTTGTTGCTCTTCACATTGCTTCTTGCTCTTCTCATAAACATACCGTATGTAAACGTGCATTACATCTCAGTGTTTCGAAAGTAACGGCCAAAACAGGATGATGAACCCAAGTGCGTAGAGAAGGGGGGATATTACCTCCACACTCATGACATCTTGGTCTCTTGGTCTGAAGCTTAAACCTTGTCCAAATACATTCCATTAATAGCAATCGTTCAGGGGGAAACCATGGAGTAACAGTCATATCTCCCGTTTCCGTAGCAATCATTCCGTCATCAGTAATTGAAAGGAACGTCCACGTAGTTTACGTCGTAAACTCCCGCACTTCAAAGCGTCAATGACAGAAACTGCGTGAAAAAAAGGTTGTAAAAACAATAGTAAAATGTTGTGAAGACCCAAGTTTAAGATGCACGTGGATTATTATATTAACTTTGCCTTATCGATGTGTTCCAGTATAGGTCGCAAAGCAGTGCATTCACATTAAGTGTGACAAAGTAAAAAGTTGCCTCGTGAGTTGAACCTACTTCAACGTAACTAAGGTATATTTTACTCAGGTTTGGAAAATCCATGCTATTAGTTTGGAAACTAAAAATTTTAGCCATCTGCACACTGATATTAACGATCTTGTGCTATTGCTACGCAAATATTTTCCATGATGTAATTACTCCCATATTACTAGCAGACATTTTTTAATATGTGACATAATTCAAGATATTATTAAGAGTTTCAGTGAGACATGTACTAATATCTGCTGCATCGTTATAATTTTTAAAATCTGTACCACTGATTTGTTTTCTATTTTCACGAGACGAACATTTCTCGATGTTATGAAACGAGTTGTTAAAACTCAATTTGCAGTGCCTGGGTTTGTTTACTTCAGAAACTGGATGCGGCGACAGCGCATTCCCGTTTTTAAGCTGCTTGCGAACGTTAACTAATTAAAAACATTGTTCACACGAACTTAGCACGACCACTGGAGTTTGGTTATATTAAATTAATCATTTTGTATGTAGCTTCTCGTAACATTTTCGTATTGTACCTAAAAAGCGACAGTATTCCTAGCTGAAAACTTAACTTCGATGTGCTTAAGACATTATATATAAATAAACGTTAAATTAGGTTAAAACCTTGACTACTAACAACAGTCATTCGCTTAACCAGGATGTCCACTTTCGCAGATTTTTGGTATTAACTTGCATTTGATGTATTATTGGAATCGATTGTTTTAAATAGCAGTAGTAGCCTTATGATGCAATTTGCAGCTGAGTAATGTACTTAATCAAACATTATAAGCCAATGTACTCATTCTTGCACTGATCTAGGATTTAAAAAAATAACACTTTATAAATAAAATTTGAAAATAAAATTATGTTTTAAGTGAAAATTACAAGATGTAATGTACCTTGTGTGTGGCAAATATGTTGTACAAAGCCGTGGTGTTTTATTTCACACGCAAATTTACAAGCTAGCCCTTCTCCCATATGAAAATTAAGCCTAATATTGGAGACGTTTTTTCGTTATAAACATTCCTCGATGCAATTTAACGAAATCTCATAGGACGAACAATTTTTGTTTTAAAACTGTGCAAACGTTAGTACACATTTTAAATAACCACTTCAGATACTGCACATGAATTGTGGCATTGTTTGGTTAGGGACACACATATTTCAAAATAAAACACACCTGTACAGTTTGCTGTTATTTCTCTGTACACAAATCCCCTATATTTACACCAATAAATAAATTCACGTCCTAATAGCTAAACATATTACTTTGTTAAAATAATTTTCATTAGTAGCAATTATTAGCATTGACGAGTCGCAGTCTCGTCCATTTTACTAGTTTTCATGCTCGCTATCCACCCGGATAAATAAATGCTTAAAGGCTGTCCACGATAAAGTGAGCACTTTTAAAATCAACTTCTGAAAAATGTCACTATAGGCTGCTCACGGTAAAATGAGCACTTTTAAAGCCTTAGTAACTTTTTTATTGTAGCAATTTTCTATCTTTGAACCACTTTATTAAAATAAGTATTGCCATATAAATAATAAACACAATGTGTATATTCCACTATACCCGGAAGTAACGACTAAGGCTAACATAAAATCAATTTATTGGTTATTATTCCGAATGAGAGGCTCATCCAAAAGTGCTCACTTTACCGTGAATAGCATATACCTCTACTCGCATATAGTTTTCACGGGCACACGCTACATGAGTGGCATGCTGCCAGTGTGGTTGGTAACGACGGAAGGAAGGTAGCTCCATGACATTACGTTAGGTAAGTAAACATTTGGGAGTACTGGAACTATTTATTTTGTTTCCTCTTTTTTAATGCATAAAAATGCAATGATAAACAAATTTGTGAAATACTTACTTTCATAATTATTTCACAGTTACACACGACCGACGAATGAATAAAGTGTTGAGACCCATGGCAGTGTTAATTTTACATAAGGTGGGACAATACACAAATAGTTCTTAAGTAGGTACTTCAAAAGTGCTCAGCAGGTATTTCAAAAGTGCTCAGTTTATCGTGAACAGCCTTTTAAACAGGTCATTTCACGGCATAATAGCTAACAAGACAGTAAAATCTCATAATAGCAGTGACACGAGCTCGTACGCCTTAAAAAAAAACCTAACACGAGAACAAGTTTTATCCCAAACGCTTGCACTTGTTGGTACAACTAACCCTAGTAGAATAAACCCAAGTTGAACAAACTTCAACGTAAAGTATAAGTATTGTGTCAGCCAATCGAATTCAGTAAACGATTTGTCTTCCTTCGTTTTCTGTGTTCGCTTTCATTTCTAACAATTTCTGTCTGAACTGCAACCGTGTTATGACATCAGTTGAGAACTTAATATGGAGGCCGATTCACACTGAAGTTAGCATGGGGTTCATTACGTTAACTTGGCGAAAATTCTGTGCCACAATTTTTATAAAATCGTAGTAGATGTGGTCACATTGGAGCTAAGAAGGGCCCGCTTTTTGATACTTCCTTTTGCAGTGCTACCAAATATCTTGTAGCCTATCTGGGCTCCGTAAATCGCTCGTGTATTTTCATAGTTATGTACAAATTCACCAGGTAAGGGCCCTTACCTCGCTCTCTGCCCTATGAAAGTACATCAAGGTCGTGATTTCACGTCGCTGCTGTCCAAACTCTCAGTAAAGGCACCCTAGAATTTCCACTTCAGCAACGGGGACTTGACAAGTGCCTTTCGTCAATACCTTGGTTAGTCTCCAGCGTTCTACTGTTTAAAGTATTTCATTTGTAAATGTTTACAATTTTACACGGGCATGGAAAAAAACACTTTCTACAGTCACAAAGACAAATGAAATTCGCACCTAATTCGAGGCGGAAGCGACCAAGAGCGTCCGAATTCACAAATTCGTCAAGACAATCTTATTAAGTATCTTAAATGCGTATTTACATTTCATGAACTCACAAGGCGGTCTTCACGAAGGCCATCTTATTTTTGTGCCTTGAGACTGTATATTTCTGCTGAATACTCACGCTTGAGATCGCAATTTCAAACTAAACTTCATATTCAAGAGCTTGCTTAAAATGGCAAATAAGACCGTCTTCGGTAAGTTTGCTGTAGACGTAACTTGCGACAATGCTGCTTTAAAAGACGGACGCTGGTTGGATAACTTCGAATGTTGTGCAAGTGAAGATTTCTGCAAAATGGCAATAACGAAGCGTGTGTTAGGTTAGCATGAATACTTTAATTGAGCATGTGGGCAAAAATCTACATTATTTTGCTCTCGTAAAGTATTTCACAACTGGAATTTTAGAGATACTAGTAATATTTAAACGTAATTCGTATAGTATCACTTAGGTACTAATTAGACCCTCGATTCTAGATAACGCTACACTTAACACTTATTTTTAAAAAGAGGTTTCAGTTGTTCTCAAATATAAATGTAATAATAAACAAAATATAGCAAATCATACTGTATGTTAAAATAAATACAAGTAAAACTTAAGTAAATATAAATATACTATATACCGGTAATTTTAAATGCACAGGTTGTATAAAAAGTATTTGCCCTGTATTGGATTCTGATTAATATAGTTCAAAATAAATTATCATAATTATGTAACGAGTTTATTGCTTGCTCGTGTATGTAAATCATGTTATTCATAGTTTTATTTAAAATATCTTGTTATTTAGTGACATTTTATTTAAAATATCATTTTCTTAAGTAAAAAAAAAGTTATTTCGTTCAACTTAATTGAATTAGCCTCACTTTCTTTCCAATCATGTTTTCCAGGAACACATTGTTTTATATTGGCGTATAATACCACACAGACATCACGTCGAGGAGACAAAAAATACCTGTAATTTATTGTTCATGTCTAGCCTCCAAGTTTCGTTTGAATCCTATCTGTCGTATTCTTGTTTGACCAAGACGGAAGTGGTAAAAAAAAAAGCTATCTCTTGAGCACACAGACTTCACGAATATCGTCAAATTTGTACAATTTGAAACGTGGAGCGGAAATAACAATGTCTTGAGAGTAGACAGAAAAGGGGGGTTCCAAAACACCTGGCTATAAACAGGGAGCGGGGAGCCAAATATAGAATTACACAGCAGCTCGTTCCTTAAAAATGTCCCGAATTTCCCAAAAAAAAAAAACGTCATTTTTTCCCGTTTTTCCATCAAAATTGCCCTTTTTTTTCCTAAAATGTCCCGAATTACTCCAAAAAATGTCATGGTTTGCCTCGTTTCACACACAGCTGCAGGCAGCTCCCAACAGGCACGCCCGTCAAGGACGCTATAGGTAATATGACACAGCACGTCGTTTGCCCAAAAAAATTCCATTTTTTCCCTAAAATTTCCCAGAGTCCTCCAAAAATATACCTCGCGCATGCATCCCAGCGCAGGCTCGCATCGCCGAATGCGAGGCCTGCGAAGATTGTTAAAAACATTATTTTAAATCCTTTTTTAAAATTTGTGATGTAAAGATTTTTTGTGTAAATTTAATAGCACACAACTCAGAGAGTCAACGTAAGGTTCAAAGATTCATCGCCGATTGGCAACGATAGGCCAGCCAGACCTGGGTGACGGCAGGAGGTCGGTATCTTCGTGCAGCCAGACCTAGGTGACGGTAAGCGCACACCCGAGCACACACATGCACACCCGAGCCCACTCGAGCTCATGCGCGCACACCCAGGCACACACCCATGCACGTGCACACTCATACATACACAACTGGGCAGTGTCCTCAAGAGAGAATTGTCGGATGCGTCAACACACAGCCTTGGACAACGCGGGAAAAGAAACTGGTTTAAAGAATTTCCTATGCAGGCCTCGGTCACAACGCGAGGGCATGCCGCCCCCGACTCGCCGAGAGAGAGAAATACGGTTATATATATATTTGCCTCTGACAAGGAAAATTAACAAATGGTCATTTAAGCCCTATGCTAACTTATAAGCATAGTTGGCCGTAATTCTTGAACCGTTTAAGTTACAAACATAAAATTCATAACATAGGCATCGCCTCCGACAAGGAAAATTAACAAATGGTAATTTAAGCCCTATGCTAAATTATCATATTTGGCCATAATTCCCGAACTGTATCAGGTACAACAGTCAAATTCATAACATAGACATCGCCGCCGGCAAGGTAAATTAACATATGGTCATTTAAGCCCTATGTGAACTGGGTGACATCAGGAGGTCGATGTCGTGTGACCAGGGGGACAGCAGGAGGTCGATGTCATGTGTTCAGGGTGACGGTCGGCAACGTGCGGCCAGACCTGGGTGAGAGCGAGCATGGTCGACATCATGCGGCTAAACCTCGCTAACAGCAGGCATCACTGAAAAAATTAGTAACTCTGGTCCCACCCAAATGATTAACAACAGGACCAGGAGGGTTATCTCAGAGTCTTCCGAACCATTCACAATGATAAAGGAGTCTAACATGTTACGCGAAGCTCTCAAAAGTGTCTCAACACTGTCGAAGCTTGTAACCAATCCTAAAGAATCCTACCATACACAGCGATAAAGGAGCCTAACACGTTACTCAAGGCTCTCGAAAGTATCTCGGACACTGCGACGAAACGCGCTGCATAATATAAAGGACGCTGCCAAACACTTCAACGACGCATACAACATAACATAAAGGATGCTGCCAAACACTTCAACGATGCGCGCGACATAACATAAAGAATGTCGCCGTGACTCGAGGCATAACATGAAGGACGTCGCCGTGACACGAGGTGTAACATAAAGAATGTCACCGTACACTTTAACGACGCGCACAACCTAA
This sequence comes from Clitarchus hookeri, assembly GCA_002778355.1. NCBI lineage: Eukaryota > Metazoa > Arthropoda > Insecta > Phasmatodea > Phasmatidae > Clitarchus > Clitarchus hookeri. The sequence continues at coordinate 1,165,453 of NQII01000086.1, forward strand.
CATAAAGGATGTCACCAAACACTGTGACGAAGCGTGCGGCATAACATAAAGGATACTGCAGTACACTTCAACGTCGGACACAGTATAACATAAAGGTTGGCGTCAAACACTTCAACGACTCGCTCGACCTAACATTAAGGATGATGCCGAACACTACGACGAAACGCGCAGCATAACATAAAGGATGCTGCAGTACACTTCAACGATGCACACAGTATAACATAAAGGGTGACACCGAACACTTCAATGATGCACGTGACCTAACATAAAGGTTGATGCCGAACACTGCGACGAAGAACGCAGCCTAAAATAAAGGATGCTGACGGACACTTGTACGCATGCATGCACACATATACATGCACACACACATGCACGCACACACACACATATATATATATATATATAAAATTGCTGAGACCTGCACAGTGCTCGCGTCGCCAGTCGATCACCTGGGCTGCCTTACAGATTCCCACAATGGTAGTTGATCGCAAAACATCAGTCGGGGCAGACGAATTCTGCTGCTAGAGTATGAGTGTTGGCTGTACTCTGAATTTGACGGTTTCGTCAAAATTTGACGGTTTCTGTTGTACTGTCCAGGATGGTCTGGTCTTGTCTAGCATCATCTAAATCAGCATACGGCACCCGATGCTTATGTAATATTTGATTTCAAGGGCTGGCAATTGCATATAACTATTTTCCTTTACACTTTCTTTTTATATCAATTTGCATCAGTGTGTAGCAGTGTTGTCCTTATCGCACCTGTGATTATCGGCTAACGTGACATACAGCATTCGATGGTCGTGCAATATACATAGGTTGTTAAATGCTTTTAACTATTTGCTTTTATAATTTATTTTATATCTCTTTTCATCAGTGTATAGCAGTGACGTCTCTCTTGCGTGACTAATGATTCAAATGTATGTTGTTTTGTGGCAAGCAAAGGAACACAGTCTTTACAAGTTGCGTAAAGTTTATCGCACTTGATGTATTTTAGTCAATTTTGCGGTTGGCCCTTGTGATCATTCGTTTTTTCTCGTTTCGGCGTACATTCTAGCTTTTACTAAACTTCTTGGCATGATAGCAACACTGATAACACTATTATGGACTGTGCGTCCAGCATGTATTATTTATATATTGTGACTCGTCATGACAACAAGCTCGTGATGTATGTGCATATATGCCAGTCCTTTATTATTTGTTAAGTGACTAATTTTTCATGTACAGGGCGGTTTCATATCTATTACACTCGGTTTCCCCAACCCTTGCACTAGACTGATGGTGTTTATTTATATTAATGCATACATTATTAGTGTAACCTGTGACTACATACGTGTTGCTATAGGTACATTTGTATACAGTTCTATTTTTCAATATATGACTGGTTCTTAAGTATTACCTAGGCTAATGATGACTCGGGCAGCCGGCCCTTGTTGTGACTTGTAGTGACTGATGGTGTTACTCGTACACATCATAGTCGATTTGGCAGTGCTAACCCTCCACTGCTGACCCCTATTTTCTTTACATGCGTGGAAGGTTGTTAAATGTTCCCGAACTTCAAAGGTTTGGAAATGCTGACCAACTATGCATGTAACAGGGCTTAAGACCTACTTGCCCTTATCTCCTTGATTTCAGTCGGAACTGATGAACGTGATATGAATTTGGTGGTCGTAGCTTCGGTGGGAGGGAAATGTTGGGCAACTATGCTTATACGAAGGTCGAGGGTGTACTTAACCTTGCATTCTTTTCGTCTTCGGAAGTGATACCTCATAATTGACAATACAATCCTGTTCGTTGTCGGCAGCGATGTTTGTTACGAATTTGATGGCTATAGCTTTGGTGGACGGGAAATGTCGGTCGACTATGCTTATAAGAAGCCTTGAAGTTTACTTGACCCTAACACCCTGTTCTTCATCAGAGTAGATTTTTATTATATGAATTTGATGCCTATAGTTTAGGCAGGTGGAAATAGCAGGCAACTATGCTTATATGTAGGCTTAGTGCGTGCATGACCCTGCACCCCTGTTAATATTCGGGGGCGATGACTATGTAATGAATTTGGTGACTATATATTTAAGGGTTCAGAAATTTCAACAAACTATGCTTATAATTGAGTTTAGGGCCTAATTGACCATGAGGCCTTTTCGTCGTTGGGGTGATGTGTATGTTAAGAATTTGGTGGCTGTATTCTAAATGGATCGGAAATTACAGCCGACTATACTTTTATGGGGGCTGAAGGCCTAATTGACTACAATTCTATTTAACATCAAGGGCGATGCATATGTGATGAATTTGGTGGCTGTATCTTAAATGGTTAGGAAATTACAGCCAACTATGCTCATTAGAGAGCTTAGGGAAAACTTGACCTTGCAGTCCTTTTCGTTGTCAGGGGTTATGCGTATGTTATGAGTTTGGTGAATATATCTTAAACGGTTCGGAAATTATAGCGAACTATGCTTATAAGTGAGCTTAGGGCGAATTTGATGCGTGTGCGCAGTGCGACTCTAGACTAGTGTGCGTTGGGCAGGCTTCGCTCTGTGCCATGCAGGTGGAATGACAGAATGTTAGACTCGTCCCCACCATGACGCCAGGTGAAAGAAAACCAGAAGGAATGTGAGAAAACCAAGGTGGAATGACAGCATGAGACTCGTCGCTACCAGGAGAAAGAACAGAAAGAATGAGAAAATCCATGGCAGAATGACAGAGCACGAGACTCGTTCCCGCCAGGATGTCAGGTGAAAGGAGACCAGAAGTAATATGAGAAAACCAAGGTTGGATGACTGAGCATGAGACTTGTCCCCGCCAGGATGCTAGGTGGAAGGAGACCAGACGGAATATGAGAAAACCAAGGTGGAATGACAAGCATGATGAGATAAAATGCATGGACGGGCAATGAACTCTAACATTCTTCCGGCAAGATGGATGGTGTTAGCATAGCGGGATAGGACGGAGAAGACCCTCCACACAGAATCCAAGAACGTGAAGTGGGGACATCTGGTAGGAAGGAATGAGAGAGCAAGAGAAAATAAAGGAGATCGGGAGGACTCTGAAAAGATCCCTTATATGGAATGCAAAGCATGAAGTATGGACATTCAAGATGGCCACCATTGGCCAGGAATGACAAAGTGGGAGGGGAATTCCAACATGGCTGGTGTAGACAAGGATTGAAAGAGCAGGAGGTTGCCTATTTACGTAATCCAAGATGGCCTCCAGCTCGTCCCGTCTTGTCCGCCAGGATGCCAGGTGAGCCAGAACCGTTATTTCCTACTACTTTCGATCTTTATCTCTGTATCTATTGATTATATTTTTTTTAACGTGTAAATTGTGTAGGCTTTCAATATTTTTTACTTAACAGGCGTATTTTACTACATTAACAGGTTTTGGCTGTATTTATGGTAAGTCTTAACTAACTAATGAACATCTAGAATAGTTTATTATAGTTTTATGTAAGAAATATCTACAGATTAAAGTAGAAACATGAATTAGTATTTACTGTGCCAATATTATTTTGATTCACTGTATTTCGAAAAGTTACCACAGAGGTGAAGGGCTGCTGTCATTTGACACTGAATACATATTCATCTAAAACATATTGCCTTCATAATAATACGGATGGTAATAAATACTTAACATACAGACTGAAATCATGAAAGTCTGTGTTTCCAATTAATGTTAACAAGAATGCGCAAATTATCACAAAAACTAGGAACTTTTCTGCATATCTCCGACTTTCTGCCGCTGTATTACACAAAATTTTGCCATACGTTAAAACAATGTTAATAATCTCCGCATTACTCCACTCCATCATGAGTACTGCATCGCGTTGCGTACATGAGTCAGCTCGACTCTACACGGCTAGATACTACGCTTCGTAATAGGCCCTAAGGTCAAATGGGGCGCTGCCTTGGCGCACATCAGAACCGCTTATTCACCAGAATATTGACATGTTAGCATCGGGCAACAAACAGTCCTCTCGTTCTACCTACCAGATAACCGCAGTACATATTTTAACTATCACAAACCAGATGTAAATTAAATAAAATTTTATCCGATAAGTGCTACGTGTTTACACCATAATGTTGTAACACTTGATGCAACACAGTGCGCTAAAATGTGTGTGCTATGATACCTAACTTAATATATGTCAATATTATCTCAGTCGATAAAATAATTGCTGCGACTGCAGTTAGATGCCAGTAACTACATTATGGATGCGTGCTTTGATAACAATTACATGGACGTTTTGTCAGTAGCAATTCGTAATGTGATGATGCAACAGTTGTAATCCACTTAATCCACGACCCTGGTCCCATTGCTTAAAGAAAATCTAAGCCTCTGTGGTAACTTATAGACATTCAATCCAAATCAATAACAAGGCATGCCCATGCCTGTTTATACCTATGTGTGGACAACGCCTGATTTTTATGCTACACTATATAATAGTTTGCATACTCCTCAGGCATTCTTACGCTGGCCTTTGAACACACAAGTGCTGATATCGCGAAAACGGTTAGTCTTAGCGAGTGCCGACAAGACAGCCCTTTTTGTTGCTTTCACATTCTCATTAACATACCGTATGTAAACTTGCATTACATCTCGGTGTTTCGAAAACAACGGCCAAGAAAGGGTGATGAACCACAAGTATGTAGCGAAGGGGGGATGATATTACCACCACTTTCATGGCAGGTTGAAGATCTCCCTTTCCTGTAACACTGTTCAAAATTGTGTTGCTTAATCTCAAATGGTTTCGGAAATATTTGACAAGTGTAATTTAAAATTCGATTTTCAGTGGCACTAAGCGGCCACAATTCTTACTTTATCGAAAAATGCCGTAATACATTTCTGCTTTGTTTCTTGTAAGGCATCACCCACCGAAATTAAGACAGCCAGTTCCGACTCATCCTGTATATATAACTGCCCTTTACAGCACATATATTTTGATGTAACCAATTTGAGTACTGCTTGTTCTATGGGCAGCGAATAGGGCCACGGAATGATAAGTAGAGCAAAGTGAAAAAAATGTTATATTCAAAACTGTTCCACGTGCGTAAAAGATGCCCACATAGGAATAGCATTCCACATCCGACAAGTTTCAGCTCTCTATTTCCGTTTCTAATGTTTTTTTTAAAGTGAAAATGGCTTAAACAAACGTTTTCATAATTATTTTTAGTTACGAAAACACTTATGCATGAGTTTTAAAAATAGCGACGTACGGCACACATTTTTATTTCATTTTACACCAAAAGTCCCGGCTGAAAATCTCAAGATGAGAGTTCCGATGTAAAAACTACCTTGGGCACAAAGGCTGTGAGGCATGCGATGAGCGTGCCTTGGTCATCCATGGCCATTCCGCGATTTTATGCCCCAGTGGCAATCCAACGGCCCATACAAGTGTACCGTTTTTTATTAGTGTTGAATAAAGCACGTATCTCTTATCGCTTTTATATACAGTGACTCACAGTGAAAGTGGTGCGCCTAGAACGAACCGACATAAAATTGGAAATGAATATTCCCTCTAAAAGAAAATTACTGGTAACCTACTTTATTTAATGCATTACATATCCAACTTTTAGGGTCTATAAAGATACACATCAATTCTATGAGTATATTTGCATAAAATGTAAAACACAAACAACTGCAGATTGAACACCACAGTGAAAGTGGTACATCGCCCAATACATGCTCCCCATTGGACTACCAGGCGTGTCATGTCGGGCTCACGCATTCTGAACCACGCGTACTTTCGTTCAGTGCATGAAGGCAAGCATTACATTCAAGTAAGCTTTCGTAGATAAACATGGAACGTAAAAGAGGTCAGACGTCTGTGGCGGTGAGAAAGCTGGTAATTTTGCATTACCAAAGGGACACATCTCTGCGTGAGATCGGCAAAATTGTGAATCGCAATCATTCTACTGTGTAAAATATAGTTCGTCGCTTTCGTCAATACAGTAAAATAGCGAAAAAACAGAAGCGTACTTCCAGAAAAGGATTCACTGCATCAGATGTTCGACGTCAAATAAAAAAGAATCTCGCGTTAAGTGCACCAAAACTTGCCAAGGAAGCAGAAGTCGTCTTGGGGGAAAAGCCAGCCCAGAAACGGTGCGGAGAGTTTTTCGTAGAGGACTTCAATGGTCGAGTAGCACGCAATACACCATACATCAGCAAGAAGAACAAACGTATCATATTCCAGTTTGCCACACATCATGCTGATAAATCTTTTGACTATTGGAAAACAGTAATATTTACAGATGAAAGTAAATTCAGTGTGTATGCATCTGATGGGAAGGTCAGTATCTGGCGTAAGTCAAACACGGAGCTTGCAGAAATAAATTTTCGGCCGACGGTGAAACACGGGGGTGGATCTCTGATGGTATGGGGTGGTATGGTGGCTTCGGGTGTTGGGAAACTTTATTTCATAGATAGTAATATGGACCATGATGTGCATTTGGACACATTGAGGAAAGAACTGACACCGAGCGCAGAGAAATTAGACTTGCAGGATTGTTTCACGTTCTACCAGGACAACGACCCGAAAAATAAGGCCCATAAGGTACGCATTTCGTTACTCTATAATTGCCCCCATGTACTCGATACCCCTCTACAGTCCACAGATCTAACCGGAATGACGTCAAAATTGCCCTTCAAACGGAATGGGATAATATTGAGCCCTCTTATTGTGAAAGGTTGGTTGTATCTATGCCATATAGACTTAGGGAGATGAAAAATAACTATGATCGTCACACTAGGTACTAAATGTCCATACATGCCCTTCAACGACAGGACATATACACACTGTACCATTTTCATTGTGGTATGCATTTTGACCTGAGAATGTGTAGTTAATAGTTGGAAATATATATATTCTTATGTGAAAATATTTACTTTTTGTATCTGTTGTATTATGATTGTAAATACCTTTATTCACCAATACACTCAATTTTCATATCGAAAAGACTTATATTAAAACAATGAAATATCATAGGATAGGTGATAGGTCTACCACTGTCACTGTCACTGTGAGTCACTGTACGTCGGCGTTCAGGTCCTTACAATTTTAACGTGTCACTCCATCGACATGTGGATAATATTCATTTATATGGAGTTATTTTTTATATTTATAGAGGAAGAATAAAGGAAGTGCAGAAAGACACAGCCACACAGTAAATGAACATGGATGCAGTATCTGGGTTCTCCAGCAGCGCAAGATGGTAATCACGGTGGCGCCACCATTGCATTGCGGCAGCGAACAGAGGGCGGCAGTGTCCCATTGCGTGGTTCACCGCCGCCGGCCACTGGCGGCGGCGCCAATTAGCTAGGTGACGTAACCCACGCGATGGCACAACAGAGGAGGTTGTCCAGTGTCGGCTCGCGGCTCGCGGTGCACGTCCCGCCAAAAACGATGTGTCGTGTCTCGTAAGCTGGACTTACTGATGTTCCTCACTTTGTACTGTCGCAGTGCCGTGAAACCAATTTGTAAATAAAGTCATAATAAACAAGGTGCTTATTATTTCAAAATGAGATGTCAAAATATAGAAAAAGACTATGGCTAGATTTACAGTAATCTAATTAATATTTGACCAGAGTCGTTTTTTTTTTCTATTGCTGTCGGTATTATGCACTAGAAATAATAACAAAAATGATACGGGTCGACAGATGGATTTGCTGATGTGCCACAAATATAAAATACTAAAAACTAATGTGCGGACTTCGAGAGTAAGGAAATTAATGTCATATAATTCTGGAAGTTCCACAGGAGTATGCCACGTTTCAGCGTTAACTGACAATATTGCACGATTCCAAACGGATCATTCAAGACAAATAAGCACGCTTTTTAATATACCAAGGGGCTCTATAGGATATATACGAAGATTAGACAAAGAAGGCATGTTGGATTCAGTTTCTTTCCCAGGCGTAGTGCACCTAAATTAGCAGCAGGACTTTTCCAGGAGTTTGGGAGAAGGTCCATCCTTAAACAGTCCGCCGAGTCTTTAGGAAAGAAGGCTACGGTGGTACAGTTGCCAGAAAGAAGCCCTTCATTGGTGAACCAAACAGAAAAAAAGGATTGCCGTTTGCAAAAGATCAGGTTAATAAAGATGAATATATTTGGAATGATGTCATTTTTACCGACGAGAGGAAATATAATGTTTTCAACTCCGATGGCAACTGGCAAGGTATATTTTGGTGGAAACTAAATGCAGAGCTAGAAAGCAGATATTTACAGCCCATTGTCAAACACGATGGGGGTAGCAGTATGATCTGGGGCCATATGGCTTCAGATGAAGTCTGTGAAATGGCCCGAATTGATGGCACTATAGGGAAAGAAGACTATCTCCGCATTTCGAAATAAAAGCTGCATAAAAGTGCAAAAACTGGGCATCAGAGGTAGTTTCAAATTTTATCAGAACAATGGCCTAAAGTACACATCTTTAATTGTGCGAAGTTGGCTGTTGTACAACTGCAGAAATAGTTAACCTGTATCTGTGCTTCTGACAACACGTACAGTTAACAACTTAATGCGTACAGTATTAGCACATTTCTTGGGTTCTGATTCTCATATGCGGGTGCTACTTTGACGTGGGTACCTTCTTATACGAAATATCTTCTCCCCTCGTCACACCTCATCCATTCTCCAAGCTGAACGAGAACGAATGGAACGACGACGGGCGGCGCCAGCCTCACCTCAATTCACGTCATTATGTGGCCAGTAAGTCACCGTACACTCCTTTGCCCCCAGTGAACTTGCCCAACAGGATGCTACATGAGCGAAGCCACAAACGCTTCTACACCATGCCACTAAGTGACTGCTGTCAGCATGTCAACAGTGAGAGTTGTGCGTATTCGAAAGGTGCATGATTATAGGGGCACATGAATTTGGACATTTGGTCACAAATTTCTCAGCAGTTAAAATTGCATCGTTAGCTGTTAGCGGCATTGTTGTTAGGTGGAAATGTCATGAAAGCACTGGCCTTTGGAATCATAGGTCAAAGAAATTAATGGGGACAGTCGAACTATGAAGTNGTGGAAATGTCATGAAAGCACTGGCCTTTGGAATCATAGGTCAAAGAAATTAATGGGGACAGTCGAACTATGAAGCATGTTGTATGTACCAAAAGTAAACTGTTGAAGAAAGTACTTGTGTCGCAGCTCAGGTGGAGCGACTAGTGATAGGACTCTCCACCAGAAGGTGATGACACTTAGTTTTCATGATCGTAACACTGGCAGGAAGCCACCGACTGCATGTAACTATGCCCGACATGGTTTGTTCTAGTGCAAACAATACTGTCATCGGACTATGGGGTAATGAAATGTCNGTGGAAATGTCATGAAAGCACTGGCCTTTGGAATCATAGGTCAAAGAAATTAATGGGGACAGTCGAACTATGAAGTATGTTGTATGTACCAAAAGTAAACTGTTGAAGAAAGTACTTGTGTCGCAGCTCAGGTGGAGCGACTAGTGATAGGACTCTCCACCAGAAGGTGATGACACTTAGTTTTCATGATCGTAACACTGGCAGGAAGCCACCGATTGCATGTAACTATGCCCGACATGGTTTGTTCTAGTGCAAACAATACTGTCATCGGACTATGGGGTAATGAAATGTCNTGCATGTAACTATGCCCGACATGGTTTGTTCTAGTGCAAACAATACTGTCATCGGACTATGGGGTAATGAAATGTCTTATAGAATGGCGAGTCATGTTACGAGGACTGTTACTCGGTTAGACATGTGTGGACCTAGCAAACACCTAGATAACGATATTTACTTGAGTGCGCTTTGCCCACGGCGAAATTCTGTAGCTGAAGTGTAATGGTCTGAGACGGTTTCTTNAACGATATTTACTTGAGTGCGCTTTGCCCACGGCGAAATTCTGTAGCTGAAGTGTAATGGTCTGAGACGGTTTCTCTTGTTTTTTTCGCTTGGGTAACAAGTTTTAATTTACTGATCGAAGAACTCTGGTATGTATCACAAAGATTGGCGCCNTTGTTTTTTTCGCTTGGGTAACAAGTTTTAATTTACTGATCGAAGAACTCTGGTATGTATCACAAAGATTGGCGCCAGTTTGTAATATACCCTTTCCTCTACCAGCACGATAATTATCCTGTCCACAAAGCACCGACTCGAACCAATCAGAACATATTTGGGATGCGCTGGAGCATCAGTTGCATGCCAGACTAACTCCACCAACAGACATACATAAAATATTCACCATGTTACAGGAATAAATAAAAATACCACGAGCTGTTTACCAGAATTTAGTGGAATGCCATCTGGTGATTTTCGGCCAAAAGTGTTAGTCTGCCCTACCTCGGCCGGAAACGAGAGGATGCGACGTTTTAATACTGACAAGTACCTTATATACAAACATTTGTAGAAAGTTTATTTTCTTCGGGTGGTGTTTGGGAAACGAATATAGAAAAACTAAGAAACGACAATCNCAAACATTTGTAGAAAGTTTATTTTCTTCGGGTGGTGTTTGGGAAACGAATATAGAAAAACTAAGAAACGACAATCCAAAATAAAATGACAATCCAAAATAAAATTTTTCGCTAACTTTGTAAGAAAATATTTTTCCAATGTGATGCATTACTGCCGAGTTATTTTTTACCCTGTAAATTTGCATGTTTAAATGTTGCATAAGATACCGCGCTACGGGATTGTATCACTCTGNCAAACATTTGTAGAAAGTTTATTTTCTTCGGGTGGTGTTTGGGAAACGAATATAGAAAAACTAAGAAACGACAATTCAAAATAAAATGACAATCCAAAATAAAATTTTTCGCTAACTTTGAAAGAAAATATTTTTCCAATGTGATGCATTACTGCAGAGTTATTTTTTACCCTGTAAATTTGCATGTTTAAATGTTGCATAAGATACCGCGCTACGGGATTGTATCACTCTGTTGAAATATTAGCTCAGAAAGTAGACAAACTGTTATTTAAGATTGCCCTATCTTGATTTTTCTATATCGGTTTCCAGAAACATGCAAACTTCAATTAGTGTGTTCAAAGTCAATTTATGTATCACGCCCTCTTAAGGCTCGGCCTCACCCCTTATTCATAAATTCTTAGTTTCCGCACCATAATTTCGGATTCATAGTAATTACTGACAATGTACGATTATAGAAAATGTACATTTTACGAGTTGTTTAATATTTNTTTCATAAATTCTTAGTTTCCGCATCATAATTTCGGATTCATAGTAATTACTGACAATGTACGATTATAGAAAATGTACATTTTACGAGTTGTTTAATATTTTTGTGCATTAGTTTAATTCTGCATTATATTCTTGTAAAAAGTTAGTAACATGTTTATAGTTTATCAATAAGACCCTGCCTTTTTGCAAACAGGAAATAACACACAGTGAATATTGGATACAAAATAATATACAACTAGTAAATAGTACATTTTCTATAATCAAACATTTCCAATAATACCTTTGAAACTGAAATTATGACACGAAAACGAAGAATTTCTCTATAATAGGTGAAGGCGAGCGTTATGTGGACCCAAATTAATTTAAACACTAACTGACGTATCAAAATTATTGGCAACCAATTACGAAAAGGAGTTGTGTCTAAAATCTTTATTACAAGTGTAATGATTACAGTGTCGGGAAGTGAAATTGGTGTCTTGTTATTTTATATGCATACTAAAAATAATGGGCGAAATTATAACATATTTATAACAAGCTCACAGTAACATTGTAATTTTTCCAGTGGCTGGAGGGTTTGACCACAGCTGTAGTGAAAAGCAGCGGCCTTCGATGTGCAAACGCTGCAAACCCCCTTCCACAAGGATCACGTTCCTTGCCCTTCACNGGCCTTCGATGTGCAAACGCTGCAAACCCCCTTCCACAAGGATCACGTTCCTTGCCCTTCACACTTTCCCACGTTTGTGCTTTTCCTTAATCCGCCCCGTAGAAAGTGCATGAGACAGAATGCGCATTCCAACTGCGCAATAGTAATCTCTGGGTTCCAAGTAGTGAAAGGCTTTTCTTTTAATATGACTGTCAAAACCAAATGGATTAGAATATGATTGGGATTATGTTTCCTTCAATAAGTGCTTTGATATTCTAGTACAATACTTTTGATCGGGTTCCAATGCAAATACGATGTAATAAAAAAAATCCCNTATAACAAGCTCACAGTAACATTGTAATTTTTCCAGTGGCTGGAGGGTTTGACCACAGCTGTAGTGAAAAGCAGCAGCCTTCGATGTGCAAACGCTGCAAACCCCCTTCCACAAGGATCACGTTCCTTGCCCTTCACACTTTCCCACGTTTGTGCTTTTCCTTAATCCGCCCCGTAGAAAGTGCATGAGATAGAATGCGCATTCCAACTGCGCAATAGTAATCTCTGGGTTCCAAGTACTGAAAGGCTTTTCTTTTAACATGACTGTCAAAACCAAATGGATTAGAATATGATTGGGATTATGTTTCCTTTAATAAGTGCTTTGATATTCTAGTACAATACTTTTGATCGGGTTCCAATGCAAATACGATGTAATAAAAAAAATCCCNAATAAGTGCTTTGATATTCTAGTACAATACTTTTGATCGGGTTCCAATGCAAATACGATGTAATAAAAAAAATCCCTTAGAAGCTTGGGTTTGTTGAAATACAGATGTAAATACTAGCCATGCCATTGTTGAAACACGTGAATTTAACATTTGTTTTGGCTCTCTTGAGCCAATGTTGGGGAGCTGCGGAGAAGACAACAATCAGTCTACCTCGTCTTTGATCTTGACACATACCGCATATTGTAAGTAGATGCACCGCTGCCACCCCCCCCCGNAGCAAATCGCCGACGCAACGAGGAGCACGAGAGAACACCGACACATGTCAAGGTTATGCAAAGTTAAAAACTGCCCAGAAAATGCAAAGGTCAGCTAGAGTTTCGCCGATGCACCTCTAATTAGACAAGTAAGAAGGGCTGACAGTGGTTGGATGTAGGGCTGTAGGCCACCCCTCCTACCCCAACGAGCGGGACATGTGTGAGGATATGGGGGGGGGGGCAACGAGAGAGGTTAAAGGCGAACTTGCGGGACAAGGAGGGGATCAGTCAGACCAGTAATACTCCGCACAGGGAGGCGCCAAACCAGAACGGGTGATGTGTGTCAGTTGTGCGACGGCCACGCCGCAAGGCGGCAGATGAGTGGGGGCTTGCCAGGAGCTCCAGTCGGAACAAGTCGAGTCAGTCGTATCACCACGCTGGGACACAAGTCAGTCGAGTGAGTCAGTCAGCCGAGGCCGGGGATCGGACCCCAGCAGAATCAGTGATGTAGAGGCCAGTAATAATCTGTGCTGGAAGGCGACGGTCGGGTGGGGGCTCATCAGGAGTACCACATCGGGACGCAAAGTGCAATACCGAGAACGGGAGACGAGTGGTAGCCTGAACGAAGGGCGCCACACTAAGAGAAGAGTCAGTCAGTCGTATCGTGGAGTCATCGAGGACAGAATACGGAACAGCCAGTCCTAGGGCCTGTAAAAGGGCCGCCCAGCTTACCAGACCTCAACCACCGCTGGATCACCCAGAACTACAAATACAGCTAAGTACCATCATCGTCGCTCAAGGAACACATTCCCCGATGCGTAGCGTTCCCCCATGGCATCGGAAGCAGTTAGAATGAGTACTTTAAGCCGCCCTTCAGGCTCACAACTTGCAGGGAACAGTCTGGCAGGAGCAGTACAACAGGTGTTAATATCCGGTAAAATATGTGTTAATTTCCGATAGAATAAGACCAAGATGTTATGAAGTTATTGTTCACTACCTCTATTCAACATCCAAGACACCCATAGTCAGTACCTGGTAAAGGTAACTAGTTTCCTATGAACCACCCTGTATTCCACAGGTGGCGAGTAGCATCAAGTTATTGGCACCCAACATGCGGCGAAGTGGACTGAGTATGCAGAAAACAAGGACCAGACTATACCCGTGAGAAGAGGTCTCAGCACTACCGAGCTAGTCAGGATAAAGAAGACTTCGGGGAGTCTAAAACCCCAGGGCGCCCAACAGTAGCCCATTAGCCCGAGACGAGTCAAAATTAACGAGACCGGCAGTCTATGAATTAACGAGTACAAGCGGAAGAGCGATTAGCGGGGTGCAGAAGGGAGCGGGAAGGCGGACGAAGTGGAAGGGTGAAGAGCAGAAGGGAGATTAGCAGAGAAGTAGGCCACTAGCCCACCAGATTGTGGACAATGGCGGGGCGATAGCAGGCAAGAGGACGAGACAGACAAAAGAGCATGTGCGAACGAAGAGAAGAGAGCATGTGCGAACGAAGAGAAGAGAGCATGAAAGCGAAGGGAGATTAGCGAGGAGCAGACGGGAGCGGGAATTCTGACGAAATATAATGTGAGAGCGAGAGCGAATGGAGGCTGAAAGCAAACGAGGAATGAGAGCGAAGAGGCGAAGGGAGATTAACAAGGAAGAGAAAGTAGGAGAATTAGACCACTAGTCCACCGTATGGTGGACAATGGCGTGGAGATAGAGTGTAGAAGCGATAAGCTGGCTATTACCCCAATGCACTATCTCAGTCGGAGATGTTAAAAGCACACCCGAACAAACACGCCAGCCAATAACGTGCCCGGAGCCCCAGTGAAACTCGCTTACCGGGCCGAAAGTACACATGTGCGGGAAGAAGCGTACAAATTAGAACAGATGCACGAACGAGAAGTAGCAAACGAGCAAGGGAGAACAGGTGAGGAGGAAGGAGGAGAACAGACGAGTAAAGGGAGGGCGAGGAAGAGAATGGAGGCCGAAAGCGAATGACGAAGAAGCGAAGGGAAATACACCGACAGAGAACCGAACCGGAGTAAATATCAGAGAGGCGAACCAGTACCGGGGGACCACAGCCAACCCAAGGATGAGAGCCCACAGCAGTTTGGAGACGACACCAGAACGAGAGGAAGACGAAGGAGCCTCCTCCCCTCCCCACACTCGCTGTCTAGGTCCCAGTGCGGGCGGGGCGAGGTGCCTCCTCATCCGACGGAAATAGACTCTGTGTGGCATGAGGTAGGTCTGTTTACCTCACATCACCCACTGAGAGGAGAGAACTAGGGCGGGATGCCCGACCTGATGCCGGAACTTAAGTGCAACAAGTGTAGTGTTTTATTTTACAATGTACCATAAGTAAGTTAGGAATATAGGCCATCAGCCAAATTATAGTGTGTTTATTTTGCCAGGATCAGTGTGATTGTTTACTTCCGCCCACCATAAGACCCCTCGTAGAAGCGGCCGAGAGGCAGGATAAGATAAGACTGTTTTTTCTCTCTAAACGGCCTGCGAGCCGTCTGTAACAGTACAAAGTAACCATGTCACTACACGTAACAGCTGCCAGGCAGCCTTGCTAATTACCGACCATCTGCCACTCAACTTGTTTGCCACTGTTCAAAAAAGCCCCCGAATTACCAGGGCAGCAGAAGCAGAGAAGACAAAATAAGTTAAAAATTACAGTGATCTGGATGGATAACTTAGGGCATGTAGTGATACAAGGGTTTAAATGTGTTTGTAATTATGTAATTAATGTAAGGGAGTCCAAGATGTGTATTACCCTGTTATTTTTTGTCTTCGCGAGTTCAAATATGTAGCAAGAGGTTAAACTTGTCCAGTAACATACTGTCCATGGCAGAAGTAGGACCTATGATAGTCCATCAGCTTATGTGCCAACCCCCAAATGCCGTGGACTTCATGAATTAAGTTTTTGTTTAACCACCCCAATAGACTTATAAGATATATTCCCAAGTGTGTACGGCCTGCGAAGGTGTGAGAGTAAAAAAGGTACATTATAAATAGCCAGCCTTCAGCAGTATGTTTGTTATTGCAGAGCCCAGGTTACAAATTTCCCCTTAACAGCCATGCTGGCGCGCCTGATAAATAACACTGGAGACGCGCAATCTTGAGCAACGACAGTTGGCTGGCCAGACTAGGACGAAGGAAGAGAGACAGGCAAAAGTAGGTCACGCCTGGTTGCGCAGCTGGCACGAGATACGCACAGTACTAGCAAGAAAATACTGTGCGCAGGGAAAACCTGCAGAAGGGAAGCACAACAAAGGCGCAACCGCACATTGACGTCTGGGCGCAGGTATGTCAGAGTCGCACAGGCCAAAAGGAATTGACGCGTACCGCATATTGTAAGTAGACGCACCACTGCCACCCCCCCTCGCAATCTTACCCCCCGCTAGCGCCCTCAGCAGACATGTGCTGCGAGACACGTGCTGCTAGGCCAGGTCGACCTGAGAGGGCGGACAAGCAATAAAACACATGCCAAGGTTATGCCGAGTTAAACCAGCAAATCGCCGACGCACCGAGGAACACGAGTGAACATGGACACGTGTCAAGGTTATGCAGAGTTAAGAACTGCAGAGAAAATGCAGAGGTCAGCCAGAGTTTCGCCGACGCACCTCTAGTTAGACAAGTAAGAAGGGCTGATAGAGTTTGGACATAGGGCTGCAGGCCACCCCTCCTCCCCCCCCCCATGAGCAGGACACATGTGAGGATCTGGGGACGACGACGAGAGAGGTTAAAGACGAACCTGCGGGTCAAGGAGGGGATCAGTCGGACCAGTAATACTTAGTGCCGGGAGGCACCGGACAGAGTCGGTGATGTGAGTAAGTTGTGCGGTGGCTGTGCCGCAAGGCGGCAGACGGGTGGGGGCTCACCAGGAGCTCCAGTCGAAACAAGTCGAGTCAGTCGTATCTACATGCCGGGATGCTAGTCAGTTGAGTGAGTCAGTCAGCCGAGGCCGAGGATCGGACCCCGGCAGAATCACTGATGTAGAGGCCAGTAATAATCCACACAGGGAGGTGATGGTCGGGTGGGGGCTCGCCAGGAGCACCACGTCGGGACGCAGAGTGCGATACCGAGAGCGGGAGTAGAGTGGTGGCCTCACGAGGGATACCACGCCAAGAGAAGCATCAGTCAGTCGTATCGTGGAGTCGTCGAGGAGAGATCACGGAACAGCCAGTCCGAGGGTCAGCAAAAGGGCCGCCCAGCTTTCCAAAACCTCAACCACCACCGGAACACTCAGAACTACAAATACAGCTAAGAACTGTCGTCGTCGCTCAAGGAACATATTCCTCGACGCCTAACATTCCCCCACGGCATCGGAAGCAGTTAGAACGAGTACTTTAAGCCGCCCTTCAGGCTCACAACTTGCAGGGAACAGTCTCGCAGGGTCAGTAAATTATGTGTTAATTTCCGGTAAAATATGTGTTAATTCCCGGTAAAGTATGTGTTTATTTCCTATAAAATAAACACCTTCCAAGACCAAGATATTATGAAGTTATTGTTTACTACCCCAATTCAACATCCAAGGCACCCATAGTCTGTGCCTGGTAAAGGTAACTCGTTCCCTATGAACCACCCTGTATGCCCCAGGTGGCGAGTAGCGTCAATCTATGCTCTGTCCAGCTGTAACACCGTTAATTTGTCTGAATACGGTGTTATTCTCAATTATCCTTGTTTTATAGAATCTATAATGTGCATCCAAAATACTTTCACCAATTACTTAAATACGAAATCAATATACTGAGAAATATATTTACTACTATCCTCAATTTGAAGTAAAGAAATAATATAACTTATCGTAAAGCCAGAAACTTTTCAGAGTTTTATTTCTAAATTGAACATGTATATTAATAATAAAGAAAATAGTTTTCAAATTGCTGGAGTACTGAAACATGAGATATATAAAAATTGGCATATTCAAAGAATTCATAAACCTTAATTCAAAATATATCGATTTTAACTAGGATAGACGGATAACAGAATTTTTGTCAGCCTGCGATGTCAGGTGAAATNTAAATTAATTCTGTGAATTAAAACTTGCATAACCTTTTGTACATGATGAACTACTTTTCTTTGTGGTTTATAAAACTGAATAATAAACAAATAATATCAACCCCTAAGTAACTTTTAAATTATTTCTTTTTATGGTTACATTACCAATACTATGGCAGAACTGTTAGTATCTTACGACTATGTCTGTAACATGTGAAAATTGCTGCCTGTACTGAAATATTTTTAAAAAATACTAATAATTACAAATATTATTTTATTTAAAAATTTTGTTTCCATTTTGGCCACACTGGCAAACATTTTAGAGCTGTAACAGTCTTCCTAAAGAATCGATCTGCTGAAAAAATGAACGATATATTTCTTCGTAACCACCAAAAAAAATCGATATTTGCAAAGAATATAAACTACCATATTTTTTCTTTTACAGGTAACTGTATATTTACACACATGTAGTTACAAACTACGGAAAGTCAGACTCATCAAATGTAACATTTGTCCAATAATTGCTCTCTAGTGAGTCATAAAAAGTGCTTTTCTCAAATGTAATAAGAGATTGATATCTTGTTGACCACAAACCAAAAAAACCATAAATAATACCAAGCTAAATGCATGCAGGAAGATAGCACTGGGTCTCTTTGAAAATCCTACACAGCGCATTACACTCGCCTCCGCTGTTCCCTGGTCATTCACAGCCTATGTTCTTGACCGGTAAGTATACTTAAGTCTGGGAACGTACTAGTCTGACTGTGCATACGTACATCGGCTAACCGGCTGGCTAACTTAAGTAATCGCGTTCACAAGTGGCCTACAGAACGAAAACATGCATGACTAGTTGGCAAAACTTTGCTGCTTTAAGTATTAACCAAATTTAATCACTTTCAACAGAAATTAAAAGGCTTATTATTTAATGCAGATGGATTACATTCAAATCACACTGTTATATGATTTACTAGCTGTGCCCGCGGCTCCGCTCGTGTGGACTACAGAATTATTGTTTAGGTTTTTTTAAAAATAAAGTTTCATTTTACTTAGTGTTAATAATGAAATAAATAATTAGTTAAAATTTCTTTAATTTAAACATACTTTTATTTTTTACATTATAATATTTTGCATCAAGTCATTTGTTGATTTTTCTTTTTCTAATCTAAATACATATATTTTACCTATTAAGTAAAAGTTATGAAAATATCTGGCGTGACGTAAATACGGACGTAAACCAGTGTCTTGGGTTCTCTCGTGCATTTAGCGTGATCCAGGGACGTTGGTGAAAACGCTTATTAGTATTTCTCTGTAATAGATAGATATGACGTGTAACGCATATTGGAAGTAGAAACCTCGCTGACACCCCCCGCGATTTTAATCCCCAGCGAGCTCCTTCGACAGGTACATGCATGGAGAAGCCAGAAGTAGTTAGCGCGCTTAGGCCATTACACATGTCGCTGCAGCACGGGACCTCTCCCGCCCCCACCCCTAGCAAACCGCGTGAAACTTGTACACGCCAGAGAAAACGGCTGACAAGCTAGGAAGTTGTGCCGTGAGCACTGCCCCCCCCCCTTTTTAGTAAACCACGGGATACTTGGACACACGCTGCGGAAGGAGAGCTGACAGGGTAAGTTTTAGAGTGCAGGTCACCCCCTCCCCATCAACATACAAAAACCTTGACACGTGGAAGCAGTATTCATTGTTCAAGGCCTCCTCCCACCCCCCTCTCCCAGCAAGGGAGACACGTGTAGGGAATCTAGGGAGGGCGCACAGATAGTTGAAAAGCCTTTTTAGTGACAAGGAGGGGGTCAGTCATATCAGGGCAATCGGAGGCTGCGATACTCCGCGCCGGGAGAATCAGATACGTCAGAGCAGGCACCCAGTCAGTTAGAAGCTCGAGCCGAGAGAGAAAAAGTCTGTGCAATAGTAAACCGAGGCCAGGGAGATCGGACCCCGGCCGGGTCAGTCATATCGGGGCAGTAGGACGCTGCAATACTCCGCGCCGGGAGAGTGAGTTACATCAGTCTGCAGTCAGTTAGAATCGCGCGCCAAGAGAGGAAGTCAGTCAGTCAGCCGAGGCCGGGGAATCGGACCCCGGCCGAGTCAGTTACCACAGTTACATCAGTGTGTTCAGCCGGACAAGTCAGTGTCAATCGCGCGCAGAGAGAGAGAGAGAGTGATTCAGTCAGCCGACGCTGGGGTTCGATTCCCGGCAGAATCAGTTACACAGTTACCAGAGTTACGTCGGACGAGTAGTATCACCATGTCAGGAAGCCAGTCAGGAAGCCAGTCAGTCAGTCAGTCAGTCAATTCAGTCCGTCAATTCAGTCCGTCAGTTACAATTACGCACCAAGAAGGCGGAGTCGAGTGGTGAGCTTCAACGAGGAGCACCACATCGAGCGAGTAGTAGTCCAGTGCGACCCCGTGCCGAGAGCCGGGGTGGGGGCCCGCCAAGGATTTCTCGCCGGGATGTAGTAGTGAGGTAATCAGTCAGTTACAACCCTACGCCACGAATGGAAGTCAAGAGGTAAGCTTCAACGAGGAGCGCCATGTCGAGAGGAAGCCAGCTGAGTGCAACACGCCAACAACAGCCAGTCCGAGGGCCTGTAACCGGGCCACCCAACTTACCAGACCTCAACTGCCGGAACCACTTCCCCGCAAAACGTACAGTTAAGTAACAACGTCGTCACTCAGGGACGTGTCCTGTCACCTAATGCCCCCACAGCATCGGAAACGTAAGCCAGAACGCTGTAATTAGCCCTTCAGGCCAAGAACTCGCAGGGTTGATAGCATATGAGTAAATTCTCGGCACAAGGTGCCAGGAAAGTATGTATTAACTCCCGGAAAAGTTCCGGGAATGTATGAATAAATTCCTGGGCAAATAAACGTGTTAAAACTACATTGTGTGATGAAGTCATTCTTTGAGATACCCTCAAACTTCAAGGCACCTTATAGCCTGTGCCATCTAACATTAACGGAGGACCCTATGAATCACTCTGTACACCACAGGTGGGGAATAGCGTCAGATATATGCTACCGCTGAGTTTTTTTTGTCTTTTTATTCTACACAATTCTTTACTAAATGATATTGTTCCATCTTTAACGGTTTAGACAGTGTATTGAAAGAGAGCGCGCTGGCGGAAAACTTTTTTCTGATTTAATTCACTATTATCTTCACTGCTTATTCCTTATGTTACTTTACGTAACAAAATATATACTAAAACCTGGACAAAGAACATAGCTAAGAATTTTTAAAAAACATGTAAATTTCATACGGGTTCTCGAGTGATAAGCGCACTAACAGACAGACAGACAGACAGACAGACAGACAGACAGACGTTGAGTTTTATAATATGTATAGATGAGTCTCTCATACCAAAAAGGGGCTATAGGGGTGTAACAAGTTATTGATAAGAATTATGTAATGAACACTATATAAAAGGGGTTTATTTAACATTAAAGTTGTACAATATTATTTCAATATAAACATAAAGTATGCGCGGGGGAGTTATTCAAATATACTGAAGTATTAATTTATTATTAAATTATAAAGATTTAGCCAGCCACATTCTGAGTAAATTCTAATTGGAGAGTCATGATTCTGGAGGCTGATTAAGATGGCGGAAGGCGACGCCCGGACACACCCATCTTCACTGGTCTTCGTTCTTATGGCCCGGCGACAAAAGGCACCGCCCGCGTGCTACACTGCCTATATCAGCGGTGTTGTCCCCGTTTACTGGACTGTAGAGGAGGTTTCTGTGGATCGCGATTTCATAACTAATTTCAGCAATCACGGCTCGAGTCCTGGATAAATAAGTGAAGGTGTGATCAGGCAGGCCGCTCAGCTAAGACCTGATCACTACTTGTAACAACACATACTAATCACTTTTACTGACGCTATCAAAATGCGAAACATCTCCCTACCGCTTTCAAAGTATTGATTATATTTAAAACAACGAAAATCTGGATAGCGTGTTACAGAAAGGAGATCTGACACCCTCCGTAATGGACATGAACGAAATTACCACCATTACGAAAATAGGAGTTAGTACCAACCTGATACTGGTAGATCTAAATGTGGTAACCTTGCGCTGACAAACACAGAACTTGTTAGAGTTAGGTTATTTATCATCATGTGCAAAGTATAAAGAATTTAATAAAGAAAATGTAGCCTCCCTGAAAACTATTTTCCTTCCCTACATAAGAGAAATCTCGTTTCGTTCCACAGCAGGTAATAAAAGCGTGACGGACGGACAAGCAGCTAGTATCACTTTCTTGTATAACCGTGCCGTGCAGCTCAACTATTTTTATTACTACTCTTCAAAGTCGCAGTTTTTTTTGCCAGGGAGCTAACCCGAGGACGGCTTACATCCTAACCAGCCATTATAAAAATAACACGCAAAACTTGATTACACCATTTGAACCCGGAACCTCATAGTCAATGCACCCTTGGAGCTTTCGAACTAACTTTTACCACTACTTGCACGTGTCTCTTGAAGCCAAAAACATGAATTTTCTTTTATGGGTGGGTTATGTACATACGTCTTAATCCAAAGACTGGTCGGATGAGAATCCAAATAGTTAATGAGTAAATTCTTGATGAAAAAGGATTCACTACTTATCGTTTACAGTTAAAATACCGTATCGATTTAAAGTAATATCACGTAGCACGGATGTTTTAAACAGTATACTTGAGGTACCGGTAACGGTTTTTACGACATAGCGGACTACAAATTAACTGAGTGACATTCGGGTAGCAAAATACTCGATGCCGCACCATGTCGGCGACACAGAGCGACCAGATTCTAGTATCATCAGTGCGAACACTCGTCCTATGCATAAAATATTAACTGTGCGCGTAAGTTATTGCAATGGCAGTTGAGAAAAGCGGTTAAACATCGAGGACGTCGTCTTCGACAAAAATCAGCACACCAGAATACGACGAACAACTGCTATAACTGATCCACTGTTTAACATTTTTTAAATCAACCTTTAAAGAAAAAATCCCGTGCAGGGAAACACATACTGTATTTCAAAATAAACATTGATTTACGTACTAACAGTACTGTTAACAGCGAATATCAAAAGTATACGCTACTAACCACTCCCACTGACATCCAAACCATACACAGATACAAGTTGCTGTGTCCACTAAAATGAGACACAAAAGTCTGTGACTATGAAGTCCGCTCGTGATTTTGAGTTTTATTTTCAGATGAAAGTGAATTCAATATTTTTGGCAATTATGGTAGAATGTTTGTGTGGCGCAGGCCAAATACTGAACTGAGTTTGAACAAAAGACTTTGCAGACCACTTAAACATGGAGGTGGTGGGGTCATGATTTGGGGGTGCATATCGGCCTCAGGAGTGGGAGAACTGGTTTTCATCGAAGGGAATATTAACAGATTCGTGTATCTTCAAATACTCTAAAACAATCTAAAGAAGAAGAGAGAAAAACTAGGCATTGCAAATGATTTTTACTTTCAAGACGAAAATTACCCCAAGCATACGGCGGAAATTGTACGTCTGTGGCTGCTTTANGCATATCGGCCTCAGGAGTGGGAGAACTGGTTTTCATCGAAGGGAATATTAACAGATTCGTGTATCTTCAAATACTATAAAACAATCTAAAGAAGAAGAGAGAAAAACTAGGCATTGCAAATGATTTTTACTTTCAAGACGAAAATTACCCCAAGCATACGGCGGAAATTGTACGTCTGTGGCTGCTTGACAACACTCCACATACTTTGAAAACACCTCCTCAGTCTGATAGAACATCTGTGGAGGGAGTTGAAGACAAGGCTGCGAAAACACCGCATCACCAGCAAACCACAACTGAAAAAGTTACTTCAGAAAGAATGGAACAATATTGGCTCGAATATTACACGGGACCTTCNCACATACTTTGAAAACACCTCCTCAGTCTGATAGAACATCTGTGGAGGGAGTTGAAGACAAGGCTGCGAAAACACCACATCACTAGCAAACCACAACTGAAAAAGTTACTTCAGAAAGAATGGAACAATATTGGCTCGAATATTACACGGGACCTTGTTCATTCCATGCCAAAAAGGCTTAAAGCAACAATAAACAGGAAGGGTATGCAAACTAAGTATTGATATCAANCCTTGTTCATTCCATGCCAAAAAGGCTTAAAGCAACAATAAACAGGAAGGGTATGCAAACTAAGTATTGATATCAATATTAATGGTTTTGTTTTATAATTGTCAGGGAATGGACGATGTCCACGCAAGGAATGTCCCTAAAGGAAACTTCATGTCTTATTTTCGTTTTCTGCATACAACACATTCCTTTTCTACTTTTGTCAATCGCTGTATACTTTAAACAGTATACAGAACCTATTTGAGACAAACAGAAACGGGAAATAGGCGAAATGTTACTAAGCTATTAATTACTGTGCCTGAGTCAGAGAACGTCNTTTGAGACAAACAGAAACGGGAAATAGGCGAAATGTTACTAAGCTATTAATTACTGTGCCTGAGTCAGAGAACGTCACTGTACTCCACGCCATCAAAACAGCAGCGTGACATTCTATAAGGGTTGCACACAGGCAGGCACGATGCNTTTGAGACAAACAGAAACGGGAAATAGGCGAAATGTTACTAAGCTATTAATTACTGTGCCTGAGTCAGAGAACGTAGCGAATAACTGAACGTCACTGTACTCCACGCCATCAAAACAGCAGCGTGACATTCTATAAGGGTTGCACACAGGCAGGCACGATGCNGAACGTCACTGTACTCCACGCCATCAAAACAGCAGCGTGACATTCTATAAGGGTTGCACACAGGCAGGCACGATGCTACCACTGCATGGCGAACTTGGCTTGCGTCATCTAACCATTGTGTATGCACTGGAACCGGACCTTGGTGGGACCGGACCTTGAGTTCTGTACTGGTAGCTCTGTATACCGCCGGTAAGCATGACAGCATGTAAGTTTCTTCACGTAGCCTCTCTACGTGAGATAATAGTATTACTGGATTCGTACATTCCACACAAAAGTAAACAGTCATAAAGAATGACGTGTAAATTCACTGTGAATATAAGCTAAAATATGATTTCAACATGATGGTAACATAATTATTCCCACGCACCAGTTCAAAAATTATTGGACATTATTGGTTGGGAAGCAAGATGACTTGTAAGCTTAAATTGTATCTGACTCTAAGTGAAACACAAATTTCTTTCGAATAACTTCTTATTCGCAATAACTCCTTGTGTTTTAGTGTAGTGAGTGAGTAAAGATATTTGGGCGGCTCTTAACAGCAAGGATTTGAGAGCCGATTGTTTTAGTGTAGTATTTGATTTAATGAAACGTTTTTATTTAATCGGATATGACATTTCATTGTCCACCAACAAAATCTTTCATTGCACTCCATAACAAATGTCTTGCCTCTTACCGATAAAGCTTTAATAAAGAACGTTTATCCCAGAGAGGTAGTTCATTTAATTAAGCTGTATTCTACAGGAGTAAATGAAAATAATTACTTTATCCACAAATAATTCAGTGAAAGCAACAAAACCTTAGGGGCGCGTCACTATTTGAACAAAACACGTTCTGAACCCATGGAAACATTAAAAGAAGAAAATTTTACTTTGCTTACATAATTTAAACATTTAGTTTCGTCTCATAATAAATTGATTTGTGGCCGTAAACACCATAAAAACTGTTCAACATTTTTGGCTCTGCATTTAACCGTTGTTTTGTAATTCGAGATAAAGACGGTTTCCACTCTTCATAATATGTTGCATAACTTGAAACATTAAACGTGGTGGCAGTACTTCTAGATTTAGTTCGTTTCCAATCATAGTTAAATGTCAAAATTGTATTGAGTATCTTTATTATTCTCCATTATAACTCCCATGGCGATTTACATTCTTCGATCTGCATAAAACCACATTCAACTGTCCCTTTCCACAGAAAACCACTATAAGTGTTTTATCGAAAGCAAAATGTGACGTACCGTGGCTTGAACTGCCCAAATCCCTGTAAAGAAACTTAAAATTATCGGGAATCGTCACAAGTCGGGTTGGCCTTATCGAAAAGAAAATACTTTATATAAGTTTGTGCATGTAAGGTATTGCAATAAATTCTGATACTGCTGGTTCGATGTTCATTATGCTCTGTTGTAAGAAAACTATAAAAATGTTTCTGGGNTTGCAATAAATTCTGATACTGCTGGTTCGATGTTCATTATGCTCTGTTGTAAGAAAACTATAAAAATGTTTCTGGATTAGCCACGACAGAGGAAAGTCCCATACGACAAATAGCAGTACAGTAGACTCTCCCTAATCCGGCGTTGTCGGGACCGGGGTACCGTCGGATTAGAGAAAACGCCGGATTAGNTTGCAATAAATTCTGATACTGCTGGTTCGATGTTCATTATGCTCTGTTGTAAGAAAACTATAAAAATGTTTCTGGGTTAGCCACGACAGAGGAAAGTCCCATACGACAAATAGCAGTACTTTAGAAGATATGCTGTTTCCACGGTACAATATATATGTATGTGTCTCTTCAACGACAACCGAAATACTGTCTAATGTATTACATGTGGGCGAAGTAGAAGCAAANATATATATGTATGTGTCTCTTCAACGACAACCGAAATACTGTCTAATGTATTACATGTGGGCGAAGTAGAAGCAAAACAATGAAAGAAGAAACTCAGCAGGAGTTTCAAAAGGCCTCAATTAATGGCAAGCAACCTTAACACAAAACTGAGAGTTCGTATACTTTACGTTATTTTTATATTGTATGCTAAAGTGTGTGAAACTTAAATTGTTCACATTTATTGAAATAAAACAACAAAACGTAAGTTACTGAAATATAATTGCAAATCGGTGCGTCGTAGCCGACAATAAACTTAAAACAGTTATCGAATTCCTGATCTTATGTTCGATACTGTATTTTTCGAGGGCATGTCCGAGAGCTCATATTTAATAACTTAACGAAGTAACTCAACTTGAACAATCACATGCAGATTCTCTGTTATCTCGTCAGAATATAATACCATTTCTTTCTCGGTATGGTCGCCTGCTGGCAAAATATGGAGAAACAGTTATGCAGGTTGAAAGTTGAGAGATTTGTAAGGTTTTTATAGGCCATTCACGATAAATTGAGCCCTTTTGAAAGCCCTACTTCACTTCTCTTTAGTCAGATTCTATCTTTCTGTCGCGTAAAAATATACACTTTGCCATTTGCTTCATTTTTCACACAGTGCTAAAAAAATTTAAGTATAGTCTATTCGCGATTTCTTCATACTTTTTGAATCAAACCTTAAAAAAAAAACACCTACATTATGACGCGTCTGGTGGTTTCCTAGATATGTTACGTACCACAAGCATTTTATACCTGTGTCAATATAAAAGTACCTTATTTTGGGTTAAATTTACCTCTCACTTATATTTAATCAATAAATTATCATATTTCATTTCTAGCTAACATAAATAAATAAAGCCGAAGAGAAAATAGGCACATATGTTGGTAATGCCCAGTAAGAAATAGTTCTTAATGCAAAATATTATTAGTCTGAATGCGCAAGAATGCAGTGCGTTGGCCCTCTGGTAATTTTCTAGACATTGTTCGTATGAAACGGAGGAATATCCTGGAAGTAGACCTCTTGCAGGGTTTCAGAAAAGTTGGAAGTAACCGTGAATAGCGTATACACTGTGCCTACTTAACATATTACCTTACAGGCTGTTCACGGTTAGTTGTTGAGCACGTTTGAAAGCCCTGTAAATTGTAAATTTAGAGCTTAAATAATTCTGATTTTTAAAAAATATCGTAAATACGAGTTACGCAACAATTCAGTATGTTGTTTATAAATTAAAAAATCGAGGATCAGTTAGGAACATACCGAGGCAGCCTAAAAAGAAACACCCGAGTCTTCAAGAAGAACGAATAATTTTGCGGCGATTAACATACAGTCCTCGTATAAGCGCCCATACTACGCACCGAACTGGAAGTTGCTGCCGGTAACAAAATGTGATCCGAGCAGTTCGCCGGGTGTTATGTATGCACGGATATAATGGTACGGTAGCAAANGCTGCCGGTAACAAAATGTGATCCGAGCAGTTCGCCGGGTGTTATGTATGCACGGATATAATGGTACGGTAGCAAAGAAGAGACCGTACATCAGTAGGAAGAACCGTTCTACAAGACTGTTAAATACGCACCTAAATATGCACCCAGAGTTTTGGAACAATGTTATTTGGTCCGAAGAGACTACATTAACCTTTTTGGCTCGGATGATGTCTATAGAGTCTGGAGAAATCGTTTACAGCTGGTGATGTTACCAATATATTTTCGACAGTCTAACTTGTGGGTGGTTTAGTTACGGACTGGGGGTGTATGTCTGTGAAACGGGTCGAGAATATTCAATTTATTGATGGTGCAATGGGCAAGTTTGTGTATCATGACATTCTAAAGAAGAGTCCATCGAAAAGCAGAACAATCAGGAATGTTACCTTCTTANGCTGCCGGTAACAAAATGTGATCCGAGCAGTTCGCCGGGTGTTATGTATGCACGGATATAATGGTACGGTAGCAAGGAAGAGACCGTACATCAGTAGGAAGAACCGTTCTACAAGACTGTTAAATACGCACCTAAATATGCACCCAGAGTTTTGGAACAATGTTATTTGGTCCGAAGAGACTACATTAACCTTTTTGGCTCGGATGGTGTCTATAGAGTCTGGAGAAATCGTTTACAGCTGGTGATGTTACCAATATATTTTCGACAGTCTAACTTGTGGGTGGTTTAGTTACGGACTGGGGGTGTATGTCTGTGAAACGGGTCGAGAATATTCAATTTATTGATGGTGCAAAGGGCAAGTTTGTGTATCATGACATTCTAAAGAAGAGTCCATCGAAAAGCAGAACAATCAGGAATGTTACCTTCTTANGGGCAAGTTTGTGTATCATGACATTCTAAAGAAGAGTCCATCGAAAAGCAGAACAATCAGGAATGTTACCTTCTTACATTTTTCAACTTGGAAACGACACGAAGCATAATATAACTGGTCTAAAAAAAGAATGGTTAATTTGTAACATTCCAAAACAGTCACCCAACCTCATCCCCGTTTAACATCTATGGGCATTTCCGAAGTCTCAAGCACACAGCAAGAATATTTCTTCGAAACAGGAGCTGAAAATAGTAGTGACTGATGAATGGTACTGCATAACACAGAATATCATTTTTGTTAAAAAAAAATTAAAAAATAGTACAAATGCACAGAACAGTTAATTTTGTAACTATGAGAAACAAAGATATTTTCATAAAATTGTATTGTATGAATAATAAAGTGACATACTGTATTTCTGAAATCACTCTCACGCGAACTTATTTCCCAACTTTTCATTTTAGCAACATAACAATTAATTTTTTTTCTTGGATGCGTTATTTCCATATCCCGTTCAATTTCAGCGGAGAGGTGTGGGCGGCTCTTAACATCGGGGTCTTCGGAGCCAATGAGGGTGAAGCGAGGTGAGAATGGAGCAGCACCGGAATTCAAGGGCGGAGCAAACGAGAGATCCCCGAGAAAACCCGCCAACCACAAACATCGTCCGACATGATTCCCACTTTCGAAAATCCGGGAGCGACCCCGCCAAGAATCGAACCCAGTTCATCTTGGTGGGAGACGAACGCTCTAGCCGCTGCGCCACTGTGGCACCAGTTCAATTCAGAGTAGGTCCCTGACTCAGCTGCCAAGAGCGGAGAGAAAGCAGTGATGCATATACCGTACGTACAGTGTATTATACACAAAATGCTAAAGTCATCACTTTACAAATTATATTCGGTCAAAAAGGGTCGGAGTAAATGTGACCATGGTCTATATTCATGTATTCCCGTATCTAACATTTAGGGGGCTACATAATTTCTTGTATGTAATCTGTAATAATTGTAACTGCAGCATGACATTCCATGTAAAAATACAATATGACAAGTTGCAAAAATATTTCCTGTTTGGGTCTTACTTGGTGTGTTATCACTAGTGGTAATTACGATATCATATGAATATCACATTTTTTGAAGCTGAAAAAAACTTTTTCCGACAGTAAATAAAATAATTGCGTTCGTCCAGTGCATTATAATACATCATCTTCAAGGTTCAGCAAAACATTCCCGTAATGACCAATTGTAATATTTTTTATAGTATAGCCCATTTTTAATGAACATTTGAATTTTTTACTTTACCAAATATACGTGGGCGTAATAAATAACTTCTGATATTATTGAATAACGTTATCAGCCAACTCTAACACTCTCCGTTGCTTCAAAATAACCCATTATAGAGGGTTCGATGAATAATGTTTTATAATCAACAAAATCACTAAAATCATGACTTTTTCATTTTCGCGGAAACGGTACAGACTGTAACAAAATATTTCACGTATCTTCATATAGGATCTGACGAATTAAGTTATTCGATAAATAACATCACTGAAATAACAGAACGATTAGTGTTTTTGTGGAAATGGTAGATATTGTAACGGAACATTCAAAATACCTTTATATAGGGTACGGCGGCAAAACGTTACTTAATAACACACTGAAAAAAACAAAAAAAAACATGTTTTTGCGGAAACTGTATAGATTGTAACGAAATGTTCTAAATACCGTTATATCTAGTCCATCGANCCAAAATACCTTTATATAGGGTACGGCGGCAAAACGTTACTTAATAACACACTGAAAAAAACAAAAAAAAAACATGTTTTTGCGGAAACTGTATAGATTGTAACGAAATGTTCTAAATACCGTTATATCTAGTCCATCGAAAAAAGTTACCAGAAAAGTAGTAACACACTGAAAATAACNGAAAAAAGTTACCAGAAAAGTAGTAACACACTGAAAATAACAAAACATTTCAGATTTTTGCGGAAACGGTGTACATTGTAACGAAATGTCGAAACTAAATTTTTATTGGTTCTGCCTAAGAACGTTATTTAATAAGTAACGTTATGAAAATAACAGAAATATTTCCGTTTTCGTAGTAACGATATAAACTGTACCGCATATTGAAGAGTATATATCAATGTGTTACTACGAAAAATAACGTTACTGACTCAGTTTTGATAACTGACATCAGGTGGATAACGTAACGGAAAAAAGGCGTTATTTACGCGCATTTTGTTAAGTTATCCACCCTTGGTTTTCACGCCAGAATTTAAAATGCCTAGCGGGATTTGTAGAAATGATGGGAAAAAGAAGAAACTACGCCCGGTTTTCAGTAGTGGACCGTGGGCCGCGATAAAGGGTACATCTCATAATTCACCACCTAACACATATTGCACTTTTCACTTCCAGCGAGTATATGCAGTCGCTGACAAATCATTCCCAAGGCTGCCTGTCTCCTACTTAGGCCAACAGGTAAACAAAACTTCGGTAAAAAGATACTCAAAAAATTACTTTATTTTTCAAGTATGTCTACTTATCAACAGCATTTAAGAAATTTTTCACGCCCGGAAACTAATATCAGTTTTCCAACTCCAAAGTGCATTATTTATAAAAGTATAAATGGCTCAAAACGGCCATTTTCGCTTATCAATTTTAGGTAGGAAAATCTCAGTGCATAATATTATAAGTAGTAGAGGGACGTGTAGCACTTATTTGTATTACTATTACGCTATAAAATGACAATAGTCGCCGGTGAAAACCTCTTCTAAGGAAAGTTGCCAACGGAAAAATCTCTTCAGATGCCTTGCGCGTGCCTGGGTCTCTCCTTGGCGCTCCCGTGCATCTAGGCTCAGGCATGCAAGATACGTCCTGACAGACGGCACATTTTTGGCTGGAATGCTTTGCTTCCACAACGGTCACTTGTAGGCGCACATCAAACCACATGCAGTCCGCGAAACTCACTTCCCATTCCAGCTTTCGCAAAACATTTGGGCAAGAAAACTAAGCTAATTGTTTACTGACCCACACTTGATTCTCCCACCGATGCGCTTCTCGGAAAACTTGCAAGAAATGAGCAACTGCACTTAACTAAACACGCCGCATCAGTCGTGCAGGCAAACAAAATACAGCTTCACAGTTGTTCAAAACTAAAAAGTATTCACGAGGTGCATCGAGGGGCAAAGGTCGATCCTGGTGTATTAACAGAGTGCCTTCACGTGCTAGTACCATCGCATTCGTTAATTTGTGCAACTCGATGGATCAACCATTCAGCCCTGTTCCGTCAACCGCTGCTAATTCCGCTGTGTAATGTCTACACTATGGCAATGATAGGAGTTATTGTTTAGCAAATCCCAACAACTATAAACTCTCATAACTCTGCATAACTAACCCATGTTTATGAACAATAAACTCGGATGGCTCGAAGAAAACAGGGAGGTCTTAAATGTCGTAATATTAGTTCGTAGGGAACGTTAAGCAACAGCAATTCACAGGATTCCTGGCTATCAGTCTCTCCTCTCGTAACCTAATTTTAAGCTTAAAGGTCACTGATTTGCATCAAGGCAACTTTTCATGTCAGTATACATTTAGGGCTCGATCTTATTCGCCAAATTAGATTTTGATTTTTTTGCCAATTTAAAATTTTGAGAAGAATATTGGAATACGCATGGATACTCCTTTCAGCTATGTTCTTACTCTTCATGGCAGACAAGAAATATGACCTATTAACGTTACGATCTAATGTAACGACTCTTTGTAATCGCGTATAACTTCAATTATACGTCAGTATTTTGTAAGTGAAACATGTACTGGCCGATATGGTAAACAGCTAAGGGAAATGAGACGCATTATTTATATTTTTTATCTTAAAAGCTTAAATCAGCAAGAAATAATTAAGACTCCAATATAACGAATGAGACAGAAATATAATTACAGTAAGGCAGTGAATAAATTCACTTCTTGACTTCAACATTTCAGAGCTTTCGGGGATTGCATGTTATTGTTCAGTAAACCAATTTTTGTTTGCACTTTGACTCCTCAAGATACTTTCAAAGTGTTTCCAAAAGTTTGTGGGTTGAAAAACATTATGAATGTGTGTGACAAGTTAACTAGCTAGTGAAATCAGTTAACGGATGTCAAAATAGATTAACAAAAATATTCCAATTTTAATAATTATATTATTACCGACATAGAATACCATTCGGTGTCGCCATTGGGCGTCCAAATAAAAAAACGTTCCTTTTAATTCATTTTGAAATTGTACAATTTGTCATAAAACATGAAAATCAACTCAAGTTAAATATCAAATGCCATTTTAAAATGAACTGACTGCACAATACATGCTAAACAGCTGAGACAAACATCGGTTGGTATGTTTTTATAGGAGTGTGAAGGTGAGACGAGTCAACCGTTACACTTGTACCAAATGTACTCTCGATATAACGAATATTTTCAGTTCACACGTCACAGCTAGAAAAATTATGCTGCAAAGTCTATAGTCCATGGCGTATATGTATACGATGATGCTACTGACCGCATTGTGCTCATCAACGTGAATTGTTTAAAAAAAAAAGCGAAAACACCCTAATCACCTATTTCGAAGCAGATTTGGAGATAGATACACTCTTTGGATAGTTTTTTTTATACAAAAAACATAGCACATGTGGCAATTTTTTAAATGTACCGTACAAAAATTGGCGGAGGGGGAAGTATCCATACAGTTTGTATTATCCCTTATGGTTACACGAAACTGCATGCAACGTATATGACACGTATGTGTGTAAAATTTACTGTCCTCCTGACATATCCGCAACGCACTCTTATGAACAGCAAACCGTTACAACAGAATTCATGAGAAGTGTAAGCCCATTCTTAATTGGGGAAGAACCTGCCCCCTTGCCGAGCACGTAGTTCGCACCGGAAGAAAGAGGTGGGGCTGTATTCCTTGCAGCCTCGCTGCACACCAAGCTGCTGTTGCGCGATTCCGCACCGCAGATATTACGTCAGGCTGTCATTAACACAATTGTCCTTAACCGCGACGAAACATCGTGCCTATTGTGTTACGCAAGAGGAAAAGATGAACTCAAACACAGGCGTAACTGCCAATTCCAGTTTTCATATCTGTGACAAAACATAAGAGGCGAATTCCTACCCCACCGTTTTCGATTCAACAAAAGCTATTTGCACTCTTAATTTTGTACTAGAATTTTTGGCATGCTAGGAGATTCAGAACATCCTACTGGGTTTTTTAAATATTTAAAAACTTGGAAATAGTAATTTCAAATTTCGGCCAACTGGGAGGACGTAATCAATTACTTAATCATACGGCTAGCATACACCAATTAAGCCTTTCTTTCCCAAAGAAAATTTATCAAGTGGTGCTTTAATCCGTAATATTATACAAAAATGAAAATTACAACGTGCCAGAAATTTCTTATGAGCAGATCGGTTACACCAATTAAGGGCTTTAACTAATAATAAACACAACAACTTTGCTTCTTTATTACCAAGACGTTAAACTGCAGTTATGACGAAAATTCTGGCCACTTGGTTCGTGCGCCGAGCAAGTTTTGTAATCACTTTCGTGTGGTCTAAAGTCGTCGTTTCTCTAGATCAAAAACTATGAGAAGAGGCGAAGTCTTGCAATAGTTGCCTGTCTGGCCACACAACAGCGCCACGAGCATATGCAAGTGCTACAGAGCTACTTTCTGTCGGGACAGGAAACTAGCGTATTCTTTATATCCTATGCTTAAAGGATCCGCCTGGTTCAAAGTATTTCGAGTGTCCGAGACCTAAAATCACGGTATGGTATGGCTACAAGCTACTCGGATATGGTAACCTCATACATCATCGTCTCTAACAGCAAAGCAATGAACTGGCGTGCAGTCTTTACGTCGGCAAATCGTCTCTTGAGATTATCATCGGTGACCTTACCATTTTATGGTGTGGTAATAAAGATAAAAGTGAGCTATAGTCTATTCGCAGTTTCTTCACATTTTTAAAATCAAAACTTTGAAAAAATCACCCCATGTATGACATGTTTTGTTGTTTCGTAAATATATCGTGTACGAAAGGAGTTTTATACTCTTGTTAACATAAAAGTACCTTATTTTTCGTTAAAAGGAACTTGACTTAACCTTTGTCTACAAATTATATTTCATTTATAATTAACATAAATAGAAATAGTGAGAAAATAGGTGTGTTGATACTGTCTAGCAAGAAATAGTTCTTATGCAAAATATTATTACACTGATTGCTCACGAGTGTGGCGCGTTGTCTCTTTGGTATGATTTTATAGACCCGGTTAAGCTTTGATTGCTACACGTTTTCGTAACTAAAAAAAATGTGTTAGCCATTTTTACTCAAAAACACACGTTAGTAACGAAATAGAAAATTGAAACTCGTTGGATGTGGAATGTTTCCGTCTTCCAAATGCTGTTTCTAGGTGAGCACATTTTCCGAGCGTTCAACATTTATTTTGGATGTAATACGCTTTTTTTTTTCCCCTG
This sequence comes from Clitarchus hookeri, assembly GCA_002778355.1. Lineage (NCBI taxonomy): Eukaryota > Metazoa > Arthropoda > Insecta > Phasmatodea > Phasmatidae > Clitarchus > Clitarchus hookeri. The sequence continues at coordinate 1,200,661 of NQII01000086.1, forward strand.
AAGTTCTGCACACAGTTCGGTGGCGTAGCCAACGTAACCTTTAAACCTTCCCTTTGTTATTTATCTTCAATAATAAAAGCTATCCGCAAGAAGACACGCAGCGGACAAGAAGGGAATGTGTTCAGTCTACTAAAGAACTGTCGCGGACCACCTAATTGATGGGTCTGCTTTCCTCTCGTCTCCACCACAAACCTATCGGTCCCCTACGTAGTGTTCTACCCGAGGCGTCCTCGTAGCTCATCAGCCCAATTACAGCCAGCAAAAAGAAAAAAAAAACGTTTCCTCCTACAGTTCCTCACGCATTTTAATGGAACTTCCTGCCGACCCGGCGTGAGAATCGACACGAAGTCGCGACTGCATTAGGTAACAACGTCCGGTGGCCTGGTGGTGGTTGAATACAGAAACCACCTGCCTGCAGAGCCGAGTCCTTCGACAACATGAGGTTGTGCTCTAACAGCCTATACTTTGCTACAGCGCATTTACTGTACCTGACCACACATGTACTGTCATCTATCTCCATTCGTTGCACTTTCAAGCAAACAAAATATTAACTATATGGCCCAGAAAAATTCACAAAAACCTAAACTAAATAATCAAAAAAACTTCAACTATGGCCTAAATGACGCCTAAATTTCCCTAACAATAACTACAGCTAGTATCAAAACAATGTGCCACGATTTCACACGAACGCCCAGCAAGCAAACTACGGTTTAAATATCACGTCACGAGCGAGATATATGTATGTTCCTTGAACGTATGAAGAAATCATCGCTATCATTGCCATTTTCTTAAAACACCATCGCAACTCCATAACGACATGTTAGCTGCATATTAGCGACTATTTAAATAAATTCGACGGAAGCTAGTATTACGGATAGGCATTAAGCGCGGATTACGTTAAACGCGGCAACACCAAATTAATTACTGAATGCTATTAATACACACTTCCGTTTCTAAAACTGTTTGCAAAGCTTCAGGAAGACGGCAGCATGACTTGTTCATTTACGGAACGTAGATGGCACTTACGTTTGTATAGAAATCTACGTAACAAGATTAAAGTTTTCTACTGATGTGTCAGCAGAGTCAGCGGACGCATCAAGAACACTGTAGTGCCTTTGAACAGACAGGAAGTTCAACCTCTGAGTAGGTAAACTGTGCTTGTAAAATACTGCGTATCGTCTGACACAGTCCATTCACGGTTACTACCAACTTTTCTAAAGCCCTGCTAAAGTTCTACTTCCATGATATTCCTCCGCTTCAAGCAAACAAAGCTTAATCGAGAAAATAAAATTGCACCAACGGAACAGCGCACCGCTACGTGCGCACATTTGTGCGCACGTAGTGTAGGGGTGCGTATACACTAGGCCAGGGATGGCGAACCAATGGCACGCGTGCCATTGATGGCACGCGAAACAATATTTTGGGCACGCCACGGATCAAAAGGTTTGCATTTTAGTTTAAAATAACAAAGTTCACTATGACGTATTGATGCATTCTGCATCCCGAGATATATTTTTCCGTCAGCAGGCACACACTGTCGAAACTCGCAACGACAAGGAAACGCGAACAGCCGCCATAAACCAGCTAAGGGTTCGGCGAGCGTGCCAGAAGAATGACGCCAGGATTCCGCCGCGACGAGAAGGCACAGCCTCTCGCAGCTGCGTCGAAAACGTTAAAAGGTTTCACAGCCCACAGCTGCATTTCTCTCGCAGGCTGGCTACTGCCAAAAACCAGCTAATAGCTTTGGCGAGCGTGCTGGAACAATAACACCAGAATTCCGGGAAGGAAGGAACACGTGTGTCTCGCAGCGGAAAGGGGGACGCTAAGCCCTATACAACTGGGGCCGGGTATCCCACTCGAGCACGTGGTGGGCGAAGCCATAAAACTTTAATGCCAAAATCGCCGGCGCCGCTGAGACCACGTGCGGATAGCCGCAGCGCCGAACACGTGTTTACGACCAAGGGCGCGGCGTTCAGCCCCCAGCCACGTGCGAGATGAGGCGTTTTAATATGGCTAACGGGCTAATAAAACGGCGGAGGAGCAGACGAGAAGAGGTCAGTTCTACCACAGACGCGGAGGGAGTGAGTCGGCGTACGCGAGTCGAGGAAAGAGGAGTGGAGCCGGGAGGAGTGGAGTTCGAGAGAAGGCATCACGACGCCAAGACCAATCTGCGAGGAACTGTCGCAGCCTCCCGACGAGGTGACGAAGCAGCCCCGAGTTCGACACCGGAGCGGAGTCAGCCCCAGCCGAGAGACGAACCAGCGCCTCGAGACAAGCTAAGTAGAGACATGCAGCAAGTGTGAAGAACCTTGTTAAGCGAAAAATAAAACGACATACGTGAACTCTCAAGGAAGTTCAAATTCATTTGGTAAATTTGAACTACGAACAGTAGTGTCAACATATTTACACGCCCTATCACTGAGGACTAGCATCCATTGCTGGCGCCCTACGCAGAGAGCAGATACAGACTTATACGCCATAGCGCAAATAGGGAGGTATCAGTATTATATTAGGAACGAACGCGCGCGAGTGATCCTACGGACCTACGCTAAGGAGTGAACGGGTGCGGTGCGCGGGGCGGCGGGCGGAAAGCGCGCTCGTTTGTTATTGTCTTGCCTTAGTTACGTCGTGGACTACAATTGCTAATGACGCATAGTTTGTTGACGTTTTCGTTCGTTCAATTTCGTTGACACAACTGTATTTTAAAGTTGATTTTTAACTATTATTTACCATGGCTAGTTCAGCAAAAAAACAAAAAGGGCAAGATAGTAAGTGTAATAGAGAATTTCAAACTTGGTGGACTGAAAAATATGGCATGATAAGTAAAGGCGACAAAGCGGTGTGTGTTTTATGTTCTGGTACAGTGGTATGTAGAACATCGTCTGTAAAACGGCATTTTGAAACAAATCACAAATCTCTTAGTCAAAAAAGCGAACCAGTGCAAAAGGAATTAATTGCAAGTGCAATGAAAGACAGAAATAAACAGTCAACGTCTATGATTAAATATGTTGGCAAAAATTGTCATACGAGCGCGGCAAGTTACTCGGCTGCAAATGTCATTGCTCGGCATAGTAAACCTTTTCAAGATGGAGAGTTTTTGAAGGAAGCCTGGTTAGCATGCGCGCCCTCACTTTTTGATGATTTCGATAATAAAGATAAGATAATTCAGCGCATTAAAGATACTCCTCTATCTAGAAATACAATAAAGGAAAGAATCTTAAAACTGGCCGAAAATATAACAGATCAACAAAAAATTGACATTAACTCCGCTCCTTTTATATCGCTATGCATTGACGAAAGTACTGACATTACTAAATCTGCACGTTTAGCTGTTTTTGCTCGATATTGCGTAGGAAACATCATTAAGGAAGAATTAATTGCGATAACATCGTTGCTAACAACTACAAAGGGCACAGATATTTGTACGGCTGTTAAAAATTCGCTTGCTGAGAAAGAAATTGATTTTAAAAAAATTGTTTCAGTCACAACTGATGGTGCTCCAAGTATGGTGGGCAAAAAAAATGGTTTCATAAGTTTATTTCAAACAGACGTAGGACATTCGATTCTTGAATTCCACTGCATAATTCACCAACAAGCCTTGTGTGCTAAGAGTGGTTTAACATCTCTTGATAAGGTAATGGCGGTAGTCACAAAAATAGTCAACCTCATATCGTCGCACGCTTTAAATAAGCGAAAGTTTGATGCTTTGTTGAATGAAGTCAACTCGGTATATAATGGCTTACTGATGTATAATAATGTTCGCTGGCTGAGCCGCGGGAACGTACTTCAAAGATTTGTTGACTGCTTGGAAGAAATCAGACTGTTTGTGCAAAATGAGGGAAAAATTGAACAATACCCAGAGTTGTTGGATGTTATGTGGCTTTCAAAATTGATGTTTTTTACAGACATATGCCAACATTTCAATGAATTGAACGTAAAGCTTCAAGGCACAAATAAAACAATTATCGTCATGATAGATCTCATTCGCGCTTTTGATGCTAAACTACATGTTTTCAGGAACGATATTACTACAAAAAACTACAAGTATTTCCCAAACTTGAAAAAAAATTTCAACCATTTAGATATACATGAGAAACCAGGTGGAGAAGTAACTGAAGAATTTATTTCTGTAATTGATTCTTCAATCAAGGGATTCTCAGCGAGATTTTCTCAGTTCAGAGAATTATCGGAAACACTAAAGTTTATTATGTACCCTGATGTGACTTCATTTGATAAACTGAATTTGTCCCCATTCGATTGGTTGGAAATTGAAGAATTTGAAATGCAGCTGATTGATTTCCAGTCTAGTTCAATATGGATTCAAAAATTTATTGAAGCAAGGAAAGAGTTGGAATTAATTGAAACAGAAAGATTGTCAAGCAATATAAGTAAAAATGCCAGTATCAAAATTTTGGAAACATGGAATTCGTTTCCAGACACATTTAACCATTTGAAGAAGCTGGCTCGTGCTATTTTAACCATATTTTCATCTACCTATGCCTGCGAGTCATTATTTTCAGAAATGAATAACATTAAAGACTCGCTTAGAAACCGTTTGACAGATGACTCCAGTTCAGCATGCATTCTGCTAAAAGTAACATCTTACAACCCTAATATAAATTATTTGTCATCTAATCTGCAACAACAGAAGTCACACTAATGTAATTTGAATTATGCGTACAACTGAAACATTTATTATTTGACATTGCAAAATGTATTTTTGGTAGTAAATAAAGAGTTTTGAGTAGATAGTGTTTAGTATTATTATTTTTCTAATAATCACTAAGTTAAAATTATCTGACGGCACGTCTATGGCCTCATCGAACATTTCTTTAGAAAAAATGGCACGCTGATACATAAAGGTTCGCCACCCCTGCACTAGGCGAACCGAGCGTGTAATGTAACGTGTAGTGTAATGCTCGCAGCTCGCATAGAGCACGGCACGAACAAGTAGTGTTCCCATTTCACATCTCGAGACTGCACGACATGTATGATAACGAAGCATTATTAGTTTTAATTACGTGCAGTGGTGTTATGCTACTGTGAGCACGTCAATGCAAATGCACGTTAAAAAAAACTAAAACCTCAGCGATGGTGGCGTACTGAATTGTTTAAAAGTGGGCCAAGATTTAAAGTGGACAGAACAAAAACTTTACCAGGATGTCTCCTACGATATCGAGAATTTGCTAACTAAAATAAGGCCAAAAATCGGTAGATGGATACACGTTTTCTACATCCAATTTCAATTCAAGACCAGTTTGTATTAGTCTGGTATAATAAATAAATACTAATAAATAATTATTTCTTATAACAGTGGAAAACGTATGTATATATATATATATATATATAAAAAAAAATTTTCCCATTGTTAATATTCCAGGCTGGCTAACTTGACGGATCCTTGCCACTGGGCATTTGTACACAAACCTGCATTATCTGTTTAGAGTATCGAAACAATCAATTGGACCGATGCTCCCAGACATTTGTGCAGCACTTGTCGAAGAATTAAATCAAATGTTAAGGTGAGCGAAATCAAAGTGCATCTGTCATATTTAAAATAAAACAATATTACTTCTAAACAACTAACATCTTATTGCATGCAGTACAGTGGTTAGAAATTAAAATGCAGGTAGCGCCAATACAAAAAACATTACAAATTGTGCCTTTTATGTCACTTATAATTACTAATAAAGAAATATATGTATATAATTATTAATACTATCAGACAATTGAGATAGTGGGGGACGGACTGTTGGAAGTATTTTGTGGAGCACACCATGGAACTTGTTCTGTTAGTGGCTCTGGTAGTTGGCTATAAAAAGATTGTACTGTGAGTGAGCAGCCTGATGCTGTAGAAGAGGGCGAAGAATATGACTGATGGCTATCCTACTGCATATGGTGAAGAGAGAAAAGAGTTGGGCGGCTCATAACAAGGTCATGAAAGCCGACGAGGGGTGATTGAGGTGAGTATGGAGCAGCGCAAGAAAGCAAGGGCGGGTGAAACAAGAGATCCCCGAGAAAACCCACCGACCAGCGGCATCGTCCGGCACGATTCCACACGCGAAAATCCGGGCGTGACCCGGCCGGATATTGAACCCATGGGAGGCGAGCAGGCTAACGGCTCAGTCACCGCGGTTCCTCTCCTGCATAGAATACAGATACATTTGTGGTGCACAGCATTGATTTTGGGTAGGCCTGAATGTAATGGCCGTTTGTAGAATCCGGTGTCTGTCTTCACCAAAATGACGAAAATGGCATGCTCTACCCCTTTTCTAGTTTGTGGACAATATATATTCATTTTGGATACTATGTAGTTTCCAAACACTTGTTCTCATTACTTTCAGAGGATGAGACATTTAACTTGTCAGCATCAGCTTTCATAAGTGATAAAGGGCTTCTGACAAATGTATTATCATCCTCGTGTTTCCCCTAAATCCGTTAAGGAAGGAATGGTGGTTGTGGCAGTGAGTTTGCTGACCCATTTCTTGCAGTTTGTTTGCTAGGACCTCCCTCGCCTTGATTGTCACCAATGTCTTCATCAAGTGACTCCTGAAATAGGCAAAATACTCAAGATAGTGTTGGTAAGGGCTTCCAACAGTCCACCCCCACCCCACTCCTACTTAGTTAATAGTCTGATAACATTAATGATTACATACCGACATTTTTATTAGCAATTCTAAGTGACATTGGAAGTACAATTTCTAATCTTTTTCGTATTATTGCTACCTCCATGTTAATTTCTAACCACTGTACTGTAATGAGATGTTGGTTGTTTACAAGTAATATTGTTTTATTTTAAATATTACAGATGCACTTTGATTTATTTCACCTTAAAATTCGATTTTAATTCTTCGACATGTCTGCACAAACGTCCAAGACAATCTGTCCGATCGATCATTTAGATATTCTAAATATATAATACGACACGATTATTTATTAGTATCAACTTATTATACCAGATTAATACAAACCTGCCTTGAGTTGAAATTGGATGTCGAAAACGTGTTTCCATTCTACCCATTTTTGGTCCTATTTTAGTCAGCAAATTCTTTAAATCTATAGGAGACATCCTGGTAGTTTTTGTACTGTCCACCTACGTGCTGAAAATTTAAATCGCGACCCGCTTTTTAAACAATTCAGTACGCTACCATCGCTTAGGCTTTATTTGTTTTATAGCATTGATGTGCACACAGTAGCATAGCATCTCTGCACAAAATTAAAGCTATAAATTATTCATTATCATACACGTCGTGTATCCTCGAGATGTGAAATGAGAAGACCACTTACTCGTACCGTGCTAGACACGACTGACTTATCAGGACGTGATTACATTGCACGCTCGGTTTGTCTAGTGTATACGCACCCTAATAATATTCTGCATAAGAACTATTTCTTACTAAGCATTACCAACACACCTGTTCTCTCCCTGTTTTTATTCACATTAATTAGAAACGAAATATTATAATTTATACATTAAATATTAGTAAAAGTTTAATTAAACCAAAAACAAGGTAGTAAGCTTGTGATATATCAAAAATTTAGCAAACAACCAAGTACGTCATTCATGAGGCGATTTTTCAAAGATTGTGAAGAAAACACAAATAGACTACACTACGAGTGTAGGAAGCTACGACCAGTTCTATTAAAAGTTTTGCAAAAATGCACGCTACTAACTTACAGTCGTATATCGTAGAACAAGGTGCCTAAATAGCGTCGCACACTAAAGGGATATGAATGAGTAGCTGCTATGGGCTATTCACGGTAAAGTGAGAACATTTGAAAGCCCTCTCATTTTGAATAATAGTCTATAAATATATTTTATTTTAGCATAAGCATCAACTTTTGAGTGCGGTGGAATATACACACTCTGTTTATTACTTACATAGCAGTATTATTATTAAAAAAAAAAAAGGTGGTTAAAGGATTTTTAAAAATGGCTGAAAGGAAAAAGTAACTAGGGCCTCAAAATTTTCACATTACCGTGGACAGCNTTTAGCATAAGCATCAACTTTTGAGTGCGGTGGAATATACACACTCTGTTTATTACTTACATAGCAGTATTATTATAAAAAAAAAAAGGTGGTTAAAGGATTTTTAAAAATGGCTGAAAGGAAAAAGTAACTAGGGCCTCAAAATTCTCACATTACCGTGGACAACATATAGATGTCATGACTGCACGATTATTGTGCGTTTACACGTATCCCATAATGCAAATTGCTATCATGCAGTGTANCATATAGATGTCATGACTGCACGATTATTGTGCGTTTACACGTATCCCATAATGCAAATTGCTATCATGCAGTGTACAACCAGATTCCGGCCAGATTTTTTCGCTGCTCCGTGACAAAAATAACAAGCTCGGCCCGTCACCAGCAATATGAGGGTGCATTCTCCTCTCAATGATCCAGTCAGGCCTGCGGAGCCGTCTTAACTGAATATATTATGCGGGAGGGAGAGAGAGAGAGAGAGGGGGGAGAGAGGGAGAGAGGGAGGGAGGGAGAGGGAGTGAGTGAGAGAGAGAGAGAGAGAGAAAGAATCGTTGTTACATGTTTTTGAGCCATTAAACGAATTCACTGTTGAATTTTCTTCTTTAACAAAGCACCTATAATAACAATGAAGTACCTTTATTTGTTTACCTTGTCGAATAAATGAGAATTATTACTTTTCGAGAATGACTATACATGCGATAATTGTTCAAGAAGACAAACGATAATTGTCTCTAAAATATACGGTGTTAAATAATGTTCTATGCACTACATCAAATAATTTCTTTAAAATCAGTGATTGCACATATACAGTTTCTTCAAAATAAACGTTATAGGATGAGTATTTCACAATAACGGTAAAAATGTACCTTTGGTCGCCACTTTTTATTTTTACCAATGAAAACGAATTTTTTTTAAATATATATCATGCACAATTTCTTTAAGTGGGGAAAAAAAATATATAAAGTGACATCTGTAGTTTCAATTNTTTTTAAATATATATCATGCACAATTTCTTTAAGTGGGGAAAAAAAATATATAAAGTGACATCTGTAGTTTCAATTACTGACTTTCATCACGTATAATAAATAATATTCTACAGTTTCAGATCTGAGCTGTAAGGAATTCATCCATAGCGAGTGCATGTTGAAGTCTTTGAACGTGGCCAAAATGCTATTTTTAACGGCGTGGCGTAACCTTGTGAGGTTCAAAATTTCTACTAGGAAGCCACGTTAGGTACTAAAATGGACAGCGGTACACTGGCAAAGCCCATCGAATGTCCCATTACTATGGATCTGAAAATTTCGCGAATACATTGACGGCAAACTATAATCCAAAAACGCATACTTTTAAGACGTGTCTACTATTTAATAACAATTTTTAAAATACGCCCTTGACAACTCTGAGTTGATTAAAAACTTTAAGAGGGCATAGTACATAAGTTAACTCTGAACACGTGATTTCTGGAAGTCAAATCAGAAACATCAAGAAAGGGCGACCTCACATAATAGTATCTGGCTACTTTGTAAGCAAATATTTTTCACGACATATACATTTCTTTAGCGCTATATCTTACGTCGCACTGAAACGTGAAAATTTACGGCATAAGAAATAATTCAGCAGTAATGCATCACACAAAAAAAATATTTACTCTCAAACTTATAGAAAATTATTATCTAGGATTGCCGTTTCGTACTTTTCCTATATGCGCTTCCAAAAACCTGTAAATATTTATGTATTGTTAGTGTTAATTCATCTACCACGCCCTCTTAAAGGGGAAATAAAAACCCGAATCACGCGCTACCTGTTCTGGGGTACAATTGGTCATCCACTGGAACAGCAGCCAATGAACAAGGATCTGATGCTCGAGTATACATACAACTGTAGATAATAGCCTACAAGTCATTGAACCAGCGAAATTTTCCTAGATAGTCCATTCGCGGTATCTTCATAAAACATTTGAAAAATCATCCTAATTATGATCTGTTTGGTTGTTTCCTAAATATGTCGTATCACAAGCGTTGTATACTCCTGTTAACATAAGTGTCTTATTGTTTGTTAAAATGAACTTTTACTTATATTTTATCTAAACTTTATAATATTCAATTTGTAATTAATATGAATAACACAGAGCGAAAATAGGAGTATTGGTAATGTCTAGTAAGAAATAGTTCTCATGTAAAATACTATTAAACTGAGTGCGGACAAATGCGGTGTTTTGTTCCTTTGGTGTACTTTGCTAGACTTGATTAAGCTTTGTTTGCATGAGGCGGAGGAAAAGCCTTAAAGCTGAACTTTAGCAGGGCTTCAGGAAAGTTTGAAGGAACCATGAACGGACTATACCTACCCATTGGCCCAATCACTTTAAGATATTTAACAGGACTAGCCTTTTCTTCATGTTGTATGCAATCAAAAACTTGAAACAGTGACCCTATTATTTTGTTGGTGGGAATTCCACAGTAAAATTTCATACAGTTGTCTTCTTCTATGATAGCACTGTCTGGAAATACCTGTTTTGGCTATCCTTAAGGAGTTTTAAAATAATGTTTTCAACGCGGAATACAAATACCAAGTTCTCCTAGTATTCATGAAAGTACAATGGTTTTTAATGTGCATCGAAAACAGGCTGTAGTGGAGTTAAGGAAGGGCGCCGTGACTGCCGTAACAGCCAGACCACACACACGCACCTCCGTAGGCCGAAGCGGCGCAGCGAGTTGTCCTGCCGCTGCCGCTGCTGCTGTTGCTGGGGGTTGTCCTTGGTCCTGGCGAGCTGCGACTCGCCGCGCAGCAGGGCGCCACACACGCGNGCCGCCCGGCCCTGCCGCAACAACCAGCCCCTCGTCAGCCGCGAGCTCCGGGCAACCCTTAGTGCACGGCTCCCGGCGACCCAGCTGCTCGGCTGCAGCAGTCCTCCGCCATGGAGCCGCCTCCTACACCACTATCACTGAGGCCGCGGTCACACCAGTCCTCTACGCATGCTTCCTGCTGTCAATTCGTTTGGCATCCATGCCTTATCACGTTTGCGAACAGCGGTAACAACTGTGACTAAATGCAAGCACAAGGAAATCCTAACAGGGTTGCCACCTTTTTTCCATTAGAAAATTCCCTGACATTTCCCTGATTTCCAGACAAAAATTATCTTTCTCCCCTGACCTTTGCTAACATTTCTCTCTCCGTAAGGATTGACGTCTTTGCATTGCAACACACTTTTACACCAAATTACTTCTCTGATCTTACAAAATTGCTCCCTACATAAATTGCAAAGAAAAATGAATACGCATCTTGTCCAAAATCATCAAAATAATTTAATACAACTGTGGTAGCGGTGCACGATTGATGCATGTCACAGAATTTCCTGATATTTAGCTAACTTATTTGAAATTCCCCAACAGTTTTCAAATTACCTGACATTTCCCTGTTTTCCTTATGAATGGCAACCCTGTCCTAACCTCAAAAACACGCTCTCGTCGTTATTTTTAATCGCTTCCAAAACTTACTGAATTACTTTTTATTTTAATACAATTTACTTTATTTTCACTGTAACAGCATGACAACTTAGCAGAAAATCCCGCCAATTTTAGCCATCGTAATTACTCTGTTTAGTTAATAACAGCCAATCAGAGCGTAGCACAAAAGAAAAGTCGTTCTGATGTAAATGCTCACTGTACACAACTAGTTTACTTTAAACAAGAAGTGGCTGCGATCGGAAGAAGTTCGGAGCCAGTGTAACCGTGTGCAGAGCTGAACATGTTTAAAATGTAATATGTCTAGTCCCGTGTGACCGTGGCCTAAAAATGAACCTATTCCTTCCTCTTCCCTCCATTACGACCACTATCAAATGTTGTGACAAATCACTACATGCATCGGAATGTCTATGTTACGTACAGAATATTCCGGAGAGAGGGGGGTGGGGGTGGAAACCTTCACGGGTACACATCTAAAATCTCATTTTAACCAAAAATTGGCATTAGACGCTATGAATTTTATCTCAGTTGATCTGCGCACACTCAAACTCATTTGTTTCTGACTATACTTTTGCCATGGAAATATGAACACTTCTAATGCGTCAACATAGAATGTTCAGTTTAAATTACGTAGGTATCCGCGTATTTTAAGAGTTGCTCCAGAGACCAGTTCCCACTGCATGTTAAATAATTTACTTTAAAAAACAGTAGCGTACTTTTACGCATATACTTCAGGCGGTCCATGCGAGCAGTTCCTCGGGGATAAATTTACGGAACAAAGCGAGCTGCCAAACTTCACTGGACTTCCTCTTCTAACCAACCTACGCTAAGAAATCTTCACTGAACAGAAGTAACGTCTTCCTTTCAAGTGAGTGCAAAGGCGCTCCGTCGTGCTGTATCTACATTCTACTGCAAATGAAGAATACAAACCCTTCGCACGTCAATGGGCTATACATCATTTACAAAGTTTTTGTGATAAAATTCTAACANGAAGAATACAAACCCTTCGCACGTCAATGGGCTATACATCATTTACAAAGTTTTTGTGATAAAATTCTAACATACAGCCTTCCACAAACAGGTAGACTATCGATGCACCGCAGAGTACCTTTACGGAATAACTGTAACAAGAACAGGAGAATTACGAATTCGGTCTCCCGTGTGTCGCACAACACAAATGTACAGATCCTTTTGTTTTTAACTGCACTGTAAATAAAACGAATCGCAAAAGAAAAAAAAATTGTTAAGCAGAATGTTGGGATGCAGTTCATGATATTAAGAACGCGCAATCTAGCGAGACGTGTTGTATACCTTCCAAATTGTACAATCCACTTTCGAGAGAAAATTCTAATGATTGTGTGGGTACAATCATTCTTAGCAGACATTGTATGTAAGCTTTACGAACTGAAATTGCTCATATTCTGCTTTTTAAGATGTGACTAAATCGAAATTCGTAATATATTTTAAACATGTTGAGTGATGGGTTCTGCAATGGGCAACGCCCACAATCAACTGCGCAACTTTTATAATCGTTTGCATAAACCATATAAAACTACCATGATTTCAAAATTGTCCTGTTCACAATGCAGTCTCTGCCCATTCACAATTAATGAAAATCGCAGATACGAGCACGTTGAACTAAGTCAACGAATTTCAGAGCAAAAATGCAAAGTCAGAAACACTCGCGCATAACCAGGGCTCAACATTAGACAACTTTGTGGTGTGTGTCATTGACTAAATTACTTTGGCCAAGTACAACTGATGTCATGTGTGGCACAACTTACAAGATAGTTTATATTCTACACTGTCCGTGCTAAATCATATAGATCTAAAGATAGCGTTTCCGTAAAGCGAGTTTTAAGAACAACATGTCCATGAATGTGAATCTATTATGAGCAGTCTACCAGCACTTGGGCAGAAATTTGTAGAAGTATCCCCAAACAAAGTATTTCCGAGAGGCTGTCTCTATGGATAGTGGTCCTTGTGCTCAGCACTCCCGACATGTATTTCAACAGCTACCGATGACAGCTGCACTGAAGCCAAGCAACAGATCCCCGAGCCGTGCACTCGCCATTGCGCTGACGGGAACCAGAGTTGACGCCGCTGCTCGATGGCTGATCCCTGTTCCCGGCTGCCGACCAGCAAGCTACGAGGACGTCTTCTCCGAAGAAATGCAGTTTCGTCGCGATCATTCCGCTGGCTTATCGCGACAGGTGTCCGCCGATCAGCACGCACGCAAAATGTCAAAGGTGAATATAACGCGAAAATTCTAGCCAGTATCGCCTTCGTGCTTACGCAAATAGCAAAATATTGCAAAACATGCGAACGTTTGCGGTGGGTGTCAGAAACCACTACGGTTCATGTTAAAAGAGAGTAGCTTGTAAAATCTCGAAAACTCCATATTTAAAATATTATTTACACCAAACAGCGCCTTCAACTCTGGTTGAACAAATCAGGTAGCAGAAATGTGTTTACAAATTTTCATAAACAACATGCACACTTAACTAACAAAGATAAGGTACAATACAAACAAATTTTCAAAAGTTTTAGTTCGTAGGAGTTATGCTGCGTATAAAATAAACAGTAATAATGTTTACAATAGTTTTGTCTCACAGGAAACCTCTACCTTCCGATTTATAAACATCACAGATATGTTTGCAACTGCAAGTTTATATACCTCGTTTTACATAGTTCGTAAATTAATTGCGGCTACTATAAAAATAATCGGAATACACGAGCTATAAATGAGCAACGCAAAAGGAGGCCACTCTTATGTTAACTACTGAATTTCACTGAACTGATCTCTCTTGAATGACTTTGAAAGTGTTGTTATGCTAGCGAACATAAGACCTCGTTTTATTTCTCTATTAACTTCTAATAAAATGTAAGAATTGTACCATAACATATATAACATGTTCACAATGTTGCAAAGTGTGAATTTCAAATAATGTTGTGCAATATACTGTTTTGTAACGTTACTAGTCAATATTTGGTAATTAAAATGTTCTGCTGTACTTAACAATTTTTTTGATGCCTTAATTTACAACACTACCAGCAAATTACATAGTTAATTCTTATTAACCACCTTTTCAACATTAGAGTGTAAGTGGTGCAATCCGATTAAGGCACCAAACCAACTGAAAACTCCAGCCATACACATACAAATGTAGGGGCAGAGGAAGACTGGCTGATTTGCATGCGCCCATTTCACATCTTCTCAGCGCTCCAAAACGTGTGCCCTCCGCCGCCTTTCCAACGAAGAAGGCCCCAACGTGCAACACAAGCCCAGCGATTGCAGCAATTTAGTGCTTAACAACATTTAATTTGCAACATCTGGCTTTCAGTAATCTGCTTAACAACTACAAATAAAAGCTGAGATCCTAACGTACTTAATTTCGAGGTGGGGGGCATACCACTCAGGTCTGAATCAATCCGAAATAAAATTTTCAGCAAATAGGAAACTTGAAAGACTTGAGCTAGATATCTGGGCTCCCCCATTTTCATTTTCGCCATCACCGCATTCGGTTGCTTCTCGATTGTAAGAGTGATGATTTTATTTCAATTATTCGGAGGACGATGGCTACAACCACAAAATACAAGCATGTGTAAAGCATGTCCTACAGTTCGGATGTGAAGTTACTACTGTAATACGAAATACATTACGTTCACTGAACGTTTTTAACTTTATATACCCACACGTAACGAAAAAGGAACNACTACTGTAATACGAAATACATTACGTTCACTGAACGTTTTTAACTTTATATACCCACACGTAACGAAAAAGGAACGGTGTGAAGATTTGTATGAAAATATCAAAAACACAAATACGTATACAGAAATACCTAGCTAGTGTTTCAATGTCGATACGATATTTGCGGATCAATGAAGTTAATACGTCGATGTCTAACAATTCTGCTTTACTTTTAGTTGATCAGTAATGCCACACGTTTCAGACGATTGGGACGTTATTTGTTCACTGTTAATATGTTAAAACTGTCACTATGAAGATATTTTCTTTCTGAAATAAAAAAATATGGCTTGTACGTATTGTTACAGTTAGAAAATGATTTACATAATCTAAACACACACGAAATTCAAGACAAAAATTTCCAATATCAATAATATATTCCTTACCCATCAGCACTACGAGTTGTTACGTTTATCATCACAAGTTTAGTCCCAAAATTCCGACTAAGTTACACATATGTATGTTTCATATTATTAAGAGTCCAAATTAAGGTTGAAATTAACGTACTATTTGCACCCTGATTTTTCTATTACACGATTGGTTACGAAGCTGAAAAATAAATATTTTTAATGTAGTCAGTTATGGACAAAACCTATTCGGAAAGGATATTAGGTATAAATGCGTGAGGTCATTTTATTCCGGCCTGCAGACAAATAGAACGTCTTCTAAATTTACGAAACCACCCTGTAATGGCGATGAGGTCACGATAGGTGTAGCCCGACACGCATGACAAAAAACCCGCGTGACTCACACTGGGCTCTGCATTCCCGACTCCACAGTACGCTATAACCAATCATCGTGTCATAGGCGGACAGCACGCTCTCTAGCGTTTCGCCACCACTGTCACAATTTCGGAATTTAACCCACCAGGTCTGTCTTGCAAAAAAAAATTAAAACACAAAAGAAAGGTTAACAGCCAGTCTTTCAATGCTGTAGAAAAGTTGTTTTAGATAGATTATCGTCAAATGTAATAACTGAGGTCATTTGAGGATGTGCAGAAACCATTTTCAAATACAAGACACCAGATAGCTTGGCTCTATGCTAATAACCAATGCAAACGTCACCAGATACGTAACATTTACATGTCTCTTCTCAGTTAACTGCACAGATAATTTGCAGGTTAAGGCCGTGTTCTAATTAGCACATTTTGTTTACAAAATAATCACGTGACCCGATTTTGTCAATAAAATCGATGACCTGTTTTTGTAATTTGAGTTTTGCGTTTTGTCACTATGCAGCTGACAAATTACCAAATACAAAATACCAAATCACCGCCATATTATTTTTCCTTGTTTGAACCGTTTAAATATTCTGAGGTGAGGTTACTGGAATGAACAAATGTGTATCGTACTCACAATAATTATTTCCCAAAGAAAGTTGCTGAAATATTTTTGAAATAGATATTTTCTCATGGCACATTTCTTGTTTGGTAACAATTTCACGTCATAATTGTTTTATTTTGATTTTAAATTTGAAACGGCCCTTTTAACAACTTTCGGGAATAATTACTGTTTATTTTAAAACTTCATGGAGTTTTAATTTTGTAATCATTATGTAACAAAATAATAGTAGTACGGCCAGCTGAACAAAATTCTAAAAACACATTACAAAATAAGGAAACTCATGACCTAAAATTAAGTTGTGAATACTATAAATACTGGTAAACATTTGCGGTTAAGCGCCACGAAAAATTCCCATTGTAGACAATAATAAACAGTTCGATCAAAAATAACAGCAATCTCATATGCGCTGCTTATAAGTGAGTTTTATACACACTTTAAATAATTTACTATAACTGGGGCATAACGTGGCCCTCGTCCATAACAAATATATCTCTTTTCATTGACAAACTATTAACAATTGAAAGTGCGAAGAGGGAGGGGAGGGGGGCTGGCCTACTGTACAGTTTGATTTCGATAAAAATTATTTATATTAGAAGTAAAAAAAATTTACATTTTTTATATTCCTATTTGTTAATGGTTAATTACATCCTTATAATCATAAATAAATACACACACTTGAGTGTGGGGTAATCGGCACTCTAGTCGAGGTCGATACCATCGAAAGAATAGGTAAAACAAGATGGTAGTAGAGTAAGTGGAGGTTTCTATGCAAACGGGAGTTTTTTCCAGGGAAATCAATATACTTGTTAAAAATTCGAGGTAGCAGGCTGATATATTTGGAAAATTAAAAAAATTATTTGTTATTAAAATTGTTTCTAAGGTTACGGATAGCTGGAATGGCCGGCCGCACCTGTCTGTCACAATCTAAAGCACCGTAGAGCACACGACCGTTGTGCGATATGTACTGGTTGGCAAGAACTTATAACTTGTTTNCGGCTATATAAAACTATATAACTAATTCGGTTATGTACAGCATGAGACATGTCCCCGTTAGGGCATCAAGTGAAAGGATGTCAGAAGGAATATGAGAAAACCGAGGTGGAATGGCTGTTGTACTGACAAGGACGGACTGGTCTTGTCTGTCACAATCTAAAGCACCGTAGAGCACACGACCGTTGTGCGATATGTACTGGTTGGCAAGAGCTTATAACTTGTTTCCTTTACATTTTATTCTTTATATCTGTTTGCATCGGTATATAGCAGTGTCGACCTTGTCGCTCTCCGTGCTTCTCGACTCTGACAATAGTATTTTATTTTAGTCTAATGTGAAGTACGTTGCTCGATGCTCGCACATTATGCATTGGTTGGTAGTGGAATTATTGTGCCTCTACTGTATCACAGTTCGGACGGAGGGTGTACGTGGAGAAAAACGTTTACTATATTGCTGTACTAACCAAGGCTACCACGCCAGTTTTCAGACTCTTGGGGTTGTCTAACATCGAGTGATGCGCTGTACAGTGCTCGTCACTTGTGGAATACGTGTTGCTTGATAACTATTTATTTTTTTTATGTCTGCTGGCATTAGCGTTTCGAGAATATTTTTTTTTTATCGAACATAATGTACAGCGTCCGTTGCTCGCGTAATATGCAACGGTCGGTAGGAGTTTATAACTATTTACCTTTGCATTTTTATATCTACTCATCAATATGTATGCTATGTCTACTTTCATGTTGTCGCGATGTAATGAGCAAATATTCAGAGACCCTTGCTGTTGACGATGCAGTAACAGATGGTAAGTCTTCAACCAATCATTCCATCTTTATATTGTAACAACGTACGTGATCGTGGTAGATGTATGTATACGTAACGATCTGCTTTTATACGATTATCATGGTATGATAGTTCGTGTTGTCCGTCTCGGGTTGTCACAGTCTGGCCTGCTTGTTACCTATGTATAAATGTCCGACCGGTTGCAAGTCTTTGAAATGAACATACATTGAATACTGTCATGTAAGAAAATTTTTGTTGGAGTTATGGTTCATTGCGACCTTTTGCATGATGAGCTCGATACTTAAATATGTGTGTGTGTGTATATATATATATATATATATATATATAATACAGAAGTTTTTTTTAAATTGCATATCATGTATATTTACTTGTGAAATGATCAGACTGTCTCTGGGGTTTGAACCTGCGATACCTTATTTTCAAGGATGATGTACTGTATCCAGTGTCGTCAGGGTACACGATTTATTTCCTATAAAAAACACGTAGCAGTGTCATCGCTCTTGCATGACTAATGGTTTGAATGTATGTTGTTTCATATGGGAACACTATAAATGCTATAAATTCAAATAAGTACACGTATATATTTAGTATTTAAAACTGGATAAATTGATACATTGTAATGTATAACTGAATTCCTCTCGTAAAGGGAAGTGTATGTGTGACCCTGGAGCCTGACGCAACTCTCTCTTTCGGCTAGTGTTCTGTGTCGTCCGTTCGACATGCCGGGACCTGCACAGAGCTCGCATCACCGGCCGACCATCTGAGCTGCCTCATATATTTCCCTGTTAGTTGATCGCACAACGACAGTCGGGTCAGACGCATTCCGCTGCCAGTGTTGTACTTTGAATGTGATGGTTTCCTTTCAGTCTGTTCGTAAGGAAGTCGTTTGCTATTCTGTTGTATTGGACAGGATGGTGTGGCATTGTCACTTTAAACTCTAAACAATTAGTGTTGTTATGGAGACAACATATATTGGCTAGGGAGATCCGATTCAGACCTCCCTCTTACTACCAAACACAAGGCCAAAGGTCTTAACTAATGCAAACAGCAAGCCATTCAAACACTTTAAAAATGTTTACTGGAAACAATTAGTAATTTTTCCCCAATAGTTTTTCGGGGCCTATCCCATTGCGGAGAGTGACTTGTTAAAAATTTCCTATTACGTATTCGATCCTAAATTCAAACACTTTAAAACATGAAAACCAAACCAACTAATTCATTTTAAACTCTAAACAATCGACGTCTCTCTTACTACACATAGCAAGCCAATCACACTTTAATTTTAAATGAGCTATTGTCACAGACACCACACACTTTAAAATAGACACCCCACAAAACAATTAAACCATTCATTCGCACTTTAAACTGTGGCAAATACCTACTCATGTATTTTTTATTTTCACTCATCCTTGCCTGTATCTGAAAATGAAAAAATTAATTAATAAATATATACTTTTGTTTTAACCATTTATTTTTTGACGAAGAGGAGGCAAGCTGTGGTGGGAGAATGCAGAGTATTATAGGAGGGGGGTGTGGACACTTGCTTATAAGCTTTGATATGGGTGTCGATGCACCATAGTTGTACTGTATCAGGCCGATATGCCGACCCCTATTAAGTGTACTGTGTGCTTTGGAGGGTACAAACAATGCCATGGCTGTGATTGGAACGCTATTGAACCAAAGTACCCTCATCAACATCACCGAAGAATATGGTGTGATATGCGCAGAGCAGAGAAAAAATGAATTTTAATGACAAAGGAGAGTGATACAGTGATGGAATGCAATATTTGTAGGCCAATAAATAAATTTTTTTTAAAATAGCTTTAGCCTACTGTAAAGAAATGAACTGCACACACCATTGTACGTTTTCTGATTGAAAACGTTTAATTTTTAAGAAAAATTATACTTGGGATACATTGAACGGAACAATTAGCTTGAACTTGGATACTCCAAACGGAACTCGGCCAGATGGTACTCTTCCAGGGCTCCTAGACATCACCCTTTCGCAGCTCGGGATGCGACAACATAACTGAAGATTACCTACTGCTGGATGTAGGCAGTGTACCACAGCTGAAAAATGGACAGCCAGCTAATCTATCCTAGAGTCTCCAACTTCATTAAACATGTATATAAATGTAAAAATTTGATTTTGTGTGTGGTTTTTGAATAAATGTTATTTAAATTCTGTGTGTGTGTTTAGTGATTTATTTTTTTCCCATTTATAAAACGTAAGTATTTTCTTTCTTTTGAATATATTTATTGTGCTTGCTTTTTCCTTGGAGAAGGAACAAACACATGTAATATTTTTTCATCTCTCATACAAATAAGTTGAATATATATTGGCAAGGGAGGTCCAAATCGGGCATCCCTTGTACTACCAATGTATTGCACAATTAAATAAACAGACATTCAGGCTTTAAACTGATGCAAATAACTACTCATTGCCATTTTTAAAAGATGCTACAAACCACAAGCCATTAACATTTTAATTTTTTACTAGTTAAAACTCATTTACACTTTAAAATGACTAAAAAATAACAAGTCATTTTAGACACAAGCAATTTAACCAACTTTAAACTGATATAAATAGCTACTCATTTTCAATTTAAACAGACATCACAAAAAGTGAATAATTCACACTTTAATTTTAAATACGTCACCTAACTTTAAACTGATGCAAATAACAAGCCATTCAACACTTTGAAAATGTTTACTGGAAATTGGTAATTTTTTGCCATTAGCTTCTTGGGGCCTATTCCATTGCGGAGAGTGACTTGCTAAAATTTTCCTATTATGTATTCGATCTTAAATTCAAACACTTTAAAATTAAACCAACTAATTCATTTTAAACATGAAAACCAACTACTGCCATTCTCACTTTAAATTGACACAAACAGCTACTCAGGCACACTTTTTTTTTCACTAGCCATTGCCTGTATCTGAAAATGAAAAAAATAAAGTACTTTTCATTTATCCGTTTATTTTTTTTCTACAAATACTGACGTTGGTTTTACCTATCGAAAAGAGAACTGCCTTCGCCGAGGTTGTCGCCTTCCTGTCGAGGCCCCTCGTGCATGGCGGCTGCATGGATCAGTAAAGAGTGAAGTCGTTGCCTATACTGCTGGTTTTTTTTTTTCAAATGTATTCTGCCAAATAGCCGACCCACGACTTTTTCCGTTTGCAAAACACGAGATGCTGTATTTAACTGAACACCAACTTCGTTCGATGTTTTGCGTGCACACTCTTAAAGTCTCGCCCTGCCTCAACTTTGATTTGTTTCGGGTGTTTACTAATCCACTTTTTTCCTTGCACACAAACTCCCTCCGGTGATTTACTTGCATGTGACGATAGCCATGTATGTCCAAGTTGCTGTAACCTCGCCAACAGTCTGAAATTATCGTCGTGCCCGGCACTATCCAGTCACAAATGCATTTCACTAATGTCGCAGCGTTCCTCTTTTCCACCGGCACCAGGAAGAACTTTGTAGGATCACCTCTCTCCACACCACCAAAAACTCACTGGCCGTGAACTTTACGTCCCTTGCGGTTTTTGCGTTTACCCAATTTTGATTGGTCTATCTCGACTATTTTGTCAGGCCTGCCGATTCGTTTCCTGTAAGTTAACACCCAGTCTATGCACACTTGGCGGCAGAAATTCGACCAGGCGACGACTGTCTTGCCCGAGCTCTGAAGTTCGTTTATTATAGTCCGCTGTCGGGGATACTTGATCAGGCACCACAATAAACACAACTCGATCTTGCCCGGCGACAAATTCGAATCTCCCACGAAACTGCCCTGTCTTGCCGACACTTTAAATTACATTTCGTGCCATTCTCGGTGCGCTGTCGACACCAGTAAAACAAACCTTCGATTGTCCACGAGCCTGGCTTCATCTTCACTGCATCGTCCACATCAAATCGATGGTTTGAGGATGTTGTGCTCGATGAGAAATGTATTTACGTCCGGCGAGAAATCAATTACCTTCCGAGCGTTCAACATTGTGATTTCACACCCCACACACACCATTGTATGTTTTCTGATTGAAAACTTTTAATTTTAAAGAAAATTATACTTGGATACGTTGAACAGAACCATTGGCTTGAACTTGGATATGCCAAACGGAACTCGGCGAGATACACAATAGTACACTAACTTGTAAAGGAAACAATTTGAATGGATACTCGATACTTTACTTGCGGTTTTACTATGGTTTTACCATAAGGGTACGAAATACGGAACAATGACCCAATATACATAGGTTGTTAAATGCTCATAACTATTTGTTTTATAATTATTTTTATATCCGTTTGCATTAGCGCATAGCAGTGATGTCTCTCTTGCGCGACTAATAGTTTAAATGTATGTTGTTTTGTGACAAGCAAAGGAAAACGTCTTCAGAAGTCGCGTAATGCGTATCGCAATTGTATTGTATTCATTTTTTTGGTTGGTCCTTGTGATCATTCGTTCTTTCTCATGCCGGCGTGCATTCTAGCTTGTTACTAAACTTCTTGGCATGATATCAACACTGATATAACTATTATGGACTGTAGCTCCATCGATTTTTTTATAAGTGCGCTTAGGACATACCTGGCACTTGCGATTTTTATCGTTGTCGGGGGTGATGCCTATGTTTTGAATTTGTTGACTTATCTTAAATGGTTCGGAAATTACAGCCAACTATGTATATACATAAACTAAGGGAAGGACATATTTCACCCTGCGGTCATTTTCGTCGTCGGAGGTGATGTCTATGTTATGAATATGGTGACTATTTTTAACAGTTCGGAAATTATAGCTAACTATGCTTATAAGTACGCATCGAGAGCCTCATGTAGTCAATCAGGGACAAGACACTTTCGAGAGCCTCGTGTAACCAATCGGAGCAGACCCTTTCGAGAGCCTCGCGTACCTGATTGCACATTCCTGCTGACATAGCACAATTTTCAGCCGTATCCATTCGCATTGTGCAAAGTTGAGAAATGTCAGGTGAATTGTGTAATATATATTTTTTTAAAGGAAATTCGGGAAATTTTGAGGAAAACTCAGGACATTTTCTGGCAAATTTGGCCGTTTTCCGGTACTGGATGGCAAAATGGCCGTTGTCTGAGGGAAAAAGGGGGAAACGACATCATCGCGGGATTGTCGGCACTGACTGGTAAAATGGCCGACGTATCCAAGATGGCCACGGCTCGTCCCCTCATCCCTGCCAGGACACCAAGGTGCGGCAGAACCGCTCTTTTTTAACTACTCACTGGTTTTAATTCGTATTGAATACGAAATAAATATTACAAATTACAGAAGATACTAAATTAAAGTTTTAGTTATTCATGAATACAATACTTTAAAGTTAACCACAGTGTTATATATTTGTGGTATACAAGTTATTTAAACAGGTTGACATGTTACTCCTATGGTGATATTTCAAAGGTACATCCGAAGAAACTGTGAGTCTATACTAATATTATAAATGCGAAAGTGTGTTTGTTTGTTTGTCCTTTCACGTCGCAATGGAGCAACGGATCGACGTGATATTTTGCACAGAGATAGTTGGAGGGCCGGGAAGTGACATAGGCTACTTTTTATACCGAGAAAATATCTCATTCCTTCGGGGAAATTCTTATTGGAAAATGAAAAAGTACACAAACAGAATAACATTGCAACGTCGACAATGCAACGTCGCAACCGAGCAACAGATCAACGTAATTTCTTGCACAGAAATAGTTGAAGGGCTGAGAGGTGATATTGGCAACTTTTTATTGCGAGAAAATATCCAAAAAAAATGTACTCAATATGTAATTTCCTTTAATCATTCTATGTTAAACGACATACAAATAGTAGTTTTAAAAATTAACAATAGATGGCGTTAAAATAGTTTCAATTGACTGTATTTACTTTTGGTTTCCATCGCATCGCTTTTAGTTTTGGTTTTGTTGTTTAGGAATATTCGAATGTGGTACTGATTTGCACTTTGAATTGGATTTGTTAGTTTGGTATTTGTTTTTGTTTACTTTTTCACAGTCTGTTAAATAAATAATGCCTAGCAAACGAAAATCAAGTCTTTCAAGAGCATCGTCTCAAGCACAAGCGAAAAGATTTGCTCGATCGCAAGTGTCTTCAAAAGATGCCGAACTGAGAAGACAAGAAAGACAAGAGCAAGCACAGCGACAAGTTGCTTTGAGAGCCTCTGAATCGCCTGCTCAGATTCAGGAAAGGCTCGAAGAACAGGCCGCACGCCAAGAACATCTCAGGATATTAGAGACTTTTGCCGATACATAACACCGTCGAGATTAACAGGCAGAGCGTCAAGCCCTATTAAGAGCCTCCAAAACGCCTGTTCAGACCCAACTACAACTGGAAGAACAAGCAGAACGATATGCTGCTTTAAGGGCATCCGAAACACCTGAACAGTCACAGGCGAGAAGAATCGCAAACGCGGAACTCCAAGCGGAACGTCGACGAGCTTTTCAAAGAAACACTTGGTCTATATTTAATGATGCGGCATTTCATTACGATCCCTTAATTGATTATAAGAATCATAGGCTTATTGTTATCGGACTCATGGACAAGTCGTGCCGCGCTTTTAAATGGAAAGATGAGACCGCAGGGATGTGCTGTTCCAGGGGGAAAGTTTCCCTTCCTTTACTTGGTGAGGCAGAACAGCCTCTGAAAACTCTCTTTTTGTATGACGTTAATGAATCATGGCGCTTTTTAAATATGATCAGAAAGTACAACTCATGTTTCCAAATGACATATTTTGGAGTTCACAGAGAGATAATACTGCCCGGATTTTCGCCAACGTTTACTGTTCAAGGGCAAGTTTTCTTAGAATAGGTGCGATTTTTCCAGCTGTCAATGAACAGCATAAATTATTGCAGGTAGGTATATTTTATTTGTAACGAAGAAATTGAAACAAACCGCCGCTGCCAATTTATTCAAGGAGTTGAAAGAGACACTGTGTTGAAAATTCAAAGAATGTTGCATTAACACAACTTCTTGATAAACACATTTAAAACCGCTTTAGAGAACCTGCCTCAAGTGGATCTTAAGGTAGTCATCCATGCTGGTCGGACTTCGCGTGGAGAGCATGAGAGGCACTACAATGCAACATTAATGAATGAAATCGCTGCAGTGGTGAGCGGCGACCAGTTCTCATCACAAGACATTGTCCTGCGAGCACATGAAAATACGTTGACACGGGTAGCCGACACTCATAGGTTTTATGACGCCCTGCAATATCCGTTGATTTATAGCAAGGGACACAAGGGATATCATTTTGAAATTCTACTCGTTAATCCTATAAGAAAACAGCCTGTTCCGAAAAAAAAGTTTCGTGTATGGTTTTTTTCTGCGTATCACATGATGTTGGGAGGAAATGATTGCAATCTCTTCGCGCGGTGCAGATAACTTTTTCATCAATTTCTGGTCGACATGTATAGCAAAGTAAAGCGAACGCCTCCGCTACATCTCTTCAAACAAAAAAAAGCTGCGAGTTGAGAATTACATACATCTGCAAGATGCTATTAATAGCGATGCTAATGTACACCCCAGTGATTTAGGTAAAATGGTAATTCTTCCGTCTTCATCCGTCAACAGCCCTCACTGCCTGCACGAATACACCCAGGATGCATTCGACTATGTACGGAGTTACGGTAGACCCGATATTTTTGTCACTTTCACTTGCAATCCCTCATGGAAGGAAATTACGGAGGAGCTAATGCCCAGGCAAAAAGCTACTGACAGACACGATTTAGTTGCCAGAGTCTTTCGCTTAAAAGTATAAAATATAATGAATGTTATTACCAAAGGCAAAATATTCGGAGATGTAGAGTGCTACATGTATTCCATTGAGTGGCAAAAACGAGGTTTTTCACATGTGCATATCCTAATATGGCTCAACGAGAAGCTGCACCCCAACCAAATAGACGAGTTAATAAGCACTGAGATTCTGGATCCAGCACAAGATAAAGATTTGTACAACATAGTCCGAAACATGGTTCACTGTCCATGTGGCATGCATAACCCAGCATCGCCTTGCATGAAAAATGGGAAATATACAAAAAAAATATCCACGAACGTTACTAAAAGAAACAGTGCACAATGGCAAACGCTACCTGTTATACAGACGCAGAGCACTAGAAGATGGTGGCAGGAAAGTCACTGTCAAGGTTCTCAGCGGGGCATTCGTAACCTTAGACAATAGCTGGGTTGTGCCATATTCGCCCATTATATGTAAAATGTTTAATGCTCACATTAATGTAGAAGCTTACAGCTCTGTCCACGCTATTAAATATATATGCGAGTATATAAATAAAGGAAATGATCAGGCAATATTCAATCTTAGAAATGAAGGTGGGGTGCAGCCCGTTAATTAAGTCCAGACCTTTCAAGCAGGGCATTATGTCAGTAGCGACGAGGCAGCGTGGCGGCTCCTTGGTTTCCCCTTACATGAGAGACATCCAACTGTTACTCATCTTTCTGTGCACTTGGAAAACGGGGAGCGGGTGTACTTTAATGAGAACAACTTCAATGAAAGGGTCTCATCACCACCCAAGACCACACTAACAGCCTTTTTCCAGCTTTGTCAGACCGATTCTTTCGCAAAAACTTTGTTGTATGCCGAAGTCCCCCGTTACTACACTTGAAACACTTCAAGAAAGGAGTGGAAACGCCGCATTCTAGGCACGCCTGTTGAAAATTGGCCTGGAGTTAAATGATCAGATGCTCTCAGCCGTGTGTACTCCGTCCATGTAACAAATTTTGAATGTTTCTGTTTGCGTATGCTGCTGCACCACGTCCGGGGTCCGACAAGCCATAGAGACCTTAAAGCTGTCAATGGTCAGGGATGCGCAACGTATAGAGGCATGTGAAGCTCTGCGTCTGTTAGAGAATCATTGGGACGAAACCATGGAGGAAACCGTGCAGTGCCAGTCACCAGCCAAAATCAGGGAACTATATACAACCCTCATATCATCTTGCGGCCTTAGCAATCCCCAACAGTTGTGGGATAAGTACAAATAGTACATGGCGGAAGACATTTTGCAACGGCTACAGCAGACACGGGGACATGGCATTTAATTAATACATTTATAACGAAGCCCTTGAAAAAATTGAAGATAAAATAATGGCAATTGTGGGGAAAAAGTTAAGCGACTTCGGAATGATTAGCACCTCCACGATCAGACGCAAGTGACTTCACAGACGAAATTGTTCGAGAGTTAAACTATGATGTCCCAGCATTGCAGCAACAAGTGCCCGAAATGGTGTCCCGGTTATTACCGGAACAAAGAGACGTGTTTGACCAAGTGTTATGTCAAGTGGAGTCAGGGAATGGTGCACTCTTATT
The DNA here is from genome assembly GCA_002778355.1 of Clitarchus hookeri. Lineage (NCBI taxonomy): Eukaryota > Metazoa > Arthropoda > Insecta > Phasmatodea > Phasmatidae > Clitarchus > Clitarchus hookeri. The sequence continues at coordinate 1,228,341 of NQII01000086.1, forward strand.
TCTAGATGCCCCTGGTGGAACGGTAAAAACATTTTTGCTAAATTTATTTCTGGCCCATATAAGAAAAGACAAAGAAATTGCCGTAGCCGTGGCTTCCTCCGGCATAGCCACCACACTACTGAGCGGGGGCCGTACCGCACATTCCGTGTTGTTGCCACTGAATCTTGCTCAGGAAGAGTCACCCATCTGCAATTTTAGTAAAAATAGCGCTCTGGGTACAATGCTGCATCAATGTAAGTTGTTAGTGTGGGACGAAAGCACAATGTCACACAAAAAAGCGATAGAGGCCCTACACCGAACCCTACAGGATACACGAAACAATACAGACATTATGGGAGGAATGGTTGTACTACTGACTGGTGACTTCCGCCAAACTCTACCAGTGATTCAGAGGGGCACACCTACAGATTAAATCAAAGTCTGTCTCAAGTCGTCAAGCCAATGGGCAAATTTCAAGAAATTCAGTTTGACGACAAATATGAGAGTGCACCTCTACAATGACGATACAGGACATTATGCTGATACAATATTGAAAATTGGAGATGGGTGGTTATAAACAGATGCCGAGGGCTTTGTGTCACTAATGGGGAATTTTAGTAATTTGGTGCAGAGCGATACGGAACTGATTGCTAGCGACCCAGATCTACAAAGAAATATAAATGACCAGTGGCTATGTAAAAGAGCGATTCTAGCACCAAAAAATGACATCGTTAATAAAATTAATACTAACATTTTGAAAGAGGTACATGGAGAAACAACGGAGTATTTGTCAGTAGACACAGTTATGGACACAGAACAGGGCACTTTTTAGAGTTCCTGAATTCTGTAGAGTTGTAGGATGTGCCCTCACATAAGCTCCAATTAAAATTAGGCGTTCCGGTCATGCTTATGAGAAATTTAGATGCACCGCGATTATGTAACGGGACGAGGCTTCGCGTCACACAACTTGGGCGGAACATAATTGGTGCCACTATTATGACAGGAGTAGGAAAAGGCGAGAACGTAATCATCCCCCGGATCCCTATAATCCAAACAGACCTCCCGTTCTAATTCAAAAGGTTGCAATTCCCTCTCAAGTTTAGTTTTGCTATTACAATAAACAAAGCGCAAGGGCAAACATTACAGGTAGCAGGGGTACACTTGGAAAAACCATGCTTCTCTCATGGTCAGCAATATGTCGCATGTTCGCGTGTGCCCAATGTCCAAAATCTCCACATCTTAACGCCAGATGGAAAGACTTACAACATCGTGTACAGTAGCGTCTTAAAATAGTGCTCTTTTCTGTGTTTGTGTGTGTGTCTACTAACAAATACCGTTATTTCTCCCTATAAGTTTGTTACTATAACCACGCGAGCGAAGCCGCGGATAAAAGCTAGTGGACTAAAATACGAATTATGCTAGCTACTACACTAAATAACATTTGTTTCAGATTGAATGAAGCCGCACTGTAAAAAATTTTTGTAATCTATACAGAGAAATGGTTTGTAATTATACAAACGTTTACAACAGTAGTAAAATTTATCTTGCAAAATTGTTTGTTTGTAAAATTACATGAGCCATGTTTAATAGACCTCAAGAAATTTTCGTACCACACTGGTCCACATCTACGAGCTCAAAAAAAATGGCGGCCATCAACAACATAAATTCATACGTACAGTAGCTGTTTGTGCAAAAACTAGTGGCGATGTAAAGCATAGTTGCGTGCAAAAAGATACATAATGTGGGCGTAAATAACGTGAAACACTTAAAAATTAAATAATCCTAACAAAAAAAATGAGGACAACTTTAAGTTGTTCTTGTTTAGTCAGTACCCAACCCTAAACATTGTAAAACTAGCTTTAGTCCTCGTAAGTCGAGTTGGTCACGTGGTTAACGGTGCGAAGTAAAACGTAATGGTNCTAAACATTGTAAAACTAGCTTTAGTCCTCGTAAGTCGAGTTGGTCACGTGGTTAACGGTGCGAAGTAAAACGTAATGGTCGTGGAATCAAATCCCTGTGCCAACAGAGTGCAACTTTTTTTTCTTCCGTGAATTATTTTATATTTTGCTCTTATTTATTCATAAAATTTGTCTCCTAGGAAAAAAATTATAAGTTTAAATGCAAGGGTATAATCTGTAATATTACTAATATATGTTTTGTCGATTTTACAATAAAACTTATTGTAGTTCTACAAAAGATTTTATTGGCAACTGGTTTCCAAGAATTTTTATTGTAAAGGTATAAAACATTTTCTACAGTCCGAAATTGGCAAAAAATTGCAGTGTAGAGAATAATTTAAGTTTTACGTCGCACTGTTTTATGTGAAAGTTAAAGACGATGCGACTGCNATTATAAGTTTAAATGCAAGGGTATAATCTGTAATATTGCTAATATATGTTTTGTCGATTTTACAATAAAACTTATTGTAGTTCTACAAAAGATTTTATTGGCAACTGGTTTCCAAGAATTTTTATTGTAAAGGTATAAAACATTTTCTACAGTCCGAAATTGGCAAAAAAATTGCAGTGTAGAGAATAATTTAAGTTTTACGTCGCACTGTTTTATGTGAAAGTTAAAGACGATGCGACTGCCTCATTATAATAGGCTCTCAGGCAACGGTAATATACTTGGTGCTGATAAAAGTGGGCCATATCAGAGACTAGGCGTAAACCATCAAATGATCAGGCCGCCTCGCCAAGTAAGCGTGGCACCTTAGCGGCAATCACTATAAGAAAAGTTTGTGAACTCGCCACAAATTGTATAGGGGCACTGAGAAAGAATGGATGGTGAAGTGTTTTTACATGCTAGATAAGTTAACTTTACAACTTTGTATACTACCAGTTCTATATTTGCGACCTGATTGATATGTGGTAAATTGTCTATGCTCATACGGTTAGAAACTTCCATCGGCCTCAGCTGGGAAGTTTACCAAAAAAACAACACAATGTGGCCACCGAAGACTAGTGAATACGTAACGAAATCGGAAAATATACTGCCGAAATAAAATGAATCGTCCAACAATATGATTGCTATACAAATATTTGGACGCAAGTTTACATGAAGTAACCTCGCATTAAGATTTCCGTCACATTTCCGACTACCCCAGAGTCAACGAAAAGTATAATTAAAACAAACGTCCAATGGTTTCGCAGTAAATCGTTAAAACTGTTTTTGTTAAAAATAAGAAGTCTTTCTTATCACTGCTAATATTTGTGAAAATCGTTCCCTATATAAGAATCCTTGGCTGCCAAAGCAANAGAATAGTAACGAAACCGGAAAATATACTGCCGAGAAACATCGAGTGAAACAAGAAATAAAATGAATCGTCCAACAACATGATTGCTATACAAATATTTGGACGCAAGTTTACATGAAGTAACCTCGCATTAAGATTTCCGTCACATTTCCGACTACCCCAGAGTCAACGAAAAGTATAATTAAAACAAACGTCCAATGGTTTCGCAGTAAATCGTTAAAACTGTTTTTGTTAAAAATAAGAAGTCTTTCTTATCACTGCTAATATTTGTGAAAATCGTTCCCTATATAAGAATCCTTGGCTGCCAAAGCAATAACGTTCTCCACGAACTTTCTTCGTCCACAACAGACTGTCACAAGAAACAAAAACTGTTCATAATCTACTACTACTCGCGTTGAGGCAGGACAATGCAGCCTTGCCCAGCAACACTAATACACTGAGAAAAAGGCTCTGTTGAATCAAACCAAGCTTATTTGGTGCAAATAATGTTTTTTGCACAACCAAATTAATGTCTATACAGGGTTAATGAAATATGTTGTTGTTGAAACCAAATTATTTTGCTGTTCTTATTTGTTTGCCTTAAACTGTAATATTTCGTTGGTGCAACTTAAGATTTGTTTGGCCCTACAGTAAACAGTTTCGGTTAATATAAAAAAAATTGAAAGCCCGGCTGAGATTCTAAGCTAGATCGTTAGCGCCCGATCGCTACGCCCTAGCAACCTCAACTAAAGTGACTACTTATGAAATAGGAATGTTTTCTAATATATACAATTCAACTGAACAATATGTGTAAATAATCATTTCAAGTTTTACAGCTTTACTTTCTAGTTTCCTGTTAAACTTGTTTTTATTAGGATTGTATATAATTATTAAGCNATTTCAAGTTTTACAGCTTTACTTTCTAGTTTCCTGTTAAACTTGTTTTTATTAGGATTGTATATAATTATTAAGCATCAATAAATGGACTAACAAACACTGTTAGTGCCTACTATCCTAATCGTCACAGAAAGTACAAACTCTCGAGCTATATTTTCGAACGAAAGCTATTAAATGAGTGCCAAACAATAAATAAATATTTTCTTGAAAGCACATTTTTTTTGGCCAAGCACAGAGGTTTGTTTATTCAACGAAGTACTTTATTAGATAAACAAAATTAATTATGTTGCTTTTTAAGTTTTGTTTACTCAATAACATATTTAGTTGGGGCACCTAATATATATTTTTGGCCCTATACTAACAAGTATTTTGTTGACTGGAACAACCCTTTCTCTCAGTGTATACCACCATGCACTACATGTTGACAGCGAGGTAAATAATATCTTTACATCCAAATACACGAGTGTCAGTATACATATTGGACATTGGAGTGGAAAGGTTTTTAGTCGGCACTTAACGAGGTATTGAGCGCCGGCGAGGGTGATGTGGTGAAGATGAAGCAGCGGCGGAATGCAAGAGAGGGGGAACGGAATGCCCCGAGGAAATCAGCTGACCAACGGCAACGTCCGCCACGCTTCCCACATGTGAATTATATACACTGGAAACCACCTTTTATTATGAAAACTTCGCGGCACTTGGGTGAAATTGCATCTGTTGTGTACATTTGCTTATAATACTNAAACCACCTTTTATTATGAAAACTTCGCGGCACTTGGGTGAAATTGCATCTGTTGTGTACATTTGCTTATAATACTAATAACATATAAATTTGCACAATTTGAAGATAACATAATAAGTTAAGGATTGGGCGAATGTATGATAAAGAACAGAACTAATTTCATCCGTTTTTTTTAACTCAACTCAAATGCCAAGTGGAAATGGTTTCCAAGCGTCGCCATGCTCGTAAATAAGCAGTGTGTCNTTTTTTTTAACTCAACTCAAATGCCAAGTGGAAATGGTTTCCAAGCGTCGCCATGCTCGTAAATAAGCAGTGTGTCCGGTATTATGATAAGGTATTTGCTTTTACCTCTCGTCAATCAGAATATTGATTGTTTTCATGACTGAATTGTAGACTGCAGAACCTCACTAGGCAGAAACTGACAGAACAATCTAGCACATTACTTACACCAGGGGTCGCTTTTTGAACAGTTTCAAGATGTTCTAATGCTTGTTTACGACGGTGCTTTCTCGATGACATACGCAACAGGAAGTCTGTAACCACCGCGGATTCACAATGGACTGGGTGGCAGACAGGGAGTATCCACACCGCATCACTGGCACGTCATCTTGAGCGAGCGACGAGTAAATCATTTTCACTTGACTTCACGTTAGTGGCACGACGACGATTAAGTGGTCAATGCATCTACTACGTAAAAGAAAAAACTAGTACGTTAACGGGGAAAAAANAGTGGCACGACGACGATTAAGTGGTCAATGCATCTACTACGTAAAAGAAAAAACTAGTACGTTAACGGGGAAAAAATCAACTGCTCTTCTTGAAGTGGCAGTTCATGAGGTGTTCCTGGGGTGATTAACAGATAGGCAGTTAGGATACGCTAAAAGTCTCGTTGGCAGCGAGGTCATTAGAGACGTATCAAGTTACGCAGAGAAGCAGGGACGAGGAAAGAATCNAGTGGCACGACGACGATTAAGTGGTCAATGCATCTACTACGTAAAAGAAAAAACTAGTACGTTAACGGGGAAAAATCAACTGCTCTTCTTGAAGTGGCAGTTCATGAGGTGCTCCTGGGGTGATTAACAGATAGGCAGTTAGGATAGGCTAAAAGTCTCGTTGGCAGCGAGGTCATTAGAGACGTATCAAGTTACGCAGAGAAGCAGGGACGAGGAAAGAATCNGCTAAAAGTCTCGTTGGCAGCGAGGTCATTAGAGACGTATCAAGTTACGCAGAGAAGCAGGGACGAGGAAAGAATCGACCATGGCCTGTAGTAAGGAACCACTCCAGCATTCGCCTGGCATGCTTTTCTGGAAACCATGGAAACCCGAAATCAGAATGGCCGTACCGGGACTCGGACCCAGGTCCTCCCGAACGCGAGTTCGAAGGTTCACAACTGTGCCACCTAGGTCGGTCGAGATGACTAGTCTCTGCCATGTTCCATCAGCCGCCCACTGAGCTGATACCACACAACGCGAATTATTACCTCGCTCCACTGTGCTTTTGTTCCTTGTTCACATGCCGTCGTAAGCAGAACATTAACAACCTCATAAGGAGTCCGCGTTTGTAAACGACATTCTGCGGCATGGTGTATAAACCAGAGGCTCCGTTCACACATGAATATGCATGTGTAACGAATCTGTGTGAAGAAGGCCACTACACGATAGAGACTGAACTAGACTATAATAACTGCTGTCATTGCGGAGTGGCAGTGATACTACAGTCCGTCATACCCCGGTTATAAGGCAAATATGTCAATCGCTGCATTTTAANCATTGCGGAGTGGCAGTGATACTACAGTCCGTCATACCCCGGTTATAAGGCAAATATGTCAATCGCTGCATTTTAATAATGCACTGTGTCTTAAAATGGATAGGGGGACGTTAAAATGCTTTTTAATGATACTGCCATCTCACGACGGAATAACGCCTTCTTTCCAAAGGAAAAACTTCACTATTTGAGCAGCTTTAAATGGATGAAAGTGGAAACAAAGTGTCAGGCGCTACAGAAGAAATGATAAGAACATGCTAAAAAATCTATGGCTAAATTAGTTTATTATCAATTAACAGGGGACCAGCTTTTAATCATTAAACATTTTTTTCCAACAAACTCCACGTACTTTTCTTATGCTTTGCTTACAACTGCCAGGTATTTAACTTTGGTATTTCATTTGACTGATACCGTATCACAAATTTACAAAATGCACAAATAAATTTAAATAAAAAAAACATTAATAATAATGTAAACATTACACTCGCGATACAATGTCAAACGTTAAGAACTATTTTTATTAATACGCCGCGTACTTAACTGGGAGCTTGCATGCAAGAGTGACATGATGTATACATGTGGTTATAGGCTATTCACGGTAAAATGAGCACTTTTGAAAGTCATCTCTTCTGGAATAATAGTCAATAAATATATGTTATTTTTGCCTTAGACGCAAAGTTCCGAGTGCGGTGGAATATATAAACTGTGTTTATTACTTACATTGCAATATTTATTTAAAAAGGTGGTTAAAGGATAAGAAATGGCTGAAAGGAAAAAGTAACTAGGGCCTTCAAAGCGCTCATTTTTCCGTGATCAGTGTTTTTTTCAAAGGTTTTAATTTGCACGTGCTACCACGAAACTTTATATATATATATATATATATATATATATATATATATATATATATAGGAACCTAACATGTTACAAATAAGTAAATCCCTGTTATAATATGTTTAAAACAAACTAACTTGTCACTCATCACCAGTGGTCAACCATTACATTTTAAATAAAACGTTCACACACTGAACTACTTTCCATGAATCTCTATCAACGCGACTACATATATGCCAGTGAGTATTGCATTAAAAGGATATATACAATTTACGGTCGACGCTGAATTAGGTGATGTTTCAAATATATTATCAGCGCGCTTGTTCTCGGACTTACCTGACGCCGGGAGAACATCGTGATGTGCAGCCTCGAAGAGCGCCTACTATTGCGAGAGGCGGGACGAGCGGTCCGGAACGCAGGCCGGCATCTCGAGCGCGGCGACGCAGCCCGACGCCGGACAAACAGGGGAATGTTTTGGAAGGTGCGGTGGCGACGGCGACGGCGACGGCGACGCAGAGACGGCCACGCCCCCCTGGTGAGTGCGCGCGCCGCGGGATGACCCTACACCCGAACACACAACAGCCGTCCGCAGACTGACGCTCGCCTGTTCCCACCTCGCTTTCCGCCCGGCAGCGGCCGCAGGCAAATGCGGGGAAAATAACGCCCGCTCTTCCCACCGTCCTTTCAATACACCAGCGGCAGAAAAACATACAGGAAAACTTGTTTCGACTTCACGCAACGTTGCTTGCTGCGCAGCGCACCACACACACTATAGTCCAATCACGGGCACTTCACACCTTNTTCACGCAACGTTGCTTGCTGCGCAGCGCACCACACACACTATAGTCCAATCACGGGCACTTCACACCTTTCTGAAGCCCTGCTAACTTCTACTTTCATGATATTCCTCCGCCTCATGCAAAAAAAGCTTAACCGAGTCTACAAAATTACAACAAAGGGACAACGTACCGTACAAAGGGACAACGTACCGTACAAAGGGACAACGTACCGTACAAAGGGACAACGTACCGTACAAAGGGACAACGTACCGTCCAAAGGGACAACGTACCGTACAAAGGGACAACGTACCGTACAAAGGGACAACGTACCGTACAAAGGGACAACGTACCGTACAAAGGGACAACGTACCGTACAAAGGGACAACGTACCGTACAAAGGGACAACGTACCGTACAAAGGGACAACGTACCGTACAAAGGGACAACGTACCGTACAAAGGGACAACGTACCGTACAAAGGGACAACGTACCGTACAAAGGGACAACGTACCGTACAAAGGGACAACGTACCGTACAAAGGGACAACGTACCGTACAAAGGGACAACGTACCGTACAAAGGGACAACGTACCGTACAAAGGGACAACGTACCGTACAAAGGGACAACGTACCGTACAAAGGGACAACGTACCGTACAAAGGGACAACGTACCGTACAAAGGGACAACGTACCGTACAAAGGGACAACGTACCGTACAAAGGGACAACGTACCGTACAAAGGGACAACGTACCGTACAAAGGGACAACGTACCGTACAAAGGGACAACGTACCGTACAAAGGGACAACGTACCGTACAAAGGGACAACGTACCGTACAAAGGGACAACGTACCGTACAAAGGGACAACGTACCGTACAAAGGGACAACGTACCGTACAAAGGGACAACGTACCGTACAAAGGGACAACGTACCGTACAAAGGGACAACGTACCGTACAAAGGGACAACGTACCGTACAAAGGGACAACGTACCGTACAAAGGGACAACGTACCGTATTCGTGCGCATCCAGTGTAATAATATTTTGTAGAATAACTATTTATTACTAGGCATTATCAACACACCTATTTTCTCCCTGATTTTACATATATTAATTATAAACGAAATATCACAATTTACAGATAAATCATAAGTAAAAGTTTACATTAACCAAAAATAAGGCACTTTTATTTTAACACAAATATAAAGCGCTTGTGATACGTGGCATATTTAAGAAACAACCAAACGCGCCATACATGGGGTAATTTTTCAAAGGTTTAATTAAAAAAGCGTGAATACACCGCGAATAGACTGTAGTCACAGTTCTCTACTAAATACCGTGGCCTAAGACGTCGTCTGGAAGGTGAAGTTCTACATGTTTGAACCCTGGACGTACGAGATAGCGCTTAGCACGACATACGCAAGCACACCAACTGCTTCACTGACTATGTGAATGACGAAAGTGTAATCTTTTCGTCAGAATAACGTCCCTATTGAACTTTCAGCAGTGACTAGTAATTTAAGAGGCCGCATAGTGTAGTAGTCGTACTACTCGCCTCCCACCTAGCCGCCCACCCAGGCCGAACCGGATTAGATTCCCGGCAGGGGCATCAGAATGTTCGCACATGGGAAACATGGCGAACGTTGCCGTTGGTCGGCAGGTTTCCTCTAAGCACTAGCCTTTTCCCCCGCCCTTGCATTACGCCCCAGATTTAGTTTCCGAATTTATTTATATTACTAAAAAAAACTATACAGCTCAGTCTTTCACAAAGAACGATAACTAAGTAGTAGTTAGGATTGGGGTATTCGAACGCAGCTTCGTGACAGGGTGCCGGGGTGCCATGCCGCAGAAACCTCATGCTCTTGCATTCCGACACCATGGCGGCCATTTTGCCTCGAAAGTTTCCTATTCCCTAAAAAATTTCCCAATTTTCCCAAATGTTTTTAAAAATATAATTTTTATAAATTTTTTTAACGACCCCACAATGTGGCTAAATGACTAATTTTTGGGCAATGAGGAGTTAAGGAGCTGAGGAGTTTTCTCATACCCTACCATACTTCACGCTCTTGCATTCCAAGCTGGGAGGGTTATAGCCCTATGCGAACTTATAAGCATAGTTGGCCGGAATTCCCGAACCGTTTAAGATGTAGTCATCAAATTCACATCATAGGCATCGATGCAGACAAGGAAAATTAACAAATGGTCATTTAAGCTCTATGCGAACGTATAAGCATAGTTGGATGTAATTCCCGAACTCAGGGTCTTCCCAAACATATGCAAGTGGGTTATCTCAAAGTTTTCCCAACCATACACAATGATAAAGCATTAAAGGCCATGCACACTACTATGAAAACAACAGCGGGAACAATCACATCACTACTGTAACATAGAATTTTCATATGCCTACAATGCGAAGAGACACATAAAGCATAAATGTGAGCTACCACCGTAATAAAGAGAGAACACCACCGCGCATAAAGGGGCCTTACAGGTTATGTGAGGCTCTCGAAGGTCTAACATAAAGGGTGCTGTCGCACACAACGATAAAGAAGCCTAACATGTCTCTAAAGCATCTCGTCACTAACAAAGCTGACATAAAGGTCACCGCCATTGCATCTGTATGTATGTAGGTATATATTAGTATAGTATAGGATAGGATGACCGATTCAGTGGCCATTCAGACTTCGAAGAGTGAACAGAGCTTTTTTTTCTACGATGGGAATTAATCGAGAAAGTTATTTCTGTCGTTACTGTAAGAAGACTTTTTCTAAAAGTTGCCATGCTCGTCGACACGAGACTGGCTGCCCAAAAAAAATATGAAATGTATTATATTATCATGTGAAAAATGCAAATCATATTTTCGAAGACTCGATAGCTTAAAAAGGCATAGTGTAACATGCAAAGCTCTCCTTCCTACGCAGGCCAATCAGTATTTGCTGAGAATAGAGAAAATTTTTGATGGGACGATATCTGCAAAAGAAAAATTCGAACCATCAACATCATTAAAGGCAACGTACCCTACTAAGAAAACAATGGCTGGAACAGTCANGCAAAAGAAAAATTCGAACCATCAACATCATTAAAGGCAACGTACCCTACTAAGAAAACAATGGCTGGAACAGTCGCATCTCCTAGACATCCATGCCACTACTGTAACAATGCATTTGCAATGCAAAGACACATATAAAGCATAAATGCAAGNCATCTCCTAGACATCCATGCCACTACTGTAACAATGCATTTGCAATGCAAAGACACATATAAAGCATAAATGCAAGCTGAGTCCTCGTCGCACAGGCTATCAATGTCATATATGCCAAAGTATGTTCACTAGTATAGGCAGTTTAAACATACAAATGAAAAAGTGCAAAGACCTTGTTTCTCTACATGCTAAGCAACACAGTGCACTGTCAACATTACAAAATTGTGACGATCAGATGTCTGCTGTACAAAGTATTGATACGCCTTCATCACCAACTTCTGACATTCATGTGAACAATGAACACAATCCTTCACCAACATATAGGAAACATTGTCGCAAATGCGGTAAAATCTTTAGTAAAAGTAGCAACGCACGTCGACATCAGAGACGTAAAACGGCGTGTAGCGGTGGAGAGACGTTAGCTGAATATGTTTACAGAACACATCAAAAAAAAAAAAATCACACCGATGAAATAAGAAGATATGCACATATATATATATGTGAAATTGATGGAATCGTCTTAGTTGTTATTCGAATTTCGAAGAGTGAACATTGTCTCTGGCGAAGGTGGAAAATACGTCAGAAAGTCATTTGCGCTGTTTCTGCAAGAAGCCATTTACTAAGAGCCATAATGCCCGCCGACATGAAACTGCGTGTTCTATTAACATGAAGCAATCTGGCTTAACATGTGAATAGTGTAAGTCTCAATTTAGGCGTCACGATAACTTAATAAAACATCTCGCAACGTGTGAGGGACTCCCTCCTGTGCCAGATAAGAGACATAGTGTATTGCCTACATCTGAAAAAAACATGTGAAGGGCAGACACCTGCTGCATCGGATACCGGTGCGCAGTCACCATCATCGTCAACATCAGACCTGGACATGAACAGTTTACCACAGACATCAAGATATTCATGTCACTACTGCAGCTACTTTAGTAAAAGTTGCAGTGCTCATCAATATGAGAAAACTGGAAAATATTTGAAGAAGATGCAATGGGCTTACTGTACTACTTGTTGCTATAAGTGTGGTCGTGAATTCTCATGTTATGAAGTAACAGGTGTTCCAGACAGAATGCGACTCGAAATACACGACCACCAGGTAAAACTATGTCGCGAGTCGTATTACAAACATGCCAAAATGTGTACATATATAGCACCTACACCTGTATCTGTTGGAAACTTACCAAATGAGAATGGGTTCATACTGAAAGAATCTGCATTCCGAGGTCGTATGAAGACGTATATCGCATCTTATTCATAAGGTACGGTTAATGATATTTGTACATATCTTAAGCATATGAAACAGAATATTATAGATAAACTTACATACGAGATGGAAAAGGAAGGTGCAGTAAAATATAATATATGGTTGGACTGTAAATATACCAAATTAGAACCACATGAAAATGAATATTGCGAGAGAGCCTTCAAGACCTCGAATGTACCTCTGTATAACACACACGAAATTTAAGATAGTGTTGAAACTAGTACACAGAAAATTTGTCACGAGGAAGAAGAATGTATGGGAAAGGGTTCCGGTTAGACATTATATAAGATACATCAGCTACAGTAGAGAACAAATTTACTTACGTCACTAGACAAATATATGTATGCAGATTGAGAGCATGCAATCGAGAATGTACTGCAGGACAACCTGCAAAACCTTCAACAAGTGTGAACGGATAGAGCGGACAAGTTAAAATTCATGCTCGTGCATTCACAGGGGAGGGGTGCCGCGGTATCTGAGTCCTGTCCCAAGTGGAAGTATTTAAAAAACAAACTAGCATTTTCTTTAAAATAATAATAATATTCCATTATAGCCCCCGTCTCGTCGAGAGAGAGAGAAAAAATGTGTTTACATGGTTTTACCAGCACTCCCCGGCGCGAGAGCGATGAAAATATATATATTGTGCATGCTAAGCCGGGAGGGTTATCTCAGAGTCCTCCCAAATCCGATTATATTTAAAGTATTACATACTTACACACATACAACAGACCCGTCTGTTGTAGGTCTTGCTTCCACAACGCTTCACGAGATACTATATGATACAATGCTTAGAAAGTAGTTTTTATTATGCACATCCCAGCCCCCGACGTGAGTTTCGGAAATATATATTAACAAATACGTAAAGTAGTATGATTAAAATTATTAACGCCCCAGGCAAGGACACGCAAGGCAGCGTTCTCTCAACCTTCTAAAAGGACAGCAAGCCTCCCTTTGGAGACCACAGAGTTTTTATTGTCGTGGCGCAATAGGTGCTTAAGTGTTGCTTCTGCTCCTGCGCCCGGCTACGAAGACCATCTCGCTCTCGTTTAACATCGTAAGTACGTCGCGCACTGTGTTGTATTATACATTACCCAGCGCTCCAGGGTCTGAATGTACAAATCGACATATAATGTTGGTATAATTGAGGTTTTTACTATGCAATCCGTAAACATAAATTCAACATATCGTCTTCCAAAGGTCTCATCAACACATGCAAACAAAGATTGACCGCGTAAGTTACACCAAAGGGGAAAAAAATACATATTCATTACTAGATATTTCTACTGTTGGGAGTGATTCCATGATCGTTTTATAAACATATTAATATAGGTTTCGTTACCCTTGTCGAAATCACTGCAGCAACCAATCTACTTACACATAATGCAAATACTACAAGCAGTGGCCGGGAGGGTTATCTCAGTGTCTTCCCAAATTCGATTATCATTTAATTCCCTCCTACGAAACCGTATACTTCATGCTTTTTCATTCCAAGCGAGAGGTTGTCCGAGACATCGCATGTTTGCATTCCAAGCCGGGAGGAATATCTCAGAGTCTTCCCAAAAATTATTATCATTTAAGGCCTTCCTACTAATGATAAACACCACGCGCTTGCATTCGAAGCCAGGAGTTATCTCAGGATTTTCCCAAAATCAATTATCATTTAAGTCCTTCCTACAAGATGAAATATGTCATGCTCTTGCATGCCAAACCTGGAGGGTTATCTCAGAGTATTCCCAAATTATATTATCGTTTAAGACCTTCCTACTAGATGATATACACCACATGCCTGCATTCCAAGCCAGGAGAGTTATCTCAGTCTCTCCCCAACATACGTTCGAGGGTTCTCAGAGACTTCCCAACAATAGACAATGATAATGCATTAAAGGCAATGCACACTACTATGAAAACAATGGCTGGAACAGTCATGTCACTACTGTAACATATCATGTCCATATGCCTACAATGCGAAGAGACATTTAAAGCATAAATGTAAGCTTTCGCAATAATAAAGTGAGTACACCATCACGCATAAAGGAACCTAACATGTTCTGCGAGGCTCTCGCCGACCTATTATAAAGGACGCTGTCGCACACACCGATAAAGAAGCGAAACGAGCAGTCTATCATAAATGATGTCACCATACACAAGGATGAAGGAACCTAACATGTTATGCGAGGCTCGCGAAAGTGTTTCATCATTGGTGACCTAACATAAAGGACAACGATAAAGGAGCCTAACATGTTACGCGAGGTGTGTCTCGGCACTAGCGAAGCTGGTAGCCTATCATAAACCACCAGTCGTTCACTGAGGAAAGCCGAGACATGGAATACAAATTGACATGTGTACAGTATATAAGCAACCATCATGTAAAATGAAGATTATTCCGTTGTCGAGCGCTGTTGTGAAAAGCAGTATTGTNTCTATCATAAATGATGTCACCATACACAAGGATGAAGGAACCTAACATGTTATGCGAGGCTCACGAAAGTGTTTCATCATTGGTGACCTAACATAAAGGACAACGATAAAGGAGCCTAACATGTTACGCGAGGTGTGTCTCGGCACTAGCGAAGCTGGTAGCCTATCATAAACCACCAGTCGTTCACTGAGGAAAGCCGAGACATGGAATACAAATTGACATATGTACAGTATATAAGCAACCATCATGTAAAATGAAGATTATTCCGTTGTCGAGCGCTGTTGTGAAAAGCAGTATTGTTTACAACAATATGAAGACAGAATCAATGGATGAAGACTCACCATCGCCAACATCGACANGTTTACAACAATATGAAGACAGAATCAATGGATGAAGACTCACCATCGCCAACATCGACATTAACAGCAAGGTATATTGAAGAGCCACTACATGCATTACGATGTCATTGTAACTACTACAATCGCGCACCCTGCTATAATGAGGATGGAACCAATAGCTGAAGATTTATCGTCTATAACCTGGTCAACAGCAAGGGGGTCCTGAAGAGCCGATGCAAGCGATACATCATCAATGTAA
Source organism: Clitarchus hookeri (assembly GCA_002778355.1). NCBI lineage: Eukaryota > Metazoa > Arthropoda > Insecta > Phasmatodea > Phasmatidae > Clitarchus > Clitarchus hookeri. Next base: position 1,244,050 of record NQII01000086.1, read on the forward strand.
CTACTGTGGAAATACTTTTAACACAAGGNGCAAGGGGGTCCTGAAGAGCCGATGCAAGCGATACATCATCAATGTAACTACTGTGGAAATACTTTTAACACAAGTTATAGTTCACGTCGGCATGAACGTTGCCATTGCATGTTCAGCCCGGCATACAAAACGTTCTACTGTGATACCTGTGNTATAGTTCACGTCGGCATGAACGTTGCCATTGCATGTTCAGCCCGGCATACAAAACGTTCTACTGTGATACCTGTGATGCCATGTTTGCCCGAAGTGATAGTGTGTATATGCATAACAATACATGCAAAGGTTATGTTCGTCGTTCATCAGGAAGTGAGTGCAAGTATTGCGGCAAGACATTCAGGAAGCGTAGCTGGACCAAACGACATGAAGATAGCCACTGTAAATTTGCTACAGTCTACAAGACCTACCCATGAGATAACTGCCATGCAGTATATTCGAATAAGAGCCNAGCCACTGTAAATTTGCTACAGTCTACAAGACCTACCCATGAGATAACTGCCATGCAGTATATTCGAATAAGAGCCGCTTGAATGCTCACAGAAGATATTGTTCGTCTTCTTCTGAATCAGTCAACACAAAGGTTTCGCTCTAATGAACACTATGTCGAGCATGTATCAAATGTGATTATGTAATTGTATTATGTAAAGTCTGTAAGTAAAGGTAAAAGTATGTAAATGATTTCGGTGTTATTCATGTCAATATTAAGTAAGCAAATAACTTCCTTACAAACCAACTGAAATGGTCCAATACATTCAGTGTACAACACTAGCAACAGAACGCGACTGTTATCATATGCCGGGGAATATGTGAGACAGCTCAGATGGTTGGGTGACGATGGAAGCGCCCTGCAGGTCTTGTCAAGTTTAACGAATAACACTAGACAACTGAGTGTTATGTAAGGCTCCAAAGGTCACACAGCCCCTGCTAGGCACACAATAGCCTTCAGCCGGCATGACAGAATTCCGACGTGCAGAACACTTACTTATGCGTAGAAACACAGATTGGAACCTAGTACTCTGACTCAGAGGTATCTAACAACCTACTATCACTACTCGCAATGTCCCATGGCAGGCGTCTCTCTTGGGACACACCTGCCCTCCCCTGTTAATGCGCGAGCGCGAAGTATACTGCTAAGGTATGTTTGTTGTGTCTTGAATTGAAACTATGTATATGCGAAGCTTACGTCAACGCGAGCGTTGAAGCAGAAATCGGCAGCACGACAGTAGAGGGGGAAATTATATGTCATAGCAAGTGTAAATGTTGCAAGATAATGTACGACATTTATGCACGTATACGACTATTATTGTTCAAGAACCACTGATGCAATGTCGCCGTAGAGTACGACTGCTATATAAGCTGTGTCTACCCTACCAGTCGACACCAGTAAGCTCAAAATGAACATGCCATTTCGTCCAGAGACAGCCTACAGCAGTGTAACTCCTGGTAACAACTGTATAACCTATGTCTGTGATGGCGAGACTGCTGACGAGCCAAGAACGTACAGCGAACAGTGTGACAGTCTAGCGCATTAGCTGCTTGCCCACAACCCAACGACGTACGAGCGATGTCAGCAGATAGTCGAATGTAATATACTGGGGAGGTGTATCGTTAACTTTATAACAGTGCAATGCTGGCAGAGTGTAACACAGTTTGCCACGATTTTATTAAAAAGAATTATTTGAATGTTATCAGTTTCCTAATTTTTCAGCGCTGACAACGAGCCGCACGGCGCTGACCCCCGCTCACCTACAGAAGTGAGTTACTAACATTACCAGCGCAGACTGGTGTTTCAGTACAGCGCAACACCGACAGAGCACGATACATGTCTTGATGTAAATTATTTGGATGTTACCAGATTTACTAATTTGTTTCAGCGCTGACGTGTTTCAGAACAGCGCAACACCTACGGTGCGCGACGCAGAATAATGTCTCAATTTTTTTTTAAAGAATTATTTAGACGTGACGTGATTTTTTTTAGCGCTGACGAGTAGCACAACGCCGAACTCTCGTCAGCCAGCACGTAGCGTCGAACCAGCCAGGCGTCGAACACCGAACGCAAGCAGCGCCGAACATCGGTCGTGAGCCAACCAGGGGACAGCGTCGAACACCGGCCGTGAGTCGACCAGGAAGCAGCGTCGAACACCCGTCCTGCAGCCAGTCAGGGAACAGCGCCGAACACCCGTCGTGCAGTCAACCAACTGTCGCTCTTACTCGACGATAGGTAGCTTTCGAAAGCGGTCTGGCGATCATATAGTGACTCTGTTTTAATATTCAATCCTCTTTTATTTACAATGTATAAAATTATTTTAATAAAATGTATTATATTAATTTGTTTTTTTTTTCTAGATTCCTTCATCTGTTAGCTTTCCTTAGAAGTAATTTAAAACATCATGCAGCAACCTCAATGCTGTCAGTACGAGAGCTTCGTGTGATGAGACACACACGAAACATTGAACCTTACGTTGAATCTCTGTATGCTTTACAAAATAAACTTTTCAATCAAAATTTTAAAAAAACTTTAAAATAAATTTTTACAAACAATTTTTTTCACCATCTTTGTTGGCCACGCGTTCGGCGCCGAGCGCCAGCGCTGGGATGCATGTGTGAGGGATCTGGGAACTATCTATGGTGACCTTGGCGGACGTCTCTCTTGTGACACACTGATGTGTGTGAAACGAGAACAAACCATGACATTTTTGGGGAAATTCGAGACTTTTTTTTAGGGGAAAACGGGACATTTTGGTGGAAAAACAGGAGAAAAACCGAAAAAAATTACATTTTTTGGGAAATTTTTAGGGAACGAGATGCTGTGTCATACTATATATGGCTCCCAGCTACCTGTTTCTAGCCAGGTGGCGTGGAACCCCCATTTTCTAGCTACTCAAGTGATGTGAAGGAGTTAAGCCTAGTCCACAAATAGCTCGTCCGCGGACACCACACTGCTGATCGGTACACGTAACCCTCTGACATCACAGATCACAATCCCAATGTTCCAAATCCCCGTATACCAAGATCATTCACCCACTTCAACTTTCGTCTGCGGACCTGCGGTCGTATCCAAAGTTATTTCGTTTGTTTACATATTAGCGTGCACAAACAGTAAATATAAGTATTAATATTGAGGTGTGAAGATTAAAAAATATAAATGGTACATGTACACAAACATAATCGCCAATGACGTACGAGTTAATATTGAAACCTAGTCATAGGCGCAAAAAAAACTATTTTAAAATACAGACTCAAAAAACAAACAAAACAGCAACAACAAAAAAAAATTAAGTAAAGAAAACTTAATCTGTACTCAATTACACAACTGAATCAAACAAAATAAAATAAACCACAAACATGAAAATATATTAATAATCACAAACGATTTATTGGTGCACCGAATTTAGTGTAATCTGACCAAAGTGTCCGAAAGTTTATATTCGAACGTTAATACCACATTCCGTGGACGTAGTGGGTCCGCGAACCATTAGATCAAGGACAAGCTATTGTAAACCAGGAATGAGAATCACAAGTTTGTTACAATCACACCTAGTTTTATTCTTATTTATAGAAAATTAATTGTAGGCGACAAAAACTTTAGCTCTTAGACTAGTTAAGACGTTAAAAAGTGAAACTATCTCTCGTAGTTCGCTGCCAACTTAACTGCGAGTATTGCGGTCATTACTTACGTTAACATACATGCAATTACAGACACCAATTTTTTTTTCTTCAACGACTGATTTCAAAAGTGCTCACTTTATCACAAAGTTATAAAAACTCTATTTCTTCCATAAACGTTACCTTACGACGCTAGCGCTGTCGCGTTGATGTTTTTACCGCCGCGCCGTCCACATTTGCGTGGTGGTGTACTCTTTGCTCGGTTCGGATCCCCTCCCTTTTCCTCCCCGTTCCCCTTCCTAGCACAGCCGGGGCTCTGTCTATTCTGCTCAACTTTACGCCCGTCCGAAGTCTGCCCTGGCCGTGTGCAAGGACTTAAGCAAACTATCCTCGCCAATCAAAAATTGTGATGCAGGAAGGGGAAAGGGAAATCAAAGAAGGAAAACGGGGTGGAAAAGGGAGGAGATCCGAACCGAGTAAAGAGTACTTCACTACGCAGAAGTAGATCGTGGTAAAAACATTAACGCGATAGCGCTAGCGTCGCAGCCTAACTATTTAAATTCTTTAACAAAACAGAAATCAGCTTTTCAATTAACTGCGTTTTTGGAAACTGTCTACTGGTTACCGTAATTACTGGAGTGGGATTAGAGTCCACGAGGCAATGAAAATAGCCTGTAGGCACACCGCCCCCTCCCACCCCCTTCCATTATTCGACAAACAAGTTGGTCAAGGACAAATGTCTGGCAGCAAGACTTCGCCTGAACAGTAAACCCGGAGTATGCACNATTCGACAAACAAGTTGGTCAAGGACAAATGTCTGGCAGCAAGACTTCGCCTGAACAGTAAACCCGGAGTATGCACTTCGCTGTAAGCATCGGCAGTAAACCCATCTCGTTTTGGGCGTCCCACGGGCTCCAGCCACTCAAAATACGATTTTCTCCCGCACCGAGCGGTTTTTTCCTCGGTTCCTCCTGTTGTACACTAGTATATTCATAACATACTACAGCTTTCTCGGCGTACTTGGGAGCGCCTCCTCTTACAGGTCGAACTACATATTTATATACGCTGTTCACGATAAAGTAAGCACTTTTGAGGCCTTAGTTACTTTTTTTCCCCATCAGCCATTTTTTACTCTTCTGCCACTTTGTTTATTAATTACATGGCAATATTCTTTTAATACAGTATATATATATATATTTCACCGGACCCAAAAGTTAATGTCTAAGTGTAAAATAAAGTATATTTATTGACGATTATTCCATATGAGAGGGTTCAAAAAGTGTTCACTTTGCAGTGAATAGCCTATAATAGACGCTCCTAGCGTTCTGTGTAGAGAGTTGGGTGTTGATTCTAATCCTGAAGTTCAGTGAAATAATACTGGTTTTCGTTTTAGTCATGGCTGCAAGACTAAACGCCCATTATTGACTAAAATTAGTAATAAGATAAAATCTGCAGTGGCACGAAATAACGTTCGCGACGTTGAAATTAATGTGGAATGTTTTCCTTATAGCCTAGAATGTGACTTCAGTCTGCATTTTTTACACCCACTTCGTCATATTTTGCACTTTTCAAAGCACAGCCAATTTTAGTTGGATTCTATTTGGGGAAGGGGAGGGATACGGCAGAATTTTAATTACAGTATATATCCGTATTACTGCTCTACAGTAATCTTAGCATAAAATTTAGCATGTTTCGAAAAAGTCTTTACAGAAAACACAGTAAGTAAATATCAACTATCATAAATAGTCCTTCATAGCAATTAACCACTTTTGTAAAGCTGATAAAAATGCAATTATTACTTCTCACTGTATTTCACCACCATCCTTAAGTTTTTGACACAACATTTTTATATATTTATGTTTTTTCTTCCACCTTTCTTGTTACAGCGCTATTGTATTGGTGCGAGACACTAGAGAGGCGTATCCGAGTTCATAAAGGATAAAGGTCATAATAAAAATAAAATAACTAAATTTGATTTTTAACTTATTAGCACATTACACATTACTTGTTTACATCATCATCCTATATCTAATATTACTGTCGTAATTCTCAGTAAGCGCAATATTTAATGTCTATCTCCATTCTAATTAAAGTACTTATCAAGGTCTCTATTTTGGTTACAATCAATTCATCACACTCATTATTTACACATATTCAATTGTCTATTGTCAGAATTTCAAATGTCTCACACTCACGCATCCAGTTCAATAGTCCCGAACGTCAGTCTCACTCTTCACTGTGCCGAAGCTCGCAGTCCGCAGACTTCACTAACGCTGGTCACTCTCGTCGCCACTCGTCGCTCTGCTGGCTCGCTGCTTCGCTGTCTTCGCACACCTGTCGCTTAAAGTCGTACAATCCTCCAAACTCTATAGACTCCGGCTCGGAGGCCAGTCGCGGCTTAAATAGTCTCGCTGGCCCGATCCAGAAGGTTCCCCACATTCCGAGTCCCGCTGAGAGGCTAGAGCAATGACCAGAACGTTCTTGAAATGATAACACCAGAAATTCACGCCCAAGGTTGGGAGCACGCAAGTCCCGATAGGATTATCTGACACATGGCGGCTTGCTTTATAAATGTCCACTCTCTCCTAAGGAAACCAGCCTGGCCTTGAGACATTCCTTCGCTCGCTCGAACGGGAAGGGGCAAGGAAAGCGATGCACGGCAGCAAGTATGTAACAGTATTTATGCTAAGTACAAACTATTTGACTACTGTGTGTGTATGATCAGAATACTAAAACAGTTTTGTTGATTTCGATGTGTATCAAACAATCCAATACATAATGCCAATCCTGCCATGATGGAACAATGTTTCTACGCCTACAAACTTACAAAACTATTTTATGAAAATTTTATTTAAAAAGCGCAAAAGCCACCGAAAACTTGCACGAGCGCATGCTGCTTTTATAAAGATAGAGATGCTAAAATAAACCAGCACACATTAAATAACTCACACCAAACTCCAATTGTTAACAAACGATGATATTTGTATTTTGAACACACGAAACTTCAGTCGTCAGGTAACGTACGCCCGTTTAGCGGCCAAACCATAATTATGTGCATTTACAATAAATTGAGACTTTTTTGACACTGCTACAAAAATAATGACTAGTTAGATACAAGGAAATTAAATGTTCAAACCCCTATCTGCATCATTAACAGTTATTATATTGCCACAACGAACCTAAACTAAGCCGTGTAATTTACAGACAATTTTAATATAAACCACAAAAATTACCACCAAGTGAGTCCCCAAGCTGTGTCAACCATATACTAAGGATATTCTCTAGAAATTATTAAGAAAAACATTTATTTAGTACCTGGTGATACTGCTTTCGGATGCCCGTCAGCTGGAGCTACCGTCCAGGTATGGAGCCACAAAACAAGGGCGTGACAAAGGCGACACTGACACATGCATTAAGTACATTATTTACGCTAAGATCACAGCACTTATCGGAAGTGTAAACTTTTCATCATGCTGAGTTTTAACCCCAAGATTTCAAGAGTCACCCATAAAATTATACTGACTGAAAGAATCCCACAAAATGTAATGCAAGAGCCTTCATAACTTTTACAGATATTTACGCAGAATTTTTTTTTAATTACTAGAAACAAGTTTCATAATTCGTATTTCGCTATGTTCAAGGACCTCGAAATAGTTTCCACAATTTTTTTTTCAAACACTTTACAATGCAATTAGAGCGCCAGATTGGTGGACGCCTTTTAAGTTTTTACAATAAAAATATTGGCGGCGTATTTAATTTTTTTGGCTCTGTTTAAAAATTAAAATCATTTTCATATTTTTTACTGTTAATGTTCTCGATTGATAACACCTGGAAAAACGGGTTTGGTGNGATTTTAGTAGAGCTTGACACGAGGTCTTTCACATCAATGGGAATGAGCAAGTTGAAGATAGAACAGCAAAATAATGCAATGCTGCAGCAAACTGGTGAGCCCAGAGGAAAAACGCCGTTAACGGAAAAGTAAGCCAGGTTTCTCACGTGCGAAAAACCGCAGACAACCCGACAGAAATTGAACCCGGTTTGCCGTGGTGGTGGGAGGCGGTAAGTCTGACCACTATAACGCCGCGACCACATGACATTATACATTTTAAAATAATTATTTACAAAACTTCAAAAATTTATTTTTTGTAAATATGTTTTTTAATAAAAAAATACGAAAATGTCATATTTACGCAACCAACGACATGACAGCAAAACTGAAGAAGGACGCGAGCAAAGTCAAATCAAATTTTAATATTTATATTTCCTTGAAGAAGATAGCATTTCGTCATATATGACTGAGTTCTCTTGCGTCTGATAACTTGCACTCCGAGATGCTGATGATATATATACTTTCTCCTCTCCCACCCGCACACACGCACATACATACATACATACATACATGTAAACAAACACGTGCGCGCGCAAAGTAACGGAAACTGTGAGTTGCTTGCATACATAAAGAAAGGCCAAGAGTTTATCTTAACCACCAAAATACTTGCCATTCAATGCATGCAAATTGTAGACCCTTGCTTAAAGGGGCGTCCTTCAGTTAACAGTGCGCCAATTTCGGGAGCAAAGTCCAAGCTTTTCTGCTGCAGCCAACGCTATTTTAGGTATCGTTGAAACATGAATTTTTCATGTTCAAACAGTACGTATCGGCTCAGGTAGTCTCGTTTCCATTCCAGCAGCCTGCCCTCCACACGACACGCTTGAGTGCCGCAATTTCCGGCCGTAACACGTACAGTGAAGTAAAGTAATATTGGGACAGTAAATACTAGTTAATGTTTCTACTTTAATCTGTAGCTATTTCGTACATAGAACTAGAATAAATTGTTATATGTGTTTATTACTAAAGAATGTTACCACAAATACTGCTATAACCTGTTAATGTAGAAAATTACGCCTTAGAAGTAGAAATTATGCAAAGCCTACACATTTGTGACTTCAAAAATATATTGGGATGGTGGTCATATATATACCTATTTCGTTCAATTAGTCAGAATAATTTGACTTTTATATTTGCTTAAGGTGACTACGTTAACTAAACTTTGGAAAATCACTTACGATAAAATATTTATAAACTAACATAACCATTGAAAAAAAACTGATACAAAAAAATTCAGTTTTTACAGATACAAAGAGAAGTAAAGGAAGAAAATAAAAATAAATGTTTAAAAATTAAACAACTGAAAAATTTTCCTACGGATTCGGTACAAACCCCCATTTTAACAACACTTTGATTTCTTAACAATAGCGTTACCAAGCACAAAAAAATGTTAATATTCAATAAACTGACTACCAATGCTTTGAAATTAGGTTTTTTTTTTAGGCTGAATGCACTTGACACCAATTATTGTCAGACGAGTTAACTGTGACAGTCATCTCAGGGTTACAAATACTCTCTGTACATTTTGGTACCAATAAAAAAATCGGACAAAATTGATTTGTAAACGGGAATATAGGTTTAATAATGAATTGATACCACAATATTATCCTTCAGGTAATGAAGAAATAAGTGGAGCCACAGTAAGTTTATTGAATGAAGTTAATCCCTACCGACATATTTTCAAAAACGTTGATAACTAGTGTAATCTAATACCTACACCACACAGAGTCAAGCACAGTCGGACATACGTAGCACTGCGGGTTTATGTAGTTTTACATCATACCATACTGGCCATTTTGCGACATAAAAACCAAATCATTATATGCAACGTTTGCAGTTACCGATGGAACCAAGACACGCTCTCGAAGATCGCTGCAAACGAAGAACTTCATGGTAACAAATGTCTACTGCATTTTCCTCATACGTGTAACTATTTGTTATCACTCAACATTTAAGGTTACTCGGTCGACGGTCAAGCGTTCTTGACATCTAGTCCAGAGATTATGGGCTCGGCTGCCGCGGATACTCGCAATCTTTTATTTAACAGGCAGCCTTTTGAGCATTGGAAGCATTAATGACATCGCTTTCAAGGGCTGTGAATGGTATTTGGAGATATCCTAGGAGTAGTCATTATTAAAGCTCTACTCGGAGTTTTTTATTGCATTTCCGAAAGTAACAGTTTCAAACTTAAAAACTTACATTCCCCAAAATCAGTGAAAGCAATGTAACCAAACAAAACCTGTTTTTTTTAAATTGAAATTTTAAAAATGCCTTTTGGAATTTTGGGGTAAACAGCAATAAGACGCATACTTTAAATGCACGGTTTTGTGAAATGAGATCTCTGTTAGACCAACATTTATCTTGGTAGAGTGCCCCAATTAAACGTAAAAAATTATATTCACGCGCCAATTTCTCGACCTAAATAGGCTGTCTCATTAGAGCAAGTTCGTAAAACATTTTTTGTGGTTGGCGCTACGATTTAAAAGGACTGAAAAAGAGCAACATTCGCGTCCGCTCGCTCGAACTGCATACATTCCTGATCTTCAAAAATAATTAACACAGAACACTGTAAATAGTTGTTTTAGCTTCNAAAAAAAAAAAAAAAAAAAAAAAGAACCATAGTAGACTCTTCATCAAGCTTACTGCGTGAATGAAGGGAAAGGAGAAATGGGCAAGAGATTCTGCTTCAGTTTCAATCTGAATGGCTAAACAAAGCAAGCGCCAATAATTTTATATAATGGATTTTCTATTATTTAGCGGTTCCTTTGGACTCATGACGTAATCTTTAGAATAAAACGTACTCTGATATGAACAAAACAATTACATTTCCCGGAAAACTTCCTGTAAGCAGAGTTCATGGATTTTCTGGAGATGTTAAATTCTCATCAGCTTGGCCAAAATCTGTCCAGTCCGCCCGAAACACACATTTAACGGTTATCACGAAATCTTCATCTGTACCGGACAAAAAAATATTAAGTTTGTGTTTCAGGCCACGCGGTAAAGTACAGAAAAACAGAAAACGAAGTGATCTCCCGACCATGGTGAGATCCAAACCACTAGACACTTGGAGATTGTAAATTAATTAAACCTGAGGTTGGGCGCACACTTTTTTTTTCTACTTTCGTTTTAATTGTACTTATTTTTTTTAACTCTGTACATTATAATTGCATTTATCATCACCGAATGAGCCTCACCGCAAAAAAAAAATTCTTACGGGTCGTTAACTAGCATGATCAACAAGAATATTAGTCATCTCGTACATCTCAACACCGAGGCGAGAGGCGAGGAGTGACAATTCAAGTTTGTTGGCACTTTCTCGGCACGCGGCTGAGAAGTTACGACACCCGAACAACGACTTTGCCCTCGCCTGTCATCGCACGACGTGCTACTTCAATGCACGAAAGAAATTCGAGGCAGGAGATGAAAGATAAATGGTCTAATGGTTGCGGGTTCCTTTCATGTAGGGATCCACGTGGAATTTCAAATAAGTCTGGCCTAAGCCGACCCGACCCGTCTCCTTGTTTAGCCCTATAAATAACACTAAACCTGAAATGAAACAGCGTAACACTTACCGGTGTAACTACCACAACAACTGGCCAAAAACGCTGTCCGTATTTTAAAAATAAAGATATTACACTCTTAACAAAAAAAAAAATTCTTCATAAAATTGTGATATTCTTTAGTTTTCAAAACCTAGGTTACGCATGAAGTAGTTGGAAAAAACTATATTTTCAAAGACTACGAATTATCGAACGGAAAATAGCTTGGCTCTAAATAGGATCACTGTAACTCAAAAATTACGTAGACCCTACTAAGCTTATGCAAAAAGTTATTCGCTAAACAAGAATAATTCATGTTCCGTCACACTAAATCACAGGCGCACGTAAACTTCAGTAGAATACTACTTCAGACAAAACAAATAAAACAATTTTAACTTGGTATATTTGTTACAATGAGTAACTCAGCTGAATTTATACACCAATTTTCTATTACGATGTGTCACATACAACGGCCCGGAATTATGATATCCGTTTTCTGTGGAATAATACTGTCTGTAGGCAATTCACGGTAAAATCAGAACTTTTTAAGGTCCTCCCAACAGGCATTAACCACTAATAAATAAATGTTATTGCCACCTCAGACGTTAACTTCTGAGTGTGTGTTCTGTGTTTATTAGTCACATGGCAATGTTTATATTAAAAAATGGCGGAAATATAGAAATTAGCTGAAAGGAATTATTTAGCAGAGCCTTATTAAAACGTGCTCATTTTACCGTGAATAGCCTGTATGCAGCTTGGATTATCTGTTACTGTTTACGGCGTTGCCTAAGATAAAAATAAGAGGAGAGATTTTTAATTTACATCACAGCGAATAAACACGAGAAATTATAAGCAAATCACATCACCATGCGCGGCTAGAACATGAAGGTGTTTGCACGATAAGACCGCCTGGCTGGAGGCATTTCGCGTATTCGCGGCCTGTGGGAAAGGGTATGCTGGAAGACGACAAAGGCACATTATCGTCCCGCCAGCGCTAGGAGCAAGGCACTGCTCTGGCGTGAAGTATTTTTCGCTGACCACGCGCGGTTGCTCTATCATTTTAAGACGTAATATTAAAGACAAAGGAGGTGCTGAAGAACACTACGTTAAAGCAACTGAACAGCAATAAACAAAAACGCATAGCAATTATTTATATTTCTGAAAGAAAAAAACAACACTTCAGACTATATAGCAGTAACCAAGGCCTGTGTTAAGGTAACACTCGTAACGTTTCCAAATTGTTATTTCTAGAAAACTTATATAGCAGTTTTGGCATTAAACATCAGAAACAACATAATCACTGAAAACACAATACTGAAATAAGTTATGTTAACGAAAATTTGAGGACGACAATTGAGAGTAATCGCTGGCGCCTGCAAACTTTTGTATTTTATACCATAGCGCGGCAGTCAGATTTAATTTTTCGGGTGGACCAACTGAGACGTGTTACTGATGCTCAAGTCATATGGCAATACATGGGAAGTGGCTTAAATTTTGTCCAAGTCCTAAAATCTAATATTTATCCAATTATTTCGGGGAAAATCGTACACAATCGTACACAAAATCGTGCCGCGAATGTTAACTCGGTGAACTTACATTTTTTTAATGTACTATCGAGCTAATTCGCCAAAGCAATGAGGTATTGGTTTCTATCGATCTCAAGTAGCGAATAATAAATACTCGTTATTACGTCACTCATAATTAAAGGTATGTGAATTTCGCGAATTCGTATGGCAGCAGCCTAAGACTTGGCTGCGCATGATACACACACATTAATTCTTCCTATTTGTCACTGGCTTAAAGTGCTGTCCAGGGCGTATCCAAACCACTGTATTCCAATCATAAAAGGATCTTTAGGGTATGCGAAATTCAAGTCTTAGTCTGCCACCGAAATAATTCGCAAAATTCGCTTACCTCACATATGGCAGAATGACGCAAAACGATCCGTAAGCCTTGGATGGTTGGGCTCGATGGTTCATGACACAACATTATAATGACGATAAGGCCGGAAAAGTGGTTTCAGAGATTGTTGGTGGAGAAGGAGGGAGGGAGTTAAATAATAAATAACGTGGGATTCCTTAAAGAATTGTGGCTGCTCGAAAAAGGAGATGAACATAGCCTAGGCCCCTAAGGTCCGTTATGCAATAAGGCTTGCCCACAATAATTACTCCGAGGAAGCCTACCTGCTGATTGGTGCATGTGACTTCTGGCGTCACAGCTCGCAGTATGTATGTCCCAAGAGCATTTGCTAACTTCAACTTTCGTCCGCGGACGCATCCCAAGTTTTATTTTGTTTACATTTTATCGCGACGCAGAAGCGTAAGTCATTTCAACAGCATAAAAAAATTGAGGTAAAATTCCATTACATGTAAGAGAAGAAAATTATACTTATTTGTAAGGTAAAAGTTACATCTTAAATGTAGAGTAAGTAGAGCGATTATGGGTAATTTGCCACATCGGGACCTGGGACCGCAGCGTCGGAGATGTTCGTGCTCTGTCATTCCAATCGGCCGACGGCCATCTTGAATTCACGTTAACTTGACCTTTGACCGCAAAAATCCAAAAAATATATAAACAATTATATTAAAAAATATTTTAAAATATTTAAAAAAATTTTAATTTATTTTAAAAATTATTCAAAAACTTTAATTTCCGGAGGTCCCCACAGCCGGAGTTGGTAGGCGTCACATGTTTTCGCCAATCACGTGGCGCAGATGTTCGACCCTTGACTTGCTCCCCCTGTGCCTGATCCGTAAAGGTATTACAGGGGACATCTTTCAGAGCAATTATTACAAGGGGAGTGCGATCAGGACTTCCCATTACTTTCAGATCCGACGTCTATTTGTCACTCCAGTCATTGCACATATATAGAAAATATGAGCATTCTTTACACCAGGCTGTTTTGGTGCGCACTCCCCCGCAGACTTGGACTAAGTCCATAACCTTGATTGATTTGAGCTTGGTCAGTGCTCTAATTGACAGTAGTTGAATACTGCCAATAGAAAGATTAACGCCCTTTCCAATCGCAGTGGGTGGATGTTCTCCACCCAAGAGTGGTTCCACCTCACCTGTCAACAGCAACATACAGAGTTGAATCTGCATGCGCCACCTTGATGGGGCCGAGTGNCATTCTTTACACCAGGCTGTTTTGGTGCGCACTCCCCCACAGACTTGGACTAAGTCCATAACCTTGATTGATTTGAGCTTGGTCAGTGCTCTTATTGACAGTAGTTGAATACTGCCAATATAAAGAGTAACGCCCTTTCCAATCGCAGAGGGTGGATGTTCTCCACCCGAGAGTGGTTCCACCTCACCTGTCAACAGCAACATACAGAGTTGAATCTGCATGCGCCACCTTGATGGGGCCGAGTGCTATCCTCACTCTACAAACCCGCTTTGTAAACGAGTCCTCTTACTAGGCGGACCAGACCGTCGACCCTTCGTTGATGAGCACCAACCCTTCGAAATTGGCACCCTAGCGCGAATCAGCACGCTTGCGTTCCACGGCAGCAGCTACTCACCCTTCCAGTACTCAAGATGCCTGCCATCCAGGCAAGTACCCACCTCCAGATCTCCTTCTAAGCAGAAGGTTCAACCACTGCCACCCAGAGTCCGACCCGCGATCAGCACGGCCGAAGCCGGGGCTTTCACACTGATCCCCTGGGTACCCACAATTTTCAGACATGCACACTGAGTTTTCACCCAGAGCAGCCCAGCCCCTCCAGGACGCCATACAGACCCTTCATCAGGACTCCGCCACCCCGAGATAATCCCCGACCTGCCACAAGTCAAGGCTCAGCTTGGGAGTGCAATTCGGTTCGCGGGTCTTCACCGCCAGGCGAAGAATATATACAGCCTCTGGAGACTGCACATAACCTCGCCGTGACTGATTATCTGTGCACAGACAGGCCGTCACCGCCTTCAATCGTCCTCACTCCGTTAGCCATGGGGCGGCCCCCATGTTACCAGCCCATACC
>NQII01000086.1:1269870-1330454 GCA_002778355.1 Clitarchus hookeri
CCCCCTCCCTCCCCACCAACTCTCCGAGATCCCGGATCTTCCCCGTGCGATTTTTTTCTATGGGGGTACATAAAGGATCAAGTGTTTCGTCCACCATTGCCGGCTAACATTGACGACCTCAAAAAGAAAATTACGGACATGCTGACAAGAGTGTGGAACGAGTTTGATTATCGCGTAGATGTCGTACGGGCCGCTCATAGTGGTCACATTGAACATTTATGAATGTATGGTAAGCAAACTTCACGGTTACACGGTTCATTTGATTGGTCAATCAAGGTTGAAAGTCGTTTGGTTTTGATATTATAGAACTTTAAATTTGGGGTATTATTTTATACTCATACTGTATATTAAATTTTCTGTGTTTGTGAATCCCGTAACCTCATTAAATTAAATTCGGACTTAAGTAATACACACTCACTCTCACTGCAATCTGTTGCAGAAAAAATTAAAGCTAATCTATTATAATCAATATGCATGTGACAAATTATTGTCGTTCAAAAATAAGAAATTTAGCACATGTGTAAAACATTTTACATTTGAACATTTAAATTTACTATTAACATTTAAAAACAGTTTCTGCAAATGCACATTTCGGATTTTGCACTTTCTGCTACATTAAAAAATTTCATACTTTCTTAAACAAGTTGGCTGTACATATGACGTCGCAGTCCCTCGTAATATCAACAGCTGACATAACAAATCGCATGGCTTCCACGTGTCAGAACAGCTGACGGAGGGATACATTAGCAAAGCAACAAAACTGGCACTATTTTCTTAGAACTGTCAAAAAACCGCCTTCGTAAATGAGACAGAGTATAGTGTGGCGACAGGCAAATACGGAGCTATACATTCAGAACCTTCAGTCCACAGTAAAGCATGGCGGTGGGAATGTGGTGATGTTGGGATGCATGTCCTCTGTCGGAGGTGGTGAACTGGCGTTTATTGATCGGATAATAACCGAGGTTTATCTTAACATTCTCAAAGGATCGTGACACAAAAGCACAGAAAAACTTTAGAATCAGGGATAATTTTAAGTTTTATCAGGGCAATGATCCCTAGCACAAAGCCCATGTTGTAAAGGAATGGCCCCTATATAACTACCCCAAAGGGCTTGAAACTCCTCCTCAGAGTCCCGATTTGAATACCACAGAGAACCTATGGGATAAACTAGACGACAAAGTGCGCATCATGCCTGTAAAGTCCAAAGACGATTTAAAGAAGGCACTGCAGACGACATGAAGTGACATTTATTTCAAGTATACACAGACGCTATTTGCAAGTATGTCAGGAATTATGCGTGAGGTTTCAGTAAAAGTACAGAGTTGTTGCCATTGTGTCGGAATATTAAAAACACTGTGTATGCAATGTCTTAAGTAATCAACATTTACGTGATGATTTATACATTTTGTTACACAAAATGTATAAACACAGTTTCAATATATCTATTTTCAAGAATTTCCAGGTGTCATAATATTAATGCGAGTCACTGTAAATGCAAAACTTTATCAACACTAAAACTAGGATCTTGCAAAATTTTTTTTATAAAACTTTATGTATTTGATGGACTATTGTTTTTTTATTTTGTTTTACTATATAGAAATATTTTATTCCATTCCATGCAGGATTCAATTTTTTGTTGCGCTGTTTTAGATTAAATATTATCGAAATATTATTGTAACACACGCGCAGTACTGTTTTTCTTTCAAAATACAATTAATATTTTTGATAATTAACTGTAGCTGCTAAAAAAATAATAAGTAGTCTCCGAAAAAAACAGTCACCGCTACCGAATAAATTCCTCTGTCAAGTATGGCTTTCCAGATAACACAGTCGAATAAACAACCTAGGAACAATGGCCTACTTTCAGCGGAATCACCAGTTTCCAATTGCTCAATATATGGCTCTGATGAACACTCGTTCTTTCTTACCTCGAGCTCGAACGGCGGCCACAATTTTACGGCTTCATAGTCAGCGGTGTGCTGTATACACGCGAGTCAAACTTTTTATAATACTTTCCCAACCTTTTCATGAGAAAAAAATTATTTAAATACAGACTGCCATCAACGGTTCAAAATGTGCCGTTTACACGGTTCCACTATTACTTCTGTAACTGCAAATACGCAATTAAGTAAGAAATAATGGTTCGTGCGAAGCGGACTTAAAAACATGACGGCTGCTTGGGAAAGTCAAAAATAATTTCGTGATGTCACGGATGTCAAAGTCATAAATACTCATGAGAAACTTCACATGCATCGTTAATATTTTTTACGCACTGCAAGAATAAAAATTGGTATTCGGTTAACGTCTCTGGATTCACGCCAGCCGGAACGCAATACCATTGTCTGTTATCTCAAGATCACAACATGGAAAAATCCTATACGAACATGGACAGCGGTAGCTAATTTGTCTCTGCCGTTAAATGCGAAATAGAAAAAACAAACAGTACAATAATTTTTTTTACGAGATTATAAACATACTATTTCAATTAATGACCGATATGTTTATTCACAATCTCAATCGCCACCATTTCACTGGCTAACAAAATGATACGTCATCAATACGAAAGATCTTTCACTAGTATTTCAAGACGACAGAAAAATGTCCTGACGACATAGACAAATAAAAATGGCACATTAAATATCTAAATACGCGAATTTTCAAACGATAAGGTTCCTAACACACGAAAGGTGGACACTTCGTTCCAACTTTTCGTGGTTACCGGGTCCACGGCAATGGCAATTTGTGACGGAGGGTTACGCAACGGGCAGAAACACTAAACTAAGTATGTCAAGTGCTCAGCTGCCACTGACGCAACGTAACACCGCCATGACAGGGAGACGACCGCCGGGCGCTACAGTCCCACCTGGTGGTTCTACCATAGACTTAAGACTCAGCTTCATATTTTTTACAAAATTTCTTCGTTTTTGTGCAATTATTTCAATTTCGGAGCAATTATTGGCAATGTATGATTATAGAAAATTTAAATTTTACAAGTTGTTTAATATATTTGTGCTTAATTTTCACTAGGTGCTATTTGCTAGTTGTAAAAGTCAGGAACATGTTTTTATTTTATCAATATGTTTCTGCATTTCTGCAGCAAGCAACTAACACACAGTGAAAACAAGACATAAAAATATTAAACAACTCATAAAATGTAAATCTTCTATAATCAAACATTTACAATAATTTCTCTGACACTAATGACACGGAAACAAAGAATTTCTATATTATGGGTGAAGCCGGGCCATAAGATGAGGCACACTATCTTCTGCTAATTTCCCCAACATTGGACTAGCTCACCGCCAATACAACTGTCAAAGTCATATGGTCAACAGCGATGGTCGTGTTTGTACAAGTTAATTTTCAACACCGCCTACCCTATTATTTAAATAAAATACTTTCATTAACTTGGACATATTCTAGTTGCATTAAAACTAGGTTAATGAGAGAGTTTGAATATCTCGAAGTACTTACTTACATAAACAGAGTTCTAACCTCGAATTCTATGACCAATGTTGGAACACGGAGAGCAACTACTGCGCAGCTCGCACGCGCACTCTACGTTTTACGGAGGTCAACCAACGACGCTGTGTAACCCCGTCGCTTGAACGGAGAACCGGCGGTGGTTGGGGTACCGTGACCAACGATCCAGCGACGGCGTGGAAGCCACGGACGCAGCGGAGATACGCAGCGTGCGTGAGCGCGTGACGGAACCCCGCTTCTGACTTCCGACGTGCCCCGGCGTGCGTGACCACTGCAGGGCGGCCGCCGCGCACGGGAACGTTCAAAAAGTCTCTCTCTTACCCACAGCACCAATAGCACGTCGTGCGCATATTTTCTCACTTTTTAAAACTTTTCTAACATCTCAAAAAGAAATATTTAAATACTGACAGCAGTACTCGGGTTAAAATGTGTTCTTATATACGTATAGTCCATTCTCGGTTACTTCCAACTGCTCTGAAACCCTGCTGAAGTTCTGCTTCCAGGATATTCCTCCGCCTCATGTAAACAAAGCTTAACCTAGTCTAGAAAATTACACCAAAGGGACTGCGCGCACGCATTCGTGCGCGCCCCGTGTGGTTATATTTTGCATAAGAACTATTTCTTACTGGGCATTACCAACACACATTTTCTCCATATTTTTATTCATATTAATTATAATTGAGATATAATGAGTTATAAATAAAACATAAGCAAAAATTCAATTTAACCAAAAATTAGATACCATCTTGTTAGCGGAAGTATAAAACGTTTGCGATACACGACATGTTCAAGAAACAACTAAACACAACAAAGGTTTGGTTCAAAAAGTGTGAAGAAACCGCGAATAGACTATAGTCGTATTACCACTTGTTTCAGTTTACGATGGAAATAATTATAGAATTCTAACTCGTGTGTGCAGGAAATCAGCATACCTGACGAAACACTCGTGCCGACCGACATTTTTCAACAGTTCTACAAAACAACTCGCTGTTAATTTCTAAAGCCGTGCTTAGTTTTTCTTTGCGCGCTTTATGTATCACTGTTCCACAATGGCAATGACAGTAATAATCATGCCAATTCTTACACAAGTGTGTGCAAAACGAAAAGGGCCGATCTCAGCTGTGGAGGAGACTATGCTATCAAGCTGAGCTTTGAATTAGTAGGAGCCATGTGGCCAGATGCCATATGGCTCCTACCCTCCTAACCCGCAACCCACTGCCCCAGATCTCCCATTGTCTATTTAATCAGTTGTATTACAGTCTGTGAGAAATAAGGTTAAATTCTTGTGATATTGGGATATTGATTCTCCAGTTCTCTTGTCAACGTCTCCCATACGAACGCCTTCTATACTTATTCTTACGATGCACCCTTATCAAATGAAGGATTAACATGTAATAACTCATTCAAAATAAATGAGAAACATTTTTGCTTTAAAATTTAATGTAGTAAATCGGTAGCAGTGGAAATTAAAATGGCCATTGTACAAAAAAAAGTTAGGTTGTTGAAATTTAAAACTATTTCTTTTTTACTGAAGTTATATCGAAAAGTTTATCAGAGTAAAAAATAATTTTTCAATTTTTACACAGAACATCTGTGTAATCAGTTGCACAGGCATGCCATCAAATTCGTCCAACATGGTCTAAAGAGTTTGCATTGTGCATTTTCCCAATCGCGCGAGACCTTGAAAAAGCAACTGCTTTAGATTTACTGTCGCAATCATTTAATGAAACGAAGGCGACTGAGATTTACCCGATGTACTCACACATCTCTCCAATTCATCTGCTGCGACATGTATCCTGATAGACAGAAGACAAGATCACTGATTACATATTTCCCGAAGATGCAGGGAACTAGTTTATAGTCCCAGAATTTTAATCGGGTTGCAATAAGGCAGCGATTACTAGCACATTGATGAGATATCTTCAATCGTCAATGAACTGGCGAAAAGGGGTTATATCAAATGAGAGAATAGGCACTGTACATTATCTGTAAACATCTGCGAAATGCAAAGATTGATTGTCTGAAATAAAGAAAATAATACTTTTATGTATAATTATATTATATATTAATAGTAGTGTATTTAATTAACTATACCATCCATACTGTTTTGCTGAAAAACATATTAATTATGTGGTTGTTGCAGGTACATAAACTAATACTTCATCTGGATATCTACACTCCAATAGTTCGATGGTCCGAAGAGGTACGTCAAATTTGAGCAGATTGTTTACTTTGGTGCAAATTGCTGGTCGCTGTCTGGAGTGTATGTGCTATGCCATCTTTACGAGAATCGAGCCCCAGAGTGGATGTCGAGTTAACTGTATGACAAACGCATCTTGAGTCCATAAATAAAAATTTTCAATTTTTCCCTCATTTTAGTTTCAAATATATTTTCGAATTTTTTTAATTATTTTTGCATTTATTCATTTTTATAAAAAAAAAATTTTTATCGTAATTAAAAAAAAAAATTTATTTTTTATTTTTTAAGATTTTTTTTGGGCGTTTAAGGTCACTCACATTCAACATGTTCGTCGGTCAACAATGTATTTTCCTTCAATTTTTACGTTTTTTTAAATTTTTTTGGGTTTAACATTACTTTGGGTTAAGGTCAAAGTCGTGGAAATCTAAGATGGCAATTGTAATAAATAATAGAATTTTTTACCATTTTGGTGATTTAGTGAAGTTAAAATTGCCTGGGGTCGACGGCAAGGTCACCCCATGTGAAGGTCACACACCCAACATGGCCGACGTTGGACCTGGCTGATAGTATTAAAAGTGTGCGCGGGCATGGGACCCCGGCTGCTGTGGCATCATCTAAACTGGCGGCCTAATCCTTAATCCTCGACCGGCAGCCCTTTGTACTAGAACCTACCTGTTATGCCCACTTATCAGACTTTAGAAGCTCTGAAGACTACAAAGGCCTACGTTCATTCGGCTGAGGGTACAAAGTTCATGTTAATGGAAATAAATACATTGCGCAAACACCGATGAGTTGGCAACCTGCAGGCTGGTGCGTACCACAACCAACGTCACTGTGATGGAGACGGTAAGGCGCCCAAAGCACGAGGATCGCGTTGGTTTTGACACTGCTTTCTACAGCTTAAAGGTGAGCCGAAGCTATTGACCACTTGAAAAATTCCAACAGCCAGTGCCAGCAATAAAATTAAACTAGCAAGGAGCTAACAGGATTTGAGTGTACGTCACTGCTCCTAGGGCTATTTCCCCATCGTAATATCACTATTTATAACAAACTAAAATTATGCAGTATTCTGTATGCTGAAGACTACGAGTTACTACTTAGCTCAAATGATTCCTTACAACACTACTCTCACCAGTTTATCAAAACAGTTTACTGTGATATTAAAATATGTTTATGGGAAAATGTTTTATCAAATGGAAAAATTTAAACTGCAGTGAAATGAACTGATATCTTCAACTGTATTTTGCAATCCTTTTTAATTGGTAATGATAAATATGTTTTAATAAAAAAATATTTATCTGGACCATAGGATACTAGGTAATAATATTCGGAGAAACGTCAAACTACATATCAATTTTTAAAAAAACAATCAAGCCAATACTTTCAAAGGTACAAACAGAAAAAAACGATCTTGTCAACCGAATTATGTGTATAAGTCTTAAATCAGATTTTACACCATCCCAGAGGAAGAGAACCACAGACGGCCGGCCAAGACTTCAAAACCGTAAGGCCACTTGTCATAATACTTGCTTTGTAAACAAAGAGGATATATTCCTGAACTTGTTACTAAACTCCTAATGCAATTGAAAAAATGGCCTTTCAAATGCAAGGTCCCTCACTGCGACGCCGTACCTGTAATCGAGCGGTCTCGCACAAGTCCGGATGGGACCGACCACGGCGCAGAGACGTCGGCGCCAGGACACGCGCGACCGTCGAGCCAGCAAGTGACAGGCCATCCATTCCCTCGCCAGCCAGCAATCTGAATATGACCTTCGCGATATGCTCCGGCTGACCGCGACCAGTCGTACCTTTTGCCTTCCCCCGGCAACACTAGGTCCCGCATTCGCGGCGCGGGGCCTTGCGACAAGGTCGCCTAATCTGGCTGCTGAAGAACAGTGAAAAAAGGCAGCGGGTTATTAAATGATACAAGGCTCCTAACTCTTCAAGGCTAAGCACTAGAATTTTTTCTTTCTTTCCAAACTTTAACGACCATGAACTGCATCAAAACATCGGTCTATGAAGTTACAGGTTTTCACAAGAGGCAAGGAGCGCCTGTGGCAATGATCGCTGGGACGATACCCTCACGAGACCACTCGTGACGGTCTTAGATTCCGATCATAAAGTGAATCGCAGGGCTTATTTTCCAAAAACTAATACTGCATTACATGTACGTGGTTTCGGTATGATAGCGAGTCGGAATGAACACAACCAAGGAAGCCCCGAGATATGACACTGCATTAAAATTTTAAGTTACGGTTAACATGTAATTTGCCAGCACAAGCTTACTGGGGAAGAAATTCGTTAAGATGATAACATTTCACTAAGTGCCACAAAATTCATTTGCGTAACGATTTCGATGTCCTGGAATATTTATACTACTGCATAATTAAGAAGGGAAAATGTTAAGGGTAACTGGCAGTTGTATCTTACACAATAATAATTGTATAAATCTTTTCATTGGCGTCAGACCCGTATCAAAAAGCGTGTGCTTACAGTGACAAACTGAAGTACAGAGCTGTCAGAAAAAGAAATTACCACTCCCGGTCTAAACAAGTTTTCCATATTGCCGAATGTTACTTTCTTGCAATCTCTTAAATTGATTCGACACCTATTACAATGGCCGGTACACGTTACGTTTTCTTCGTCGTCCAAAACATCCAATCTAAATAATTTTCGGCGTACCGGTAATAAGGAAATTATTAGACAATTTCTATTTAATATTTTAATGCATGTTTATTTACATTGTGTATGTGTGAGTGTGTATATATATGTATATGTGTGAGTGTGTATATATATATATATATTCACACAATGTAAATAAACATATATGTATATTTCTTTAAAGTTCGTGTTCCTATACGCTAAAATGTTTGATAAAAACCAACTTAATTAAAATTTCCTTTAATAATTGTAATCTGAAAATATATCAATATTGTCTAACAACAAAATTATTCGGACACGTACAATTAAAAATCATGATCACTAACACACCTCAAAATTAGTAACTGGTTGTATAATCATTACAGTTGATAACCTCCTACAAACTTCATGGCATGCTGTGCATTAATATTTTCGTATTACCTGAGAATATCTTGTCCCATTACGCGAAAAGTCTCGTTTTCTGTTCTTTGGATTTGGAGGTCTAAGATTGAACCATTTCGATAAGTTCAGTCGATTTGGACTTTGTGGTAATGTGAAGCACCTAAGGGCACGTGTAGAGCATATACACAGAAGTGACTAAAGTCATGGGATAGCAATATGCAAATATACAGATGGCAGTAGTATCCCGTACAAAATGTATAAATGGGCAGTGCATTGGTAGGGCTTTCATTTGTAGTCAAGTGATTCATGTGAAAAGGTTTCCGACGTGATTATGGCCGCACGACGGGAATTAATAGACTTTGAACACGGAATGGTAGTTGGAGCTAGACGCATAGGACATTCCATTTTGGAAATGGTTAGGGAATTCAACATTCCGAGATCCACAGCGTCAAGAGTGTGCCGAGAATACATCATTTCAGGCATAACCTCCCACAATGGATAACGCAGTGGCCGACCGCCTGCACTTAATGACCGAGACCAACGACGTGTGCACAAATAGTCAGTGTTAACAAACAAGCAACAGTGCGTGAAATAACCGCAGGAATCAATGTGGGACGTACGACGGACGTGTCCATTAGGACAGGCTGTACTGGGCTATGCCAGCAGAAGACTAACTCGAGTGCCTTTACTAACAGCACATCGCCTGCAGCGCCTCTCCTGGGCTCGTGACCATATCGGTTGGACCCTAGACGACTGGAAAACCGTGGCTTGGTCAGATGAGTCCCGATTTCAGATGGTAAGAGCTGATGGTAGGGTTCGAGTGTGGCGCAGACCCCACGAATCCACCCAAGTTGTCAACAAGGAACTGTGCAAGCTGGTGGTGGCTCCATAATGGTGTGGGCTGTTTTTACATGGAATGGACTGGGTCCTCTGGTTCAACTGAACCAATCATTGACTGGAAAGGGTTATGTTCAGCTACTTGGAGACCACTTGCAGCATGGGCTTCATGTACCCAAACAACGATGGCATTTTTATGGATGACAATGCACCATGTCACCGGGCCACAACTGTTAGCGATTGGTTTGAAGAACATTCTGGACAATTTCAGCGAATGATTTGGCCACCAAGATCGCCCGACATAAATCCCATCGAACATTTATGGGACATAATCGAGAAGTCAGTTCGTGCACAAACTCCTGCACTGGCAACACTTTCGCAATTATGGACGTCTATAGAGGCAGCATGGCTCAATATTTCTGCCGGGGACTTCCAAAGACTTGTTGAGTCCATGCCACGTCGAGTTGCTGCACTTCGCCGGGCAAAGGGAGGTCCGACACGATATTAGGAGGTACCCATGACTTTTGTCGCCTCAGTTTACATTTGGACAATATGGGAGGTATATTTTGGGATCTTTGTCTTCGCAGAACATGAAGTTCCCTGCAATTCCAAATTGATCTGCGGTGTGTGTGTGTGTGTGTGTGTGTGTGTGTGTGTGTGTGTGTGTGCGTGCGTGCGGGTCACCCCCTTCAATTTTTGAATGCGTCAACCAAATTTTACCTAACTCAGTACATTTATAGTACTTAGTAAAGACACCTGACTTTTATATAGGTTTCGACAAACGCCAGGCACTTAATGGCGACGATTTTAATATTTAGGGTGATATGTCATGTCGGAAACCATTCAGCCGATTTAAACCAAATTGTGTGTGTTGGTAGAGCATCGTGTAATCATTAAGTTTTGATATATATTGTTATTATTCCGCCATTTTGGAAGATAGCACCAAAATGAAAAATAAGTATTTTACATTATATATCTCAAAAACTATTAAACCAATTCTTATACAATTTGGCACGTAAGTAAATCTGATATGCCACGAAAATCAAAGTGTCTGAACTTTATTAGGTATTTATTTTCAAAATGGCCATACAATTATTTTAGGTTTATTTGGTATATCTACCGTACCATTTAACCAATTTCGACCAAATTCTGTATGCTGAAAGTACCTATAACAAGTATCATATATGCCAACACATAGCTACTTTTGTCAGTCATTTTGTAAGAGTGTCACATAAATTAATAAAGTTTTTGTCATATCTCGGTAAACAATAAACCAATTCCTACCAAAACTAGCAACTAAGTAGTACTGCAGCAGATAATGTTAAATTGCATGTTTTAAGTATATCAGACACTTTTCAAAATGGCGGCCCTATAGACATTTGAGCATGGAATGCTATATTGTTGAAACCATGTAATCAATTCCAACTTAATTTTGTATGCTGGTGGTGTATATTACAATCATCAACTGCATCTACAAGAAGCATATTTTACACGCCATTTTGTAAGATATGCCACATGAAAAAAAATTTAATTTTTGTGCAACATATGGGAAAACAATTGACAGATTCCTAACAAATTTGGCAAAAAAATAGTACTGCAGAAGGTGGTGTAAACTGGTATGGTTCAAGTAGGTCAGGTACTTATTTTCAAAATGGTGTCAATATAAATATTTCAGTCCGGTATATTTTTTAATGGAATAAATTCCAACTTAACTTTGTATGCTGGCAGTACCTATTACAACCATCCAAATTTGTCTATACAGAACCTTATTTCTCAGCCATCTTGTAAAAGAACCCCACAAAAAAAGGTTTTTATGACATATCTCGGGAAACAATCAACCTATTCTTGCCTAATTTGGCAAAGAATTTGTACTGTTGTGGGTCATATTATAATACGTATTTTTTAAAGTATGACAGACAGATGTTTCCAGAATGGCGACTATAAGATTATTTTTTAGCTTAGTGTGCTATCTCTACAAAACTATGTAATCAATTTTAACTTAACTTTGTATGCTGGCAGTATACAATTATCGAATGCTATAATACATAATGTTTTGTATTCCATTTATGAATGATCGTTGCATGAAAAATATGGATTTTTATGCCATATCTCGAGGACCAATCAACCGATTCCCACCCAATGTTACCCCCAAGTAGTACTACATTACGGTATGTAAACTGACATGTTTCAGGCGTGGCAGTCCTTTTATTTGTGTTAATATACATAATTTAGTTTAGTAAGTTTGTATCTATGAGCAATTCAACAAAATTTTGTACACTGACAGTATTCATTGCATATGAACATAGAAATCCACTTTTTCCAGTCTATTTGTAAATAAATGCCAGTTGAAAACATTTAACAATTCGCCATATTTCTGGAACAGTTAAACTATTTTCCACCTAATTGTGTATACCATAGATGCTACAGAAGGTCACGTAGACTTACCCTATTTAAGTGTGTCGAGTAACGATGTTCAAAATGGTGGCTTCTTCATAAATAATTTAGATAAGTTTGCCACATATGTTAAACAATTTAACCAAATTCAAACAAATGTTTTATGTTGATAGTATATATTATAAGGTTATAGGGTTAGTAAACCCTATCATTCGAAACATTAGAATGATTAAATCCGAAGTTTACGCTCCAAATCCGACCTCCATAATGTAGTTGTTTGCACGCTAGGTTATGGAGCGAGGTTTACTGGGTTCGAGTCCCGTGTAATGGTCTCACTTCTACTGTATATGTTGCTGGTTACATCTCTAATGATATAGCTATCACCGAGACGTCAAGTCCTACCTACCAACTCAGCCTGTAAGAACTTAAAATTAATTGCACCCATATTGAGGAAAGTAGGCTCACTAGTTATATCAGTAACTTCTAGTTCAATATGGCCTTAATGAAAACTAACTCATACCTGAAACTGCCATTGTATGTCCACTGCAGTGTTTTAAAACCTTCCCCACCACGGGCCCTTCCCATCAAACTGTTGGTTGCCAGATCTTGGTTACATTTCACCGGACTATTTACCTACCATCTGAATCATGCACGTTGAATTTGCTCTCATATGTAAAACAAAATACCCAAAGTTTTTCTTTGACTTACTACTCCTTTGTGAACTTAATCGTTTACGTCTGTTTATCTCGCAAATGTAGGGCTTCCTTCGTGCGACCCTGCCATTGCAGTCTGCTTACTTCAAAGTCCTCCTAATTGTTTAGGCATTAGCACATTTACCAGTGGCTGACAGCTTCATTAGCGAAATTAGGAGCACTTATCCCACGATGATTTTTTATTTGTCACACAATCATTAATTCTTCTGTGTCTGTGAGGACTTTGGAATAGCCAATATGTCGTTTCAGTTCTATCCTCTTTTGATTATTGTATCTATGGATGATATCGGTCACTGTATTTCTCTTGTTTATCAGCATTTCGGCAATGTTTCTAATGCTTTTCTCGTGATACCATACCACTGACTTTGATTAAATGCCCCCCCCCCCCCCNNCCCCCCCCCAACTGTTGTTTCAACAATACAGTCAATGTTAAACTCTCTGACATGGCTGTAACTCAATACCTTCAAAGACACTGCCCTCCAAGACTGAACAAAGAGTGAGAAGGTGGGAGAGCTGCAAGATGTCTTGCCATAACTCCTGCAGTGTCTTCCCTGGTCGCTGGATGCGGCTTCGCAGTTGGGCATGGTGGAAATGTCGCAGGTATCGGTCGCCGAAATGTAGTTCCAAGACCGACACCAGTGTGGGGTACTCTAGTCGATGTCGCTCTGGCAGAGATTGTAGTATGCTCAGTGCGGGGCCTCTCAGTACAGCGGCGAGGTAGTACGCCCGTTGTTCGGTTGTCCAGCCATTTAGGGTAGCGAATATTTCAAACTGGTGTTCGTACTAAGTCTGGCCATCGAAAGGGGCGGGTTTAATTGAGACCTCCTTCCACACTCCTGGCTGCGCGACACCAATGCTGCAGATATTCGTGCTCTCCTCCGAGGCTGCTGTGTTGGTTTCGTCTTGCACTTCCTCTTCACCTTTGTCGGCTGCCGGTGTGGTGATGGTGAAACTCAGTTGTTAAAAATATTCGTGCAATTCCTTCATTTTCGATGCTGTCCATCCTTTCACAGACACTGTCCACTACTTCAGTTACACTGTCTACTTTTTCATTTACACTGTTTATCTTCTTGTTCACAGTCACCTCTCGTAATCACCAACTCGCTAATGCCCTCTATTTTCCTGTCTACATTTTCATTTACACTATTTAGAGTTTCAATTACAGAACTAATTTGGATATTTACAATGTAATGTACACTATCTTTCACACTACTAACTTGGTTATTTACATCTTATTTCAAGCTATTTGCACTTGTGCTCACTTGGCTACTTAGCCCCTCAATTAATGCTCGCAGTGCTTCCAGTTCTGTAAACATTTTTATAGTTAATTTTCACTGCTATGGTTGTACAAAAGTTTTAATAAATTATTATTTTTAATCACTAATTACTAGTATATTGCCTAACTTGATTAACAATTAAATGCCTCCATCCCATTTCTGACACCAGTAATACATGGACGGCTAAGGGACGTATCTGAGTTCGCAAGGGATGAAGGTCTTAATAAAAATAAAATAACTAAATTTTATTTCTAATTTATTCACACAGCTATTATTTACATCATTAATTTATCTGTCTCCATTATTACTCTTTTTATTCAACAGTAAGAGCAAAATTTAATGTCTATTTAAACTTTAATTAACGCCCTTAATTGTCACCGTTTGGTTACAGTCAATTAACTCATACTCATTATTAACACGTGTTCAGTCTATATGTTGCCACCATATGTAATGTCTTTTCACTCACGCATCTAGTCCAATAGTCCAGCCTGCCAGCCACACTTTTCACTGCTTGATACTCGCTGTCGCAGATTTCCCTTCCGCTGGTCACTGCTCTCGCTGCTCGTCTTCTGTCGCTCGGAACTCAGCCACTCATCAACTTCTCGGCTCGGAGGCCTGTCACACTTTTATATCGTTCGCCCTGAACATCTGAAAGGTTCAACGCACCTAGAGTCATGCTGAGAGAACGACATCAGTAATCCAGAGCATTCTTCAGATAAATGCAGAAATCAATACAACCTGGGACAGCAGCGTGCGCCGCAAAGGGATTATCGCGTCGGCTCGCTTTTTGTAAGAGCTACGCGATTCACTCGCCTGCCATTCAAAACATTCAATTGATGTGCTGTCCCGTTATCATCACTACTCTATCCTCTTCCGCCCGTTCGCGCGGGGCGGGCCAAGGTAAGCAGCGCAGANAGATAAATGCAGAAATCAATACAACCTGGGACAGCAGCGTGCGCCGCAAAGGGATTATCGCGTCGGCTCGCTTTTTGTAAGAGCTACGCGATTCACTCGCCTGCCATTCAAAACATTCAATTGATGTGCTGTCCCGTTATCATCACTACTCTATCCTCTTCCGCCCGTTCGCGCGGGGCGGGCCGTAACTAGCGACACGTAACAATATTATGTTTTGGCATGTTTCGGCAGAGACAGAGGAAAAACTGCATAGGAAATTTAGCAGAACTCTTGTTCCGAACAGGATTGTGGAGGAGGGTGGGGTAACCAACAATTTTAATATTTCAGTTAATTCTGAGGGAATTTTGATATTTTAGGTGTTATGAATAATTTCATACATATATGGGTTAATTCAGCTAAGATGTTCACCCCACATAACTTCCGAACCGCTGAAGGTATATAAATTTTGATTTAAAATTAGTAAATTGCAGTACGGGGCTCATAAGACACCATCCATGTCTGTACCGTGATGTAATTAACTACTGAGATAATGATATCAACTTTGGTTTTTTAAATGGGAATATACTAATTTCTCCCAAAAGCATAATATGTTATTTTGCTGCGAGTTCAATGACGTGATTATTTTGACAATCCCGTGAGCACTGTTTGAGATATAGGGGGTTACCATAGGTGTACGTATTTGACTGTAGCTGCCATGGCTGGGTAGGTTGCGTCATCCGCTGGGAGATGTCCAGCGGAGAGTTTCTACACATACTTTGCTTCACACATTGAGCGGAAAAAAACGAAGGTATAAACGTGCTCCGTACATTGCAAAATACGATTTAATTACTGGAAGGTTTCGACGCTTTTGATGCATTGGTGTGGACTGTGAGATACAAGATTGCTCGGTGAATTAATTATAATCAAGCTATGAACATCTAATTAAACGTGTTTTATTTGTCTGTGACAACACCACCACCAACAAACAACCTTTCGCATGCGTTCGATGTCTTTGTTACTGTATCAGTAACGCGTGCGTCACCTGTGCAGGAACACTCCGCTGAAATGTTATATCTCAAAAAGTGCTCGTCGGATTTTCAAAATAATCACAGAACTGAACTCGCCGATTTTATGCTAATAGGATAAATGGGTATATTCCCATTTAAAAAACCAAAGTTGATATCGATATCTTAGTACTTAATTACATCTCAGAACAGACGTATACGGCGTCTTATGAGCCCCGTAGCGCCATTTACGAATTAGAAATAAAAATTTAGATAACTTCAGCGGATCGGAAGATATTTGGAGTGAACATCTTAGCTAAATAATCCTGTATATTATTTGTACAAGGTTAACATTTTATATGACCATGTTAGTCGGGGTTTTGAATTTTTTTTTTATATTTTCCCCCAAAAGTAGGTATAAATTAAGAAAGTTTTAATATGTTTTAAACTTTTCACAAACCCAGAAAAAAAAACATTGTCAGCTGATGTGCCTCCTGAAGGTGGTTGTTTTTTGCTGACTCTGCTATAGTCTATTCGCGGTTTCTTCACACTTTTTGAATCAAACCTTTAAAAAATCATCCCATGTATGGCGTGCTTGGTTATTTCCTAAATATATCACGTATCATAATCATTCAATGTTTCTGTCAACATAAAAGTGTTTTATTTTTTATTAAATTCAACATTGACTTATATTTTATAAATAAATTAGATTTATTTTATATTTAATGTGAATAAAAACAGGTAGAAAAAGGGTGTGTTGGTAATGCCTAGTAAGGAATAGGTTTTATGCAAAATTTTATTACACTGAGTGCGCACAAATGCGGTGCGCTGTTCCTTTAGTGTAATTTTTTAAACTAGGTTAAGCTTTGTTTGCACGAGGCGGAGGAATATCCTGGAAGTATAACTTTAGCAGGACTTCAGAAAAGTTGAAAGTAACAGTGAATGGCCTACACTGGTTAATTGAGGGAGGACAAGGGTTGAGAATGAGGAACGGAGTGCAAATAGGAGGAATACATGACATGTGTATGTAGTATGGCGAAGCACGTCCTCGTCAAATGCCGCCGTTCGCCTTGTACGTGGTGCTCCAGCATTCGGCCACGTAACCGTTGTTGAGCCTTCATTCTGCAATATCTGATGGAACCGTGCAAATGTCGCACAGGAGGATTGACGACATACTGGATACGGATAGCGCAGCCGGTACGGCTTCACTGCTTGCCTTGCTTTCGTGTTGGCTGCTCCGTACAAGAGGTGCATGTCGGCCATCTCTATTAGCGTAAAACGTTACATGCTTCCACAACCAGCTGCAGGCACATACTGACTTGCCAGCAGTCAAGCTCACCTCCACGCATGCACCGATTACATCCTCACCTGTTCCTTCAGTCACGTGCGTGGCGCGGGTGGTAGTAAATGTTATCTACCTCCAAAGGGCTTCACCGCACCTTCAAAATTCTGAGTGGCGTTTACTCAAAAACTGTTTACCGGAGCGAGTTCAGACAAGAGGACCTTTTATCTTCATTTTGTCAAGGTGAGTAATGATTTGCCTCGAATTTTTCATTACCGCCTAGTGTTCCAAAGTTACCTGCGAAAATAGTGCGACTACCCTTAATTAAGCAATGAAGGGGGACGATTTGACTAACAGGCACGTTAATTATGGTCAACGTTGTATATAGTAATTATGTGAATATAGAACAATTTTCACATACTTATATCCAGAAATACTTTGTTTGGCAGTTATAGTTGTTGATGTGTACATGTTATAATTACTGTATCAAGGACGGACGAAGGTATTTTGAACAATTTCGTATAATGAGTACTGGTGTTTGCATTGTAACTGTAACAAAATTAATGTGTATATGCAATACTAAAATGAACAGCTCTATGTCAAATATATGGACTATACTTTCTCACATGGGGCCGCGGTGGCTAAGCGGTTAGACTGGTCGCCTCCCACCAAGGCGAACCGGGTTCAATCCCAGGTCGGTTCACTCCGGATTTTTGCAAGTGGGAATCATGCCAAACGATGCAGTTGGTCGGCGGGTTTTCTCAGGGATCTCCCGTGTCCCCCACCATTTCATTCCGGCGCTGCTCCATTCTCACCTCACTTCCCCCTCATCGGCTCCCAAGACCTTGATGTTAAGAGCCGCCCAAATCTCTTCACTCACTCATTATACTTTCTAACGTAAGCTTATGACTGGACGCTGGCGACCAGATGGTAGTAATAGGTGCAGCCACCTGAATACTCATGAAGTGACAGTCGCCACACTCCAGAAACGCTACTCTCAGGGACCAGCCGGGGACAGAAACGTCTAATATACCTTCCATAAAATTACACGCGTAGCGACAGAGCGACTAGGTCTCCAGTATGACACTGGCCTCCGCCAATGATCACCATAAATTGCAAGACACACTTCAGTTTTCAGAAACGAAGTAAAATAGCTTTGTAGTAGAGGATAATGTTAATGCTACGGCAAATAAACATTTTGAACAAAACAAGATTACAGAAAACATTATGGTAAATGTTCCGGCTGACAGTACTCAACATGTAGTTAGTGAACTCCAGACTGCTGCCATAACAGAAATTGCTACCAGTCAGGCCACACATGCCAGTACAGTAGATACGTAACAAGAGAATTTCGAGTGATTAGAAATAAGGGTTGATGAGCGCATTACGCAAGCGCTTGACACTACGGAAGAGCTAATTGTTTTCGTGCGTTCAAACATTTCTTAAGTTCAGAATACAGTAGACCTAGTAGCCAAGAAGCTCACAACTTATTTAGAACACGCGCATAGCTCTTTGGAAGGGTAAATGTCCAGACTGGAGAACCGGATTACTCAAGTGGAAAGCAGGCACATTTCAAATTTTCAAGCACCTGATCCTAACATTTCTAGTGTTGATAACCAGCTAGTTAATTTTGAGCGATACATTGGCGGAAGGCTCAATCAAACAAAAGCAGCATACCAAACTGCTAAGCAAAATTTTGAACAGAGAAGTAAGGAAATTCAAGCGAAACTGAGTGAGGTAAATGGTAGGTTAAGTGCATTGCAAGTTACTGAGTCTCCCACACACCTACCTAGCATTCCTACTGAAACACAAAATGTTCTACACAGTGCTGTTTTGCATAATGTAGCTCCTGGAAGTTTTTTGCACAGCATTACCTCAGTTTTGAACCCTACTACTGCGAAGCTACACCATCCAGCAAAGCAGTGGTCAGAGGGTGTTCCGACGTTTTCAGACTGTAGTTTCGAAAACCCTGTCATCTATACGAGAAAGTAAGAAGAATATTCTAAATTGTTTGGACTAAGCGATAAAGAGCTTTTGTTTTGCCTTGGCTTAAGTTTGAAGTCCACAGCATTTTTCTGGTGAGAGATGGAGAAATAAAAAGTGCACACTTTTGAACACTTCGAACGGATTTTCCTGGAGCAATACTGGAGTGCTCGTATCCAGGGTAATTTGAGAGCACGACTCCACCAAGAAAAATATGATCCCAAACGCACTAAGACATTGGAGTGGCATTTCAGTGAAATGTTTCAGAGGACACGTCATCCGAATGCCCCGATGGGCGACGAGGAGTTCGCGGAGGCGATAGTCTCGCAATTACCTCCACGATACCAAGACACATGGGCGGATAGGCCTTTTACAAACTTGTCCGATTTTCGCCATCAAATCCTCAAAAGTTACCAACATGAGAGGCAAAAACCTCCACCGTTTCGAGAGTTTGATAGGCAGGTTCAACCTCGAACACAACCATTGTACCAAGAGAAAAATTACAGGCAAGCACCTGGTAAAACAGCTAACCAGTTTACAAACAGTAACCCCAGAGTTAATGTTATAGGGTTTGAACCTAACTCTGAAAAAAATGAAAATTTCGAGCAATTTTCTGAGCAGAGCAAACAAAAGTTCTACCAGAGGGGTAAGGGTTTTCTCCAGGATATAGGAGGAAGAATACCAGCGGTAAGAAGAGGGTGAATCTTCTGACGCACCATTTCAGCCTAATGCATACACACACACTGATGGGACCGTGTATGTAATGCCTACGAAGGAAGGTAAGACTAGTCCGAGTCGACCTAACTCACCTTTTGGTAAGGTATCTGCTAAACAAGGTAAAAATGTGTGGCCTGTGCAACCAATTGGTACCCTGCAACCCAGTTATATAGGTACCCTGCAACCCAGTTATATAGTACCAAATGGTGATCACTCATCAGTTTTTGTTAATAAAAGGGCAGTACAGCCTTCGCAGGCTGTCCAACATGAGAATGTACCACCACAACAATCAGAAAAAAAAACATTTTTCCAGTAAGGCAATAACCCAAGCAGTCAACAGGGATATTTCCAATGTAATGAAGGTCTAAATCCTTTAGAACCACAATTTCCTCCACCTGCAAGAAATGGAGTAGTGGTCTCTGAAGCACTTGAGAATGCTACAAACTCTAGGCAACAGTTAAACTAGAGAGGGTTGGTGTAGAACGTCTCCCAGCGCTGACCCAGTTTAATTTAGTGGAGACACCTGTAGTACCTAAGTTTACTGCAACCACAGTATCAGTATTTGAGAATGTTTTTCCTAATCAAGTGAAGTCTAAGTGTAACACTTCAGCAATTTTGACTTTAATGATGGATGAAACGGAGAGGGAATTCCTACTTAGGGAAAGTGAGGATAGCTTACCCAGTTCAAGAGTGTCTTTGTGTCCTGAAGTTAATTTGAGAGTCTGCAATGTAACTGTACCAACTTTGTTAGACAGTGAGGTTGAAGTTAGCAGTGTGAATGTAGAGCTTATAATGGAGATTGAAAGTATTGGTTTCAAGCTTCCCATTTTACCAGTTCCCAGGCTCAAGATAATAGGGGTAACTTCACGAGCAAGTCCAGTGGTAAATACAGACCGTGTGAACTGTTGAAGGTCTAGGCTCTAGCAAGCTAGCTAATGTACTGATAGTTAAGGGGCTTGTGAAACCTCTAATTTTAGGCACATATTTTATGTCTTATGGAATCATCTTGACTTTTGGTGGCTGGTTTATCACTTAAACTGATTCGCATTCGTCTCTAACAGTACCAGAGAAATGGCAGACTTCTGTTAGTGTGGTTGGTTTAATCATAATGTTAGTATTTTACAATTATCCAAGGAACCAAGTAATCTTGTCTCGCCAAGTACTACTGAGAAGATTCCAAATGCTGTTACTACTGTCACAACTATTTCTGATTTCCAGAAGCATCAGTTGCACATTATGCTAGTGCAACGTCAATCTTGCATGTCAGATATACCCGGCAGAAATTTGTTGTTCCAAGTAAAGATTAAGGTTCTGGATAATGTACTCTTTCATAAGAAAGTTTATCCTTTTCCAGCTAAGTTTTTACCTGAAGCTGAGAAATGCTTTCTGTTCGCAAGACGGGCGGCGGTACAGTAAGGCTATGCTTAGATAACCAGAGTCTGAACAAGATAACAGTAAAAGACAGAGAATGTTCTATTCAG
Organism: Clitarchus hookeri; assembly: GCA_002778355.1. Lineage (NCBI taxonomy): Eukaryota > Metazoa > Arthropoda > Insecta > Phasmatodea > Phasmatidae > Clitarchus > Clitarchus hookeri. The sequence continues at coordinate 1,291,178 of NQII01000086.1, forward strand.
ACTCGAGATGTATTAAGACTGTACCATAGTGTAAGGTTTTTGACCACAACTGATATCACATGTGTCTATTGGCAAGCCTTTGTCTGATGATTCTAAGCAGTACACTGCAGTTTTGGTCAATAACCTAGTAGTTTGTGTTCACCGTATGCCTTTTGGTTTGCGCAATGCAGTAGCGGAATTCACCAGATGCCTCGATGCTACCTTGGGAGAAGAGTGTAGAGCTTTTGCGAGAGCCTATGTGAACGACATTCTCATCACTTCTGCCAGCTTTGAAGTGTTGGATAAACTTTAAATAGCTGGAATAACTGTGAAGATCAGAAAAACATTGTTATGCAGATCTGAGCTACCATTTCTGAGACATGTCTTGTCTAGCGAGGCAATTCGCACTGCTCCAGAGAAGTTATAAGCTAGTACGCAGTTTCCTACTCCTCAAAACGTCCACCAGCTAAGAGCATTTCTGGGTGTACCTCTGTTTAAGCTTTTGAAGAAAGGTCAAATTTGGAACTGGTTGGAAGAGCACCAGCAAGCTTTTGAACAGCTCAAGGAGATTTTTCTAACTGACCACGCAATTTATTATTCCATTCAAGGAAGGGAATTTTTTCTGTATACCTACTCATCTGCATAGGCTTTAGGAGTGAAGTTAGCTCAGTTGGATGATAATGGTATTGAGAGACAGTAGCGATGGCTAGCCGAACTCTGAATAATGCTGAGAAGAATTATACTGTGACTGAACGTGAAGCATTAGCCATAGTATGGGCATTGCAGAAATTTCGTGAATTTTTGCTAGGTGAGAAGATAAAACTACTGACTGATAATCAAGCTTTGATGTGCTTGAAGACTAGAAGAGCTTTCGGAGATAGTCTCACTCGTTCGTGGTTGTATTTGCAAGAGTATGACATAGAAGTGCAATACATCAGAGGAGTCGAGAACGAGGCTGCAGACTATTTGAGCTGGATACTTGATGCCGAATCTGATTTGCTGAAACCGCCAAAGAAGCTGAAAGAGTTTGTGATTGCCAGCATCAATGCATCTGCCATCAATTCAAATGAACAGCTTAAGGAACTTCCGAGACCGCTAGCCAAGATGCAAGAACAGGATGTGTTCTTTCAGAAAATTCGCACTAAGTTGGAAGCTCTACCACCTGAAAACAAGTTTCACCGTATTTTATGTTTGCTGGAAGACAATATTTATTCTACCACTGTGAAAATGTAAGCAATTTCGAACAGGATTGGAAACCTGTTATTCCTTTTAGTATCCATTCTCAAGTTGCCTTTCAAATTCATTCTATGCTCGGTTACATTGGAGCTAATAAATTGTATGCTAGTCTAAAACGCCTCATGTATTGGCCTAATATGATACGCGCCATTAGGGAGGCTTCTACGTCTTGTAATTTCTGCCAGAAAGCGAAGCAGCCTTCTGAGAATCTGCAAGGGGACATGCAAGCTATTTTACTGCAAGTGCCTCTAGAATTAGTTTGTCGACATTTTCGGACCTTTACCCAGGGGGTAAATTATGTGTTTGTAATGTTGGATCTGCTTCCCAAATATATTAAATTGTATCCTGTGGTATAAGCTAATGCCAGAACGCTCCTGCAAAAATTAAGTTGTACATCGCTGAAGTTGGAAAACCCGCCTGTATCCTGTCAGATAAAGGAAGTAAATTTACAGGTGAATTGTAGCAAGATGGGCCAAAGCAGTTAGGTATTGTACCTAGACGACTTCTGTATGTCACCATCAGAGTAATTCCGTGGAGCGAAACATGAAGACTATTGGTACCATGCTCCGAATTTATTGACATGATTGTCAGCAGAGCTGGAGAGACAAGATAAGCCTAGTGGAATTTGTGATTAACCACACGGTACATCTGATTACAGGTCTCGCACCTTCAGAGGTCCTCACTAATCAGTGTTTGGATTGCCTACTACAAGACCTAGACATTCTGCCGAAGCTCGACGCTTCTACAACCGAGAAGTGGGAGTCGCTCACCTAAAATGTAACAATAGGCATAGCCATGGGGTGGTCCAGTACGCAAGGATCACCCATTAGGAAAGAGTTATTCACTAGACAAAGATTGGGCTCCAGTGTCTTTGAATGAATCACCATATATCTATGCTAGTCTTGGCCAGTTAAAATAATCTGTTGGCTTCCTGGGTCCTTGTAATAAGACCACCAGTTACCAGAATAATGGCCAACTCTGGCCGTGGCTATGCATAATCTGGTAATTTAATTTGTTTATAAAAATTTTATGATCTACACTGGTGCCAAAATTGAAGCAACAAACAGAAATCCATCCCTCCCGTAATCATTTTGCCATAAGATAGTGTTGGTAGTAAATTAGGTATAAAGTATAAACAAAGTAAACATCGTAACTTAATTTCTTGATGAACCAACAGGGAAACTTTACACATGTTCTGCTTTTCTAGAGTTAGTCAATTTCACACACATCCAGGAAAACGGTTTTGACTGCTCAATATGGCGTGTGATCACCTCTGGCAGCAATACGGGTCTGACGACGTGACATGCTCCGAATAAAGTCATCAGTCACAGCTTGCAGTTTGCGGTATTAATATCTATTCTTCCTGTAGAGTAGCTCGTAAGCCCTGGAGAGTGATTGGTGGATTCGGACATGAAGTAATTTGTCTCCCTCGAGTATCCGACACATGCTCTATTGGATTTAAGTCGGAAGAGCGAGCAGGTAGATCAATGCACACAATATCTTTAGTTCCCAGGAAGACATCAACCAACCATAATCTATGAGGTTGAGCATTATCATCCATCAGTAAGAAGTCTAGGCCCACAACATCTTGAAACAACCAAACATGGGGAGCCAAGATCTCATCATAATACCTTACAGCTGTTAAACCTTGCCGGTTTACCCAAAAGTCATGAAGAAACGTTCGAGTGGTTAGCATAATGCCTCACAACACCATTATTGATCCACCTCCATACCAGTATCTTTCCACAATGTTTGAGGGCCAAAATCAATGTACCAAGTTCCCTACACATGCGAACCCATCAAGAATCACTCTGGAGACTAAATCAGGACTCATTCATAAGGAGAACATTAGCCCACTGTTTCACTGTCCAGTTGACATGTTGATGGTTTCAATTTAGACGTCTTTGTTTGTGAACACACGTCAGGGGTACACATACAGCAGATCTGACAATAATGGCCTCGATGCCTAGACCGTCTTTACACAGTTTGCTGTGATGTCAGACGCTGATGAAAATGTAAATGTGGCTTTCATTAATAGATTTCCGTTCTCTAAATTCCCAGTGGAAATATGTCATGATGTTATTACTTTCTAAGTAGTAGTGCATTATTCTTTTGCAAATCAATTTTTCTAGTATTTTGAAAAAAGTTTAATAAAGACTAATGGTTCTATAGTTAGACACTTCTGAGTTTGTCATTCCTTTTCTGCAGAAGATTAACTTTGAACAAAACATTTGAAACCAGTGAGGACTAGAAAATAAAGTTGAGAAGTTTACTAATGAGATGATTAATACACATTGTTTTAGTATTTTATTGGTCACTTCATCAAAACCTGAAAATATTTTCAGTTTAGAAAGGCTTGTACCTACTATCTTACATATTTCCTTAGCGGTACCTGATGGTATAATGAATTCAATATTCTTATTTGAAACAGTTTAATTGAGAGCTCATTATTACATAATAAATCTATAACATTTAATAATAGGAGTTTAAAATATTAGCTACCTGATATGAGTCTTTTACAGATAAATTGTTTACCTCAGTTTTATAGGACTGCAACCACATATGCAATTTACCCATCTTAAAATCTATCACTTTCCAAGATGTGTGGGTAATTATTAAGTATAGGGACTTTTCTGTAAAAAAAAATCATGGAAAATGGTATATTTCCACTCTACTAATGATGCAGAACACTAATATACGAGGGGGATTAATGTACAACTAATTTCTTAATATGTGCCCACCTAACCCCACGATGGGTGAATCACTATTTTACATTTTTAAACTAACCTAGGATTGTAGGGTTTTAAACTAACCTAGGAGTTTAGGGTTTTACACTAACCTAGGATTGTAGGGTTTTAAACTAACATAGGATTGTAGAGTTTTAAACTTGCCTAGGATTGTAGGGTTTTAAACTAACCTAGGCTTTTTGGGTTTTACACTAACCTAGATTTGTAGGGTTTTAAACTAACCTAGGATTTTAGGGTTTTAAACAAACCTAGGGTTTTAGGGTTTTACACTAACCTACGATCGTAATGATTTACACTAACCTAGGATTTTTTGGGTTTTACACTAAACTACAAATTTAGGTTTTTAGGGATTTAAAGGAACCATAAAACACACCTAAAGAATATCAATTTACTTACCTGATATAATTCCTCTGTCAATGGCCAATTCAACCTTACCTCACTCGACGAAACACTGTGTTCCACAAATCCGCCACATACGCAAAAATAACGTACTGAATCACTAGTTTTCAGCCAAATATAATGCAATGAAACACTCGTTTACAGTCAAATATAACGCACAGAAGCACATAATATTGCTTCCTCCGTTTTTAAATCCGTCGGATTGGGCCGGCACAACTAGACCCGGCTAAAACGCAATAGCGATTGATTTTTTTTTTTAATTGACCGTTAAAATGCTCGTAATGAGATCCGTGGCCGCTAGGTAGCGTGGAATCAGTAATGCGCTGCCATTAATAATGGCGGTAGACGTTAATAGACGTAAACAAACCAAGCAAACTGCTCGTACAGTTCACAATTATTTTTTTATATGTTCTACTTATTTTAACATTACGCCCTCTTGAATATGAACAAGGTAAGCTGTGCAGAACCCAATAATGAAACTTTTGTTGGTCTGGGACGTTTCGTTCAGAAAAACCCCTAACCTTAATAATTACCGTTTAGGATTTTGCAATATGTTTTGTTAATACCCATTCTGTATCAATTCAGGCAGCTTCCAATGAAATGTATCAATTGACTATCTCAGATTTTTTAAATATGTATGTTATTAATACTAAAGGAAAAACATATCAAAAGGATTTTTAAAAAAAAAGTGCCGAGTTATGGCAACTCAGAAATCTGTTTAAAAATGTCTAAATATAAATATATCCAAATGTAAAATTTTAAAATATGTATTCCTCTGAAACTAGAACATCTAGGAGGCTAAACTTTTTTTTCTGTTTGTTTGCTATTGGATTGAACTATAGTTCATTTCATATAAGACGGCCACATTCTGACAGTCAGTGGGTGGCAACTTAACATATTCAAAACAAACAACGTGCCATTTACAAAATCCTGTATCAGCTGATGCACGAACGAACAAAAGTTAATATTACATTGGCTATTCTGAGAGCACTGCCGACACACATTAGACCAGCCGAAAAAACGTGATAAAGAGTTCCATGGTTAATTAATACATTTTATTTTACGTGGTCATAAAACAACGGTTTTTAGTGTTAAAATGCTAAAGTAGAAACGTATAGGTGTTCAAAATTAAAGTCACATTACAATGATCCGTATCCAAATGAAACGCAATATCAAAAACTTTTTTGACGTCTTATCCTCTCTCTCCAACCCGGCTTTCCTTACGTGTTTGATATTAATTTCAAAAGCATACAGAAAAATTGCATAATATTGTTGGATTATTTTTTCTAATAATCTGACTGAAAAATATTTTAAATTCATTTCGTTCCGAGCCAGTAATAGAACAACAGTAAACTTAAAAAATACGCTACCTCTTGAGAAAAAATGTGACTCGGAGCACACGCTGAAATGTTGTGCATGCCATCTGTGGGGTTATTTTTGAAGCACTACAAGCTAGAAGAGAATAGCGTTCGTTTGCTTTATATAATATATTTACGAACAGATACCAATAGTTTTATTTTTCATGAGTCCTGCATAATTTTTAAAGTAACATATATTTTGTGTATAGCTTTTACGGATATCCCTACACACGCCCTTCAAACCTCTCGCCGCCTGCCGCAGCTACCCACGTAGTTCACTAATTGCCACACGAAGCAGCACCTACTGGATGCGCTGACTCGTGGCCTCAAACCCAGTTGATGGCGAATGGATACATAAACGAAAAGTAAACATTGGCGAGGCGATCATCAACTGTCAAGAATGTGGCCTTCATATATGGTACAGAGAACATCAAGCTATATACCATAAAACCTTTAACATTAAGAGTAATTTTTAAAAAGCCACAAATGTTATGAAATTGTGAATTTTTTTTGGAATTTTCAATAATTTTTTATCCATACATAAAGGCAATGCTATTACGTGGCACCATTGGTACAACCCCTAAGATAGCGTAAGCCATATTTTTTTCCTTCATTCTGTGACAACATGCACTATCTGCTCTCCCAAAGAGTCATCATGAGCCTTGCCGTTCAGTTTTTTCCATAGACGAATGCATCTGTACTGTAGTTCTATTTATAGTGGAACAGTTTAATGACAAATTGCCAGAGATTTACAGTTCAAACAGAGTGAGGTGTGTTGGTTATGTTAAGGAGGATCAGGCCCCGCCATCTTGGATTGTTTTATTTTCGGCTACTACCTGCAAACATGGATTTTGGATTAATTTTTTTGGATGACAGGGTATAACTTAATGCATTTTCTGAAATCTGTTCTGTTCGACTGCCATAGCTATTATGAACTCTGTAGCCGCTCCCACAAAATAATCAATTATTTTACGTCGGCTATTAGAAGTTATAAAATATTAAATGCAGAGAAGCTGTAACATTGAGGAAAGTATTATTCATGCTTTGTCATGCCAAAACTTGTACCACACCTCCTGAAATCAAATTTGTGGCGGGAAATCTATAAACATAATTTAACAGGGACTGTCCCTTTTAAGAGGCATAAAAAATTGTGTACAACACAAGCAGAGTGAAATTTTATAAAGTAGGTGATTTAGCTAAGTCCATTCCAGATGCCTAGAGTACGACGAACTATAAAAGTATACAGTAGTGACAATCTATGTAAAAACCGTGTTGTATTCTATAAGTGAATCTCTAGCTGGTAAGGTGTTTGAAACATGTAAAGATTCTCCTTCAACATTTACTCCTAGTGGTGATGTTTGAAACTGGAAACACACCTTTAAAACATCCATCAAAGGTAAGGTCAGAAAGTAGACCAGGTTACATAAACAGGAAAAAGGTAGAAATAGAGTCCACACTATTATGTATATTCGGCAGTGAACAAACTCGAAGTTAAGACGATTTTCACATTAGTCAGATGAAGGTAAGTCATCTGATTGCTGTGCTTGTATCGAGTGGTTTTCTAATGTGAACACAGCAATTAATTCTGTAAATTATAAAAAAAAAAAAGTTAGGTTGCTTACGTTGGTCCCAACTATGTTCAGCAAAGTCAACTAATAGAAAAATTACCGCATTCTTCAAAAATGTAAATTAAAAAATAAAATAAAGGTATGAAATGCCTAAGCCACATGTTGCACACTCATTATATTCTGTACCATATAAGAAGGCCACTTTATGACAGCTCGGCAAAAGTAGCACCACTGTTTACATCTGACTACATATCCTTCCGCCATCAGCTAGTCCGTCAAGTCGGGGCTGTATAATTTATCAACACGCTGGTCATTGTACTGTAATGCTAAACAAATTTTAAGATATTTTAAAACTGACATCTGTCCAAAAATATAAGTAGGTTATAAAAGTAAAAATATAAAATGTCCAAATAATTAAATATTTGCTACCTCTTTTTTAATTTGTCCAAGATAGTGAATTTGGGTTAACACTTGCAAGACGGTCTGTTGTATCTAATATCACACTTTGGACGTTGTAGCTAATATATTCGAGTTGGAAATATGTGACGTGGAATAACATTAGAATTGCTTAAAAACTATTCATGCGTGCCTAACTTTCTACGGAAACAAGGAGATGGGTTTCGAGAGAACAATATGGCGTATAATTTACATAGACGGAAGGAAAGCGGTTTATTTCTGGCTGGTAATACTTCGCAAAATATCCGACAGATGGCACGCATAGCATGTCACTGCAAAGTTTGAGCAACTCTTTTTTTGGTCAACAGATAGAGAGTCTTTTAAAGTTGATAGTTCTTATATTACGGGCTGGAAATACATTTAAAATTTGTGTAGTTTCGTCAAATTATTAGAAAAAATAACTCAACAATATTATGCAATATTTCTGTATGCTTTAGGAATTAATATCAAGGGCGTGTTGAAAGCGAGGTTGGAGAGGGATGATATGACGTGAAAAAGCTTTCTGAAGTTAGCACAACTTCAGAAAACTTTTCCACGCCATATCGTTCTATTGTACATTTCATTTTGAACACCTATACATAACTACATTATCACAAAGTTTAGTTTTTAACACTAACAACCATTGTTTTGTGACCTCGTAGTCAGAATCTGGCCTTCTTATATGAAATGGACCATACCTGCAGACACACTGGAGGTAGATCTTTCCTATTTTATTGATGAAAGTATGGACTATTCTAGGCAAAGCCTCTTAACCAAAATGATATTTCTATTTGTGAGAATGGTGTGAAAATTAACAAAGTAAAATGATTAAGACAAGATCAGATATTTTATCTTATGACAGAACACAACCCCCAAGTAAAAATAGGACTCCCCAATTTTTACTCGCTGAATCCTAAATGGGTTAGGTAAATGTCAAGCAATTTGTGAAATAAGCATATATAACTTTCTTATTGTGGCAATCTTAAACTAGTCTGTATCAGTTTGAAAAACTTCAGTGGAATAAAACCTGAAGAACTTTTCTTAAAGTGTATGTGTACAGAAATAACACAAAACTGTAGGCTTCAGTGGAGACTGCCCAGGTGTAGAAGGTATATAGGTGGAAACACTACTTTTAAAAGAGACAAAAGATGAAGTTATGTTTGTTATCTGGGAACATGGAGATCTAGTCAAGAAGACAGTTACAGTCAATGAATTTGTGTTATGCAAGATGATGGATTTTAAAAATTGTCTCTTATCTACACTAGTTTTGCAATTTGACTTGGCATAAAACTGTTCAGCAATTTTACCAGATGAGATTCAGAGCTATCATTTGCAAAACACTCAAATCTCTATATTTACATGTGTGGCTTATAAGTGGTTAATAAAAGGTGAAGTTGGACAGCTATTTTCCTTCCAAAGATTCACTACAGAAGTGTGTATCTCTGATGGAACAGCATTAGTATGAGCTTTCTAACAGAGTCTATAATATGACAATAAAATGGATTTTTCAGCAACTGGTCATGGGAAAAGTGCATATGATAGTGTAGGAGGTTAATGCAAACAAATTTAATTTAGACCTACAAAAAGAGGTATCACAAGCTATAAGGGATTTTACAGTTTTTAAAATTATTACAAACACAATACTCATACTCTTGAAAAGTGAAAAGGCTGAGAATTTCCATTATAAAAAAAATGACTAGTGGAAAAAAGTAAAGTCTGAAACTTATATGGTATTCAGTCTAACCATTACTGGTTGGCAGGATGAGTAGAAGTTGGTTTGGGAAGAAATATTGCTCACAGTGTGCAAAAAAAATGTTTGTGAATGAATAAAAAAGAAAATTTTTAATAAATGGTTAGTGACTTAACTGCATGTGTTTATGACTATAACAGGATTTGTATCCACTCTCCACTCGAACCTGCAAATGGATCCAAGTGACTTACTGTGAAAGACGATGCCACATATCTACCACTAGAAGATGTACTCCTGAAGGTGAAACCTGTCTTTCCAAGAGATCATTCAGTATGACTCCAAAACTTTGATGGTGCCGCCTAATAATAGCTGTGGTTATTGCCTTTATGTAGGCCTATAAAAAAATTAATGAAAATGCCATAAAATTTAAATTTTTACAAAATTTGTGGATATTTAAAATTACTTCTAATGTTAAAGATTTCATTTTATAAAGCTTAAAAGACAGTTCAATCCTATAAAATTTAAATAGTAGATTTCAGCAAGTAAAGTTAGAAGATTCTGTATCAGACTTTAGACTAGGGAAACATATAGTGCCACAGGGTTCTAGGTTGGGACCACTTCTTTATATATATAGAGAGAGACGAGACGAGACGAGACGAGACGAGACGAGAGAGAGAGAGAGAGAGAGAGACGAGATAGACAGACACACACACACACAGATATATAAATGATCTGGATAAATATGTTGGTCAGAATATCTCGGTAGTACTATTTGCTGAATCATACACGTATTATAATCAGTGGCAAATCAACAGAGAAGCTATACATGTAACAAACATTGCCTTTGATAGACTGTGCACTTGGTTTAAAGCTAATCGGTTAATATTAAATTTAGATAAAACTAACTTCATTCAATTTGCATTGAAGAACATGTACTCCAACATGCAGAATATGTTATTTAGAGATATTGGAATCAACAAGTATCAGTAATAAGTTTTTAGGAATATTTCTTGATGCCTCGTTAAATTACAAACATCATGAGGTGCAGATATTACAAAAACCTAGTGCAGCATGTTTTGCTTTAAGAAGGGTTGTCAATTTATTAAATAATAAATCATTTAAGTCAGTTATTTCATTCCATCATGTCATATGGCATAATTTTTTGGGAAAATTCCACAGATGGTATTGTAGTTTTTAAATTATAAAAAATGGATTTGAGAATAATAGAAGGAATAGGTGTGTGCCCCGTGAGCCGAAGCGACCTGAATACCAGTTCCTGTGCTGCAGTCGCTCACGGTGGACGTACAACCTGCATTCCCTTCAACCCGGGACAAACACTGTCCTTCAGTTCCCTGCATAACACTTGAACAGGAATCGACTTTAGCGATCTATCTACATGGCAGAAAACATAGTCTTTCACATGTGATGGACACGAATCTTGTAGGAAATTGTTTGCCAAACATAACATTTTAACATTTTACTGTCCGTACATGTATTTTCTATTATGCTACATATGTAATAACCCAGAATACTTTACTTTTAATTTCAATATTCATCATTGCAATACGAGAACTATAAATAACTTATATATACCATCAACTCGTTTGAAAGCATTCAAGAAAGGGACCCTATATTCAGAATGGTAAATGTAAAGAATAGTGGCTTTTCTGGAGAAAAAAAAAAAAAAAAAAAAAAAAATCCCGAAAATTAGTATAATTTGATTCTACTTATTACACAGAACACGAATTTACTATCTGCATTAACGTATTATGCTTACAAACCACAGAAATAATAGTGGGGAGGGCTATGAAGATCAGGGAGGGAAATTGTAGGGTAAAATCACTAAAAAATACACCCACAAAAAATATATAAACACCTCAATTTAACTATTGTCCACCCAATAAAGTAATATGTGCCCACCTAACTTAACCTAACCCAACAATGAGTGAATCACTATTTTATATTTTTAATTTAACCTAGGATTGTAGGGTTTTAATCAAACCTACGATTTTATTATAATCTAGGATTTTAGGGCTTTAAAGTAACAGTAAAACATACCGGAAGTATCTGAATTAACTCACCTAGGTAGACTGTGGGTATAATTCCACTGTCCTAGGCCAATTCAACTACCATCATGCATGACTAGCACCTTACCTCACTCGACAAAACACCATGATCTACTAAAAGGTCCAAGTAACACCTGCCACATAGACGACTGTCACGCACAGAAGCACTCGTACTTGTACCCTCCATTCTTAAATCACAAGCCTTTGCACGGTCAAATTCGGACATCACAACTCACAGGCGTAACAACACACACCATTCGCTACGAACCGCACTGTCTCACATCTAAACTGCAACTAACATACGGTAACGTCTACACATCCACAGCCAATAAGGTGACGGCTGATGCGCATTTGTTTACGTTACTACAGCATTACAGGACTAAAAATCATGGAATCCGACATATACAAAGCAACCAAATTTCTTGTATATTATCTATTTTATTTTTGACGTTCTGCTTATTTAATCATTACGCCCTCCTAAATATGAAATAGTTTAGGTGTGCAAAAGCCATTGATATAACTTTTGTGGGTCTACTATGTCTCCTTCAAAAAAGCTGCTATTCTTTACATTTACCCTCAGAATCATTTATATTTAATAAGTTGCCTAGTAATACAAGAAGTTCATATCAAGATAATAGAAATTTTTTTTAAAAACCAAGTTAAAAGATTCTATATGGATGAAGCTTTTTATTTTGTGGAGGAGTTTTTGGACCAAGATAAGTGATTTTACACATTGACATTGTGTTGCGTGGAGCTCTTTATATATGTTTTTTTGGGATTATTGTAATTATTATTTTTTGTTTATTTCCTGCATGTTGTTTATGTGATTTTTATTGTGTGTATTGGTTAATTGTAAATATGTATCATTATTTATATCTTGACTTGTTCCATAGCCCTGTAGCTTGGCCACAAAGTGGCCACAAAGTGAAAATTAATAAATAAATATAAATAAATACACAAAAAAATTTTCCTCCTAGACCTGTAGTTTCAGAGGAACACATATTTGAAAATTTAACATTTGGCATTTATTTTCACTTGGGCACATTTGAAACAGATTTCTGAGTAACCATAATGTTGGTGAAATTTTTTTTTACAAAGTTCTTTTGGTATGTTTTTTACCAACAACATAGCACATGTTTTTTTTTTTCCAAAAAAATTTTGGAGATGGACAATTGGTAGTATACATTTCATGTGGAATGGCCAATTAATTCTAATACTGTCATCATAGCAGGTCTGTCGGTAATTTTCTAGATTAGGGGCTTTTCTGAAAATAAGAAAAAAAACTCCAGAAAGTGGTATATTTCGACTCTACTAATAACGTAGAACACGAATATATTGGGGGCATAGCTTTAAAATAAGTACAACATATTTTAAAAAATTGAACAAGTTTGTGAGGTGACTGTTTCTGACAGTTTGTTTACGTTTTGAACGAAACGTTTTATGTCAACAGAAGTTGTTTTAATGAATTCAGCATAGCTTACCTAGTTGATATTGAAGCGGCCGTACTGTTAAAATAAGTACAACATATTAAAAATACTCGCTACATGTACGAGTAACTGATGTTTACGTTGACTAACGTGTGCCGCCATTATTAATGGCTACGCAGTGCAGATTTCACGCAATCTACCGGCGTTAGATGTCATCGCCGGCCTTACGTTAGTATGCATGCAGGCAGCGGTCGTGGTCAGTTCGATGGTGCTTCGTTCGTGATTTAAGACGGAAAAAAAGCAAGCAAGACTACGTTTCTGCGTTATATTAGCCTATTAACGAGTGCTTCTGTATATATATTCGGCTGTAAATGAGTGTTTCAGTGCGTTATATTCGCGTATGTGGTGCTTCGTGAAAACTGTGATTTCATCGAGTGATCTGACGTTGAATGGGCCATTGACAAGAGTATGTACAACCCGCCTACATTGGTGAGTGCATTTATATTATTTGTGTGGGTTTTACGTTCCTTTAAATCCCTAAAATCCTAAATTCGTAGTTTAGTGTGAAACCCACAAATCCTATCCGGTAGCTTAACGTGCAAATGTAGTTATATTACGTAAGTCAAACAAGGCTTTTTCCGGACGTTTATACAGCACAATTTCACATTCTTTCTATACTAACCTTGGATTATTCGTAGGTAACGCAGAACACGACTATAGTAGCGTAGTTAACGTATGACTAATTGTATAATATGTGCCCACCTAACCGAACAGAACCTAACCCCACGATGGGTGAATCACTATTTTACATTTTTAAACTAACCTAGGATTGTAGCGATTTTAACTAACCTAGGATTGTAGTTATTTAAAATAACGTAGGATTATAGGGTTCCCATGTAGTCTGTGATTGTAGGGTGTTGATCGGAGATTTTTTTAATATTGTATAATCTTATATTACTGTACAACCTTACAATCCTAGGTTAGTTTAGAGCCGTACAATCCTAGGTTAGTTTAAAAACGTAAAATAGTGATTCACCCATCGTGGAGTTAGGTTCTGTTAGGTTAGGTGGGTACATGTTAGGAAATTCGTCGTACGTTAATGCCCCTAGTATATTCGTGTTCTACGTTATTAGTAGAGTCGAAATATACCACTTTCTGGAGTTTTTTTTCTTATTTTCAGAAAAGCCCCTAAACTAGAAAATTACCGGTCTGTCTTTTGCAAGATGTGGTACCTGCAGTTATCCACTAATTATTTTAACCGGACAATTTTTTTTCAAAGGGTCTGCAAAATGTTGAGTGAAAACTGCCAAACTCAGAGTTAAATCATATCTGTAGCCTACAGACATCTAACCAATTCTCCTTGAGTAGGTAGTTTGGCTCTGAAAAACAGTTGCATTATTAATAGGTTGAATTTTCTTAAGTTTCCTAGATTTCTTCTGTTTTATTATGCCATATCGTAAATCAAGAAAAAATATTAACTACACATTAAGATAGGATAAAGCGCTGATATAAACTGTTGAACTGGGTAATTATTTAAATTTGTAAAAATACTAATAAAATACAAGGGTCTATCAATTATAGTTGCAGAGTTCAATTTGACTCTAGTAGGATAGTTAAGTCAATATTTTGTTTAAAGTTAAGTCAATATTTTGATGAATGTTAAGGCCCTGCTATAATTAGCCGATCATCTGCAGTGCACTGACGACGACTGCAGTGCTGATCCCTCAATTGCTATGTGCTACAATGAAATGTTGATGGTCAGCTGGTGAGGATAGTTCTTATGGCACATGAAAGGTGACAGAACAATCACCAAGTTTTTTTAATTGTTTACTTCTGTAAACACACACAGTGCAATTCAATGCAATTTTGTTCTTTATATTTATACGCAGTTTAGAAATAGAAAAATTGTACATTGTTTAATTTTATTTGGTTCCATGGAAGTTTATAGTGGTATACTCAATTTAATAATATATATTTGTTTACAATTGGAATTATTTGTTTTCCCACACTTCGCATGCATGCGCTTTACGAATCTACATTTTATTGGCTCACGACTAGTGACGAACATCGCTTGGCCAATCACAAGCATAGTGCTGATCCGCTGCTGACCCCGAGATAAAAGTTGAAGCAGTTCACCAACACAGCACTGCACTATCGCACTGCACACCAGCAGTGACATCACATCAGGTGGGCCAATCAAATTCCAGAATAGCACCAGCACTGCACTGCATTTGATCGGCTCATTGTAGCAGGACCTTTAAAATCATTCTAGTCACCAAGTCCACAATGAAGTTGCAACATATACAACATTTGTCTTTGTTTTATGTAGTTTGTTGATTATGGTTTCGAAGTGCTATAAAAAAAGAGGGGAAAAAGGTTTCCTAATGAAGATTTCTATAAAATAATTATCTGTACTTTTCTTTTGTATTTTACAACTTAAGTTACAGCAAATTGAAGTTATTTGCAGTATATATAATGTTGCTATTAAACAAAACTGATTTATAATTAATTACATTAAAGTAATAATACATACACATAATAAATAAAATATATAAAGAAATATTTACACTCCATAACCTTCTTTGTGGAACATCACAACATTAAAGTTGTCCTAATTTGGTTAATTAAAATCTAAATTGAAAACTGTATGCATTTCACTCGAAGTCACGTTTCTGATGCTAGAAACTTGTAAAAACCTAAATGACATCTGGAATTTATTTCTTATTAAACGCCAATATAACAAATTTTCTGTAGTAACTTACCTTCTAGTACCCATCGTCGGCATTGAAAAGGCTAAAAATGTATCCCGCACACACACGAAAAAAATAAATAAATAAAGTTCGCAATCACTTTTAAAATTTTTCAAAATAATTTATGTAAACAGGGTACATTCTACCGCATACATTACCGCCTTAAAAAAATATCAACTTATTCTTTAACTATACCAATCTGACGCTGCCATCTGTGGAGTATTTCATGCAACAGTTTTTATTTCTTTACTGATGCCTGTGAGCGCTTTTAATGACCGCGAAAAGTAGTCGAATGAAAGACCTGATTTACGTAAAAAAAAAAGATACTAACATCACGTATCCCAAGCCGTAAAAGTGATTATTAATGACACTATATATATATGATTAGGAGTCCATAGTTTATTTGTATTCTAGTCTGACTGTGCTCGCATTTCAATAACTGACACACTGCATGTTATACTTAATACAAATTACAGCAATTAGAAGTACCGCACGGAAGAGTTGAATTATGAGAACAGCTTGTTGGTATATATGTAAAACAGCCATTGGGAGAACATTGGCTGCATTTTCCCCTAGTACCAACGACACACCGTCATAACTAGGAAGGAACGGGAACAAGCGATAACAGAATATAAATGCCAAGAAATAAAAAAGTCTCATAGTGCAGAAATTAGCAGACACTCACTTGGAATATATTAAAGACAAAACTACAGCTTATGAAGCTTGAAAAATTCTCGGTGATATTTTTTAAAGGAAGCGTGCAGCCACACAACTTCGCCTCAAGAGGAAATGGATCTACCATCCCAAGAAGGACAGGAGACCTTCATACTGGATTTCTATCGAGTCATTCTGGAATTGAAAGCAGACTCAACCATGGAGGGTAATGTATTTTATGCCACCTACCGCTCACGATGCCGACCGAGTATGATACTGTAGTAACTGCAATTGAAACTGAAAGGACAGACCAACGAACTATTTAATTTGTTAAAGGGCGTCTATTCGATGAGGAAACAAAGCGAGGCACAAGAAAGGAGAAACCAAAACCAGACGATCAGCTAGGTTTCGTGTCTGCTGCACAGCCAAAAGGAAAAAAAAATGCAGTAATACACAAAGGAAAACAAAAAATTATCAAGGTAATCCAAGGGGAGAAGAAAACAACCAAACAAATAAATCGATCGTGTCAGGTAAAAGGCCTACTACTTTTCCATTTACCTATCATAATAGTGGAGATGTTGCACACAAAGGAGCGCAATGTAAAAAACCTCGGCAAGCCTACAGACATTTAGGTAAAGCACACATGGCTGACTCTGTGAGAACTGCATCCAAAACTGGAGGATGGTTCTGAAGTAAATGCAAGTTAAAGTTTTTGGTCCTACCAGACAAAGCAAGTTGCTGAAACGGTGAAAACCAATTACTCAGTTAATTCTGTAGAAAAATAAAGATGGATTTTAGACTTGGGGTCAACGGAACACCTAACATATCTAAGAAGGAAAGTGTTTGATGTAAGAGAGTTGGAAGTGCCAATGAAAATAAAAGTGCCAAAGAATGATAGCTTCAAACTGGCCAACACAAAAGGAGACATGACTATCAAAATGAATGTATTAGGAGGCTGTAAAAAGTTCCCACTGCATGATGTTCTAATTGCACCTGATCTTGAAAAAAATTTACTTTCGCATCAAGATTGGATATGATCGATATAAGTTTGTTTTTGAAAAAGGAGTAAGGTAGAGCACCTTGTGTCCACTCTAAGGATTACGTAACTCAAGAGACTGCAGTACTTATTTGTTACAAGAGGTAACTCTTTTAATAAATAAGTAGGTGATTCCGAAGCGGTGTTTCCCCAAAGCCACAGCCATTGGGAAAACCGGCAATTGGTCGATACATCGTAGCAGCTCACGCCGCGACATACGACGTGACGCACCATCAAGTTGCATCGAACTAGCATGTAAGCCGAAGCTGAAAATCTAAGTGCCCCAAAGTGTAACCAGTAGTGTGCAGCTTTTTTCCAAACACATCAAACAACATCACCTCATTCACAGCTACAGTCAGAGGTGTGCTTTATTGTATTAAGAGCAATTGAACATGACAACCCACACCCCTTTGAGGCACCTGGCAACACTGTAGCCAGTTAAATTTAAACCCATCACAGGAAATTAAATACAGACACTTTTCACGAGAAAGCATTTTAGTGTATTTTATGTTTATTTATAAAAGAGCAATTATGTTTTCAAAAAGGGAGATTTCTTATAAAGGCCTCCATCCTTGTAACACGTCATTTAGTGTGGTGACACTCCCCGTCAACTTTACAACATCAACCTTAACAGACATTTGTTAATCAACGGGGGTGTCACCAATGTGTTTCATTTAATTTATGCAAATTTTCACCATTGCCATAATGTTGCATAGTGTTAATGCAATGTATTTCCATTCGGCGTTTGATGCTGGGTCTCGTCACTTGTGATGGAAGCCGATGTCACTCTGCCAGTTCGTCTCAGCACTCGAATCAGACTGACAGCGTTGGTGGCCTGCTCTGCGAGACCCCTCAGTGCCATCATTTAGGCTGTTATCACTTCACTGCAATAGTAACTTCATTAACTGGAACATTTGATTTGTTTTATTTCTTTTAAGTACCGAGGGGAGAACCACTCGCACTCTCACCAGAGAGTTTAATGCTACAGCATATCCGCATAATACCACGCTCATTTTCACGCTAACGACACAGAGAGGACGTAAGTTCTGGGTCCGTTTTCTTTCATTATTCGTGTGTAATCAAACACAGTGAATAAGCCGCTTTACAAATTTCAATGTGTGTTGATTCATTGTCCTCCGGGACACGTAGGGCACTACACCCTTTGTAGTACCACCCACAATTTTCTCATATATTCCAGGTGTATGAGACGACCTACAGTCTCGTCATAAGGTGTAAAGAGTGTAACAGTAAGTACGTGAAAACATCATCTGCAAACTGACGGAGGACTCCAGGGCTCCCTGGGCCTTCGACCGAACGACCCACATTACTAACTCTTCACTGGGTTATGGCACCGGGCAATTCTACACTCAACCAGCCCTGGGTTACCTCGACCACGTGATGGTATTAGCTATAGGAAAAAGGAACTCTATGAACTGACATGATAATCATGGAACCTGGGGAACCCAATGGAAACCAACAAGCACTCATTGCTTAATCAAGTGACAGTACTCAACTATGGCATATAAGGTATTGCCATTTCGTTTATGGAAATATGAAGAACTTAAGAAAGTTTGTGGATGGCATGAAAATTTGGCATCATGAACCAAGTGTACGCAGGTTATGTTTGGATGGACAACAAACAAAATTGTCATATATATTCATAGAGACAATGCAACCCATTCATTCCAACTAGTTCATTGTGATGTAATGGGACCTATAAATCCTGTGTCATGATAGTAAGCTGTATGTGTGAGCATGTATTGATGATTTTAACCAGTTAGCAGTAATATATATAATGGAATCAAAGACTGAATGAAGTCTTCAAGTATTTCAAGAATTATGAAGCCATCGCCGGTGCTCATTGTTTCCATTTGCGACAATGGAGGAAAATATGTGTCAAATCAGTTGAAGGAAGATTTTGCCAAAAGAGGAAATCAGATTTAATATACAATAAAGTAAACTTCCCAACAAAACTGTGTAGTGGAAAGAATAAACAGTAATATAATGGATAAAGAAAGATGCATGCTATTCGACTCCGGTTTGGAAAAACAGTTTTGGACGGAAGCAGTAATGGGTGCTGTGTACATAATTAATATATATAAAACAGCAGGTATTAAATATTCTGTTCCTGCAGAGAACTGGTATGAAAGAAGACAAAACCAAAGAAAACCGAAAGTGTTTAGAAGTCTGGCTTGTCTTCATTTAACCAAAATAAGTATGGGAAGGAAAATTAGACAGTCGGTTATTGATTTGTCTAATGCTTGGTTACTGTCCAAATGGTTACATACAGACTTTGAGGCATCACAAAAAAAAATAGTGTTTGTAAGGGATGTGATATTTGATTAAAACGAAACAGTGACACTCTTTAAGAAAATGTCCCAAGTTTACCCAAGCACAGTATGTCAAGAAGAATTAGAAACTAAAGACGAGCCGTTAACTAAAGAGACAAGTGATTTAAAAGAAATAGAGGTAAATGAGGGAACTACAGGTCAAAGAAACAAAAATGAATAATATGGAGGAGGAAGACGACATAATCAGCCATCTACTTACCTACAAAACAATGAAAGAGATGTAAAAATGTGAGTGAAGGTGAGAATTTTATAGCTTATGCTGTGAGTGCTGAGCAATATGTAGATGATGTCCCAACAACCCTGCAAGAGCTGGAAAGAAGAGGTGATAAAGACCTGAGAAAGCAAGTTGTAGAGGAAGAACAACTTCACTGCAAGAAAATAACGCGTGTACATTATGTGAACTTCCTCAAGGAAGAAAAACCTGTAGACAAAAAGTGGGTTTTCAATATAAAGAAAGATGAAAATGGGGAAACATCAAGATACAAGGCAAGATTTGTTGTGCTAGGATGTGCACAAAAGAAACGACTAGTACAAATATAGATATATTCTGGTTGTACGAATGTCTACTGTGAGAATCTTGTTGTCTGTAATTAATCACAAAAATTTTTGCAGATCAAATGGACGTGAAGAATGTTTTGCTACACAGGGACCTTCATGGCGAAATTTACATGAAACCACCTGCAAGAATGCCTTGTATACCCAAAAGACAGTTCTCAAAAAAAAGAAATTGTGTGTTATGCTGATGCAGATTATGCATATTGAACTGGCGACATATCAGATTGAAAGTCTGCCGATGGGTATGTAGTGAAAGTGTTTGGCTTTACTGTCTCTAAGGTCACGAGAGAACAAACAAATGTTGCACTGCCATCAACAGAGGCAGAGTTTGTTTAATTGAGTGAAGGCGTTTCTGGAAATTGTAGACCATGGGAATTTTGTCTGATTTTAACATAAGTGTCAGAAAACTGGTTTGTTTTTTCGAGAACAATCAATCGTGTATTACTTTGTTGTCAAAACAAAAGTACTGTAGAATGGAGCAAGTGGAAGTACTATTACGTGTGTGACTTTGACGTGGACAACTCTTGTGGGGTCTGACACGGCCACTGTCGTAACGCCCCTCGGCTGCCCGGCCCGCAGCATCTGCACCAGTTCCCCCACTCGGAACACAAATGCTGTGTGACCTGATGCACACCCGATATCGTTTACACGTGAAAGGGCCATGACCCACTACCAAGTGAACCAGTGTAGTGTCTGCAACACCCAGGAGAGCAATTGTTTTAATTAAGACAGGAATTAAATAAGAAAATGTATGATTTAATTCAATATATTTTTGTGGCCCATGGGAAAATGTTAGTTTAGATCGCCATTATGGCATTATATAAAGCAGTGTGATAACCAGCAAGCCACATGTATTTTAATTAGGCATGGAATGAAAGGGTTATGTTATTAAATATGTAGTATGTAATTTTTCAAGAGTGATTGTGTTTACGGCAACGTCAGACACTACGTGGGAAATATATTCAGCCCTTATTTTCAACTTGACAGTTCCAGTAGCTGAGTGCACCAGAATTTAACAGACGCAAATTTCTCATGTAAAGTATAATTAATTCATACGCATCCCCTGTTTGTTTAGTGTACATATTGAGTCGCCTTCGGACTTATAAACGTGTTTCATAGCCTCTAGCATAATATCACTATAAAGAGACATAATTTTCTAATATCAACATAGTCATGTTTTATAAAATAAAGTATAATCAAGAACGCTGAAATCTCTGCATGGATAAGAAAATTCTAGTAGAACATATCAGTGTTTAATGTGTACACTTTTCAAGTGTTATGATAATGAGGTAGATTAACTAATATACCTCATGGAGTGGCGCGAGATCTTGGAAACGACACAGCTCCCCTGCACCATCTACGGCAGTCTTATTCCTCAGGTCATAGGTACTGCATGTTAATCGTATTGTGGAAGACCTTCATACTTTGTGCTGATCACCTCAATGCAATAGACTAACATAAGTGTCTGGAACTTTGTGCTTGTTTTATCAGCAATATTACTCGCATTCGCAGCATCCCTATGTCAGCTAAATTTTCCCATCCCGGAGGTTTTTTGTTGAGACAAACTGTCACTCAGTTGTATAGTCATAAGTACATTTGTCTATGCTTGTACCTCTTTGTTCTGTTGTTGTTCCCTCACCTGTCTTTTGTTATAATAACGAGTTCTTTTGTGCTTTTTGTCATGTGATTACAGTTTCTTTCTAATGTGCTTAATGTGTTGTTATTTCTAGAAATCTTCAATATTTTTAACCATCATTAATTTTTTTCATACCATTTTCAGCACTTTGCAATTACAGCCGCTGGCAGCCCTATTAAGACAGGCCCACTTCAAGTTGCTTTGTTTATGTGTCTGTGTATATACTCATATGTGTGATACAAATTATTATTGAGCCAACAGCAGTTTCGTGTTCTCATTTAATAGCATTGTACTTCAGGCCTTGGCCCTAACTAAATAGCAATATGAAGGCATTTTCTGGGGAGCCTGAATATCCTGTTTACATCTACATATTCCTTTGACTTAGTGTCATATGTGTAAGGGGAGACAGCTTCATGGTCGTTTGGTCCACGATCCTGAGGACAGAGATCTTGTACTCACTCGGTGAGTTAGGGCTCATTACATAAAAGATCGGAATACTTGTGCAATTTTCGATTTCCATTATTATGAACACCGAACACCACCAATGCTACCTGTCACCTACCGCTTGGGTCGCGTTAAATGGGTTGCCCAACTAGTGTGGCGAAAAACCATGTAAGAATTATGTGTGTACGATATCAAAGAATAAAGGAGAGTTTTTATAAAAAATTCGTCATTTTTACCAACTAACCAGGAAAAACCCGGCCTGCGCCACCATTTTGTGGCATAGGTCAGGACCTCATGGGACAATAGACTCTGATGTCACCACCGATCTTTCACCACCCGCATGACTGTGGGCGACTAGCCACCTGGATAAACAACCTGTCCGGTCGATATTCTCCATGTGCAGGAGGAACCCGGGAATGGTAAAGGCTGCTGCCTTCTGAGAAGATGGTCCGTGACAACAACTTAACACCTGGCTTCCACATAGTGTTATGTTTACTGTGGCTACCATGTACAACCACGTCTACTGCATCGTGTACAATTTACAGAACATGATAAGATGGCCTACAATCCATCTATGCAATCCACCATCTTTTCTGTGTATCTGATACAGCATGGGCAGTCAGGTCTCCTGTACCTCAGCCCTATGTGTATACTAGGAGTGTAATCCAGAGCAACATACAGTGTGCACAGTGCCCAGCACTAGTATTGTTTTAGTTCATCATCAAAGCCACTTCAGACATTGTATTTTCCACTTCAGGTGTTAAATAATCCTGTGCATACTGGGCAGTCTCATAATGTCTGTGCACCCAGACAAAAATAGTTAGCACCCCTGCGCTTTAATTGGCTGCTGTTAAATGCAATCCAATAGAAAGAGATTACACTCCTTCTAATCATGGTGGGTAGTATGGTTACTACCTCACCTGTCAACAGCATCGTACAGAGTTGAATCTGCACATGCCACCTTGATGGGGCCAAGACCTATCCAACCTCTATGAACACTCTTCGTAAACGAGTCCTCTTACTAGGTGAACCAGACCAATGTTCCTTTCATTAGCAGGTATCAACCCTTCGAAACACTGCTTGCCAAAGGCATCTAATGCCGACATCGCAGACACTGCTTCCTCCTACAGGTGGGCCCTCCAGATAAATACCCGCCTCCAGTCCTTCTCCCAGCAGAAGGTTCAACCAATGCCACCCAGAGTCCAACCTGCGATCAGCACCACTAATGACTGGGTCTCAATGACTATTCCATGCACACTTAGTTTTCACCCAGGAGATGAGCAACTCCTCCAGGATGCCAGACAGTCCCTTCCGTGGAGCTCCACCACCCCGAGATCTACCCGAAGGTCTCAGTTGGGGATTTGCGTTCGGCTCGCAAATCATCACCGCTGGCGAGGGACATATGCAGCCTCTGGAAAACCACACATAACCTCGACATGGTTGATCACCAGTGCACTGACGAGGCCGCCATTAGCCTATAATCGTCCTCGCTCCATCAGGCATGGTGTGGCCACTGTGTTTCCAGCCCTGAATTATCGAGGAGATGGAGATGGAATTGAGCAGCGCTAGGCTTAATATTCGCATCGCTGCCCTATTTCAGGGACAGAGTCTGTGTCCACGTAGCAGCAGGGGGAATCCCAATCAGCTATCAGAAGACACCACCGGAGCCCGTTAGCCTGGGCGAAGAAGCCTCTACCAGAACCACCAGGAGACCAATCTGTAGTTCAGTAAGGGGTTTACACCACTTCATGCCAATCTGCTCTTACACGTTAAGCCGGTGAACCACCACGCAGATCTGTATCAGGGGGATGGCTGAATTTGGATAGCCATTCCCGTAGTTACGACTACCCAACCAAGCACTCTGTGGTGCTGAATCTGTACATTCCCTACACACTGGGATCTGCTACTGGCTTTCACCAAGTGCACTTTCAGCTCCTCCCCATCGCCTTACACACATAACAGGTTGGTTGCTCGACCACCAGCCCAGATACAACCCCCTTCCCCACCAACCCCATGGTCTGTGCAATCCACCTTTCAAATGTGTGTTCAGTTTGGGAAACCTAGCAAGCTCACCGGTTTTGACGAATAGAACATACTTGCAGGGATATGCAACGATCGACATGTGTGGGTATCGGTACAGACTTCGTTCATTGTGCGACATGTCAACTAGTGATACACGCCAGCTGCCTCTACAATATAGAGTGGACTGCCACACAACAGCACCAATTCCAGTGAGTAAAATTCATGGAACAGTGGACAACCTACCAGCCCGAGCTAACAAAGCACGAACTTCAACCAGCAATTGGTGAGTACCCACAACCAACATCCAAACAGTTTTCAAAGTGATGATTAGTATTGTGTAAACCCTGACAAGATGTGTGCAGATTGTGGGCGATGTACCATGAGCTTCCATTCGACATGCATGACCGTGGAAGAGTGGCAGGCTGTCCGCGAGGGGACGTTCATCTGTACCAAATTAAAACAAACACACTTGGCGAAGCGCGTATCTGCACCAGAACCCCCACAAATGCAAATGAGACGTGATCTATTCTCACACCACGTCTTGAGACTTACCAGTCGCCCGATAAAAGGAACTGAAACATTTCAACCCATTCTCCATGGCAGGAAACGATAGGAGTGAACGTAACACAGTTAAGAAAACTGGGGCGATCAGTTACCAGTATGCGCCCTAGTTCTATTTCACGCCCATGCTAGCTGCTTATACATACATCCATGGGCAGTGCAAACCAAATTCAATGTTATAAACACCTATTTTTGGCCAGGACTCACCCTACAGGTGCGGGAATTTGTACATATACTGTATGTGAAGTGTGCAAACGCCTTAAAACCAGCCATGCTTATGGCGTTATTCAACAACAACCAAGAGTAACAGAAACACCCTTCGAAAAAATTGCATTGGGTTTGACATGGCCATAACCCCAAGCTGCAAACAGGAAACCATTTTTGTTAGTTGTGACTGACTTGTGCACTAAGGGGAGTGAAGCCCACCCTCTCCCAAGCTCTCGGCTCAAGAACATAACTGGGGCATTACAAAACGATTTCTTTGCTCACTGGGGTTACCCAAGAGTCATTTTCTCCAACAATGTCCCACAGTTTGCAGGAAAAATACGACGAGAACTCTGCACCAAATGGAGAACAGTACACCACACCAAACAGCTGTGTACAACACCTGCGCAAATATGGAATGTGACGTGAACCTGTAGTTCACGAGCTCCTTTGTGCCCACTGTGACTGCCGCAGACGTGTCCACTACACAAGACACACCACACCGATGGGCTTGTGAGCACGAGTGAGAGTGTTCATAATTGCATCAGTGTTCATAATTGCAGCAGTGTTCATAATTGAAGCAGAAATCATAATAGCATCAGTGTATTCAATCAGGGTATCTAATTGCATCAGTGTTCATAATTGCAGCAGTGTTCATAATAGCATCAGTGTATTCAATCAGGGTATCTAATTGTATCGGTGTTATTAATTGCATCAGTGTTCATAATTGCATCAGGGTATATATTCAGTGTTGTTAATTGTATCAGTGTATATAATTAATATCATAATTGTCATCATCAAAGACAGTCGACAAAGCGACAGCCAGGGACATTTGACATCGTACACTTGGCAATACTGTGGCTGGTACAATGAAAACGTTTAGGATTAACATAATCATTTTTATTGTATATTTGTGTAAGGAAAAATTATGTTGCCTTAGGTTAGTTTAATTCATGTCACTTCCATCTCATAATAATTTTTTTTAGTGTATATTGTGCTTCATCATTTCGCCGTTTGGCGTCAGCTGCGCTCAGGTAGTGGAAGCCGGCCCATGCTTCCACCCAGTTCTCTTCAGCAGTTGAACGAATCAAAACCTGCAAGTATCTCGCTCTGCAAAGGCCCTCGGTGCCGACATCTTAAGCTGAACTCCTATTCACTGCAATAGACTTCACTTCATGAACCGGATAATTAATATTATTTTTATAGCACCGAGGGGAAAGCAATATTACACTCATCTGAGAGTTTTAAAGCAATCATGTTTAACAGTATAAAGCGACGTTTTCGCGGTTCAGGGCCGTTAAGGCAACATTTTGTACTAAAGTTGTGTGTGTTGACTATGGAGTCTCGAGGAATAAATAACTCCACAAGCGTAATAAGTGTTTCATTTGTAATTTAATTAAGACGTGCGATGTGGCCTACTGCCTCGACATCATATGTGACGGAGTGTTAACCAGAGTCCCCTAGGCTGACGACCGAAACGACACTCATTTCATCAGTTCACCGCAGAGCTGTGGCGCTGGGCACATATTTCCTACATCATCAGCTCTGGTAACACCACGCGTCAAGTTGGATTTCCCAACTAGGGACGAGTATTTCTCCGAGCCATTGCTTTGCCACGTCAAACGGCATGTCCAGGAGTTCAAGGCGTAATTCTAGCTTCTCTACGGGGATGACCACTCTTCCTGGGCCACGCATGTCCCAGAAATCATATTCTGCCTCAGAAATCAGTAAATCGAGGCAACGGGCTACATGCCTGCCGAACTGATGTATAGGCATGGGTTTAATAGACCGGGGGAATATGCATGCCTACAACCACCATCGAACTCAGGACCTTCGGACATAGAATCCTACTAAGAGCATGGTCCACAGAGGTTGGAACGAGATCTATAAACACTGGAGCGATACATCCACCAGTGAATGCCAGATATTACATGTACACCAAAGGAACTACGATTTGGACAGGCACTTTACATGCTAGAACACAAATGGTCTATTGCCCACGCCAATTTCTGTATGAGGTTTGCTCCCCGCTGGAGTGGACCACACACAGTGGTACAAATTGTAGCAAAAACTGATTCCATTGTTCAGGTGAGCACTTGCGACGACCTGCGAGCCGCGCCAGGGACACCCTCACGGGGCATCCCGGTGCCTCAAAATGTCACAACACAGAACCAGCCAACAAAAGTGGTCTCAACAGATTCAAGGTGTCAAACGCCTGCATCAGATGTGACTGGACGACACTACCACACAACACAGACATCCTTCAGGGCACCACAGTTGCCAGACATCACGACGGCGATGGATACTGTGAAGGCATCTGAGCCCCCAGAACAGGACATGGACGAGGATCGACTGCCAGATGCCGCGGCTTTCAGTCCAGTGATGTCGATGGCTTGTATGTCGCACCAGCACCGCCAGATGTCACATCCCCGACTGCTGGGTCACGTGACTCGCCGGTGGCCAGATCCAGATAGAGGTCAAGCATCTCCTCGTTGGGGCGACCATCCCACCCTCAATGAAGTTACCGCCTGCTGCGCTGATGCCGCAGCAGCAGCAGTGGCAACATCTCAACGGTGGCAAGTCCAAAAACCTGATGCCGGGCTGGCCGTCCGGCTCCGCAGCATCAGTAAGGTACCACCTACCACGGGTAAGTATGACAGACACCAGTTGGTATGCTACCCTATGTCAGGGTGATCCTGCTCTGCCCAGTTCCTCTCACCACGACATCTGCGCCCATATTCGAGGTGCCACCCAACTACCTGTTGTGCCACGCAGTCCTGAAACGTCCCAACTGGCCGTGACAGTGGCCTCCCTGAGGGAAAGCCATTTAACATGGACCACTCCTGCATAGTCAGAGATGTCCAGCCTGCAGCAGTTGCACCAGTGCAGCGCCTGGAACACTCACACTGTTCATCCGGATGTACACCCGACATCGTTCTCACATGAACAGGTCATGACCCACTACCGAGTGAACCAGTGTAGTGTCTACAACACCCGTTAGGCAATTGTTTTAAAAATGACAGTGTCAGGTAGGAACATGTGTGATAAAATACAATATAGTTTGTGGCCCATGGGAAATGTTAGTTTAGTTTGCTTTTATAGCATTATAGAATAGCAAAGTTATAACCAACCAGCCTCATGCATTTTAAGTAGGCATTGAATTAAAGGGCTGTGTTATTTAATATATTGTATGTAATTTTTCAAGAGTGAATTTGTATATGGCATAATTAGACACTACATGAAAAATATATTCAGTCCTTGATTTCAGTTTGACTGTCCTGGTCACTGAGTGCCCCAGAATTTAACTGACACAAATTTCTCAAGAAAAGTATAATTATTTTATATGCATCCTCTGTTTGTTTAATGTACATAATGAGTCACATATGTGCTTATAAGAGTGTTTCACAGTCTCTAGCATAATTTCACTATAAAGTGACATAATTATCTACTATCAACATAGCCATGATTTATAAGTATAATTAAGAACTCTTAACTCTCTGCAACTACATGGATAAGAAAATTCTACAAGAACATCTCTCACTGCGCGCCTACACTAAGGAATACCGACACCATATGTTGTTGCTACTTCATGAAATACGTGGATGATCATCACCGAAGGGGACGAGGCTTACCTTGGTGTAAGCACCTTGCCAGACTGTTGGTCTGCCTGGCTGACGTGTCCGGCATGAGGGTTATAGTCATACTGGTGCACCAGCCTGTGGTCGGGCTTGTTCGTCGCTTCGCTCCCCTCTCCCCCCTCGACAAGGGTGTCGCCAGTCATACTGGTGGCGCGATCAGCATGTGAAGACACCATGGGGCACAGTAGAAATAAAAGACTGGTGTTCACCTTTTTGAGGAGGAGAGACATTGGGGAGGAGACTTACTGAGGGACTTGGTAAGAATGGAATTCTGTTCCTTGAGGTGAATCGGCTGCTAATATGGGTTCATAAAGTTATGTTTTGTTGTACAATGTTTTCTAATCATATTTAAAATATGTGATTTGTAAGGGGATTATTTGTTTTATTCAAGTGGTTTTAATATCTATTTTTGAATTTAACCTTTGGGGTTCTGAAAATAAACTTTCTACTTGCTTCATGGCCGTTGGTAGTCTGCTTGTACATGTTTCCGGGGATTTTTCAAAATATAATATATAATTATGTTTATATTCCTTTTCTCTCACTCGGCGAACAAAAATTGACATTTGTTTGAACCACTTCAACGATGGCAGGAGGTTCTCTATTTTTTTGGAAAAGAAATTCCAGCTGTTGGAAAGTAGAGGATGTGTAACTGTAAACATGTGTCGGCAAGCTACCTCCACATGTAGACAGAAAACTGCACCACTCTGCTCCTTTCAGTGTAGTCAAATAAATAGGGCATGTCAACATAACATATTGATTTTGTTGTTAACATCTTGGGTTTACCTCAGTGCTGAATTGGTTGATAACTTAGGTGCTCAAACTAATTCCAACATGACTTCTACAGGAGCAGTTCGTTCAGTCTGGATATATCAATTAGAATAAGAATCCCTTCAAGCTGCGGTAAAATATGCTGGAGTTGTATTCATTCAAAGTCGAGGACAGTATTGATGTACTGAGGCAGCTAATGAGAGAGTTGTTGTGGAAAGGCGGGTCTGCTGGTGTCACTGAGGGTGAGTCCGTTACAGTTTTCAAGTATCTTAAATATCTACCCATATCTATTGGCTCGTTTGTTGAACGGTATGGGGGAGGGGGAACTTCCTGTAGTTCGTAGTTTGAATTTAGGTGTGGTAGTGACTCTACTCGTTCAGATGGCTTAAGTTATTTCACTTAATATTTGTTATTTGTATATTTTGTACTCCGCAGTGTTGTTCAAAGTTCCATATTCGTTGCAATGTGTTGTAGGGCGAGTTATGCAGGAGCGATCATCGTTTCCTGATGCAAAGCTATTTAACATTTAGGAGAAATGTGTCCAAGGAGAAAATTTAATCGTTTCGAAGCTTGATGGACGTCTGCCAGAGTGGAGAATGAATGCTAATTGATCCTGTGTATTCATTGCAGCACCAGGTAGGGCTTAATGTCTCCTCGACAGCGGGGCCATTAAAGATGGAACCGTCAGTACACACAATCAGTATCAAAGGAAGGAATCGAACATGGACTACGTTAAGGAACCATCCAAGCATATCACTGGAGTGATTTCGGGAAACCATGGAAAAACCCAAATTGGGATGTCTGAGCCAAGAATTGAATCTGGGTCCTCCTGAATGCTCGTATGGCGTTTTATTACTGCAGCGCTTCCTTACGTTTCATAGCAGCAGAATCTTCACTCTCCCTTCAATGGGTCGTCTTCATATGTATGCATTTCGTCTCGCAAACATTTATGTGGACGTCATTCCTGATCGCTGTACCATAGAATTCTACTACTGGGACATTGGATACCTAAGCGGGTAAACGGAAAAATGTGACATGAAGTGCTTAAAATTATCAAACTTTTCTCGATTTTATGAATAGAGCTAGCAGTATGTAAGCCGTTGTGGGTCTGGGATATGTGCCGTTTTCACAGCAACCAAAAACAGCAAATAATCACAACTTGAAAAAAAATGTTACCTATTTTTCTACATGCACAAATACCTTCACTATGGACTATTTAGAAAAAGCATTCTCAAACAATAATGTTTTTTTGAACTGATTTTACTCTTGACTGTTTTAATAAGCGTTAAGTAAAAGGCTGACGATTTCTTTTGGTGTTACATCAAGGTCCATTTTTGGCGATGACTAATACATTAAGCGAGGCTTGCAATGTGGTGATGACGAGTTGTTGAGCTGCTGAAACATATATTTTCCTCACATTTTTTGTATTTAACAGTGATGACCTTTTTCCTTGCGATTAATAATGTATCTGGCAATGACTCGTGATGCCAAAGCACACATGGTAAATAGAGAAACCAGATATTTTTCAAACTGATTCGTGTATTAAGGCATGTTCATTGCTCATAGATGCTGTTAAATGCATGATAATGGTTGTGAAAATTAACTGTGAACAGTCATGTTGAAGTTTCCTCAGATGCACACTGACAGACGGGAATGGGCTCGAGCTTGCAATGTGTTGAAAATTGCACCTAGCAAAAAATTTAAATATTATTAGCTGTAAGCTGAATTTGGCGATTAAATATAATGTTATAAAGAATGCGTCAATTAATAACAGCAGTATATGTGCCGATTTATGGAATTTTTATATTTGTTAAAATTATGAAATTGACAGGGGGCTAATATAAGTATGTGAAGAAATATAACACACCCCTAATAATGTTATAAGCTGATGTTGAAGCTCAGAAAAATACTTCTGTTCTGACTGGGCGGTGTTTTCTTAGGCCGAGTGGCGGGTAAGTATTTAAGTCATTTTCCATGTGAAATAGTTGTTAAATAAATAAAATTATAGAATTTTACAGCTATTTTCCCGCCGCCTGTGAAACGAATTCTGTATTCTCTAGTGGTTTCTGGTTATAGAATTTTTTAAATTAGCATTACATATTTTCTAATTTTTCTCGTATTATTCCTTATCGCTTATGTACGAGGTCATGTGTGGATTCATTCTTCTTGCTGTGATGTACTGTAAAGATGTAGATTTCATTCTTAAGTGAGAAAAAAAGAACACTAGATGTGTTGAGAGTTTCAATTTTTATACAGCCAATCCAATTTTTTTTCCAGTAAAATTTTTTAAAACAATGTTTTGGCTTTGCTACATGAAAAAAAATATCACGATCAGTTATAGTTTGCTGATCTGTCCATTCTGCCATTCTAGACTGGGAAATCTTTCTCATTAGTGTTCGCTTATTTGACTAACGTAAAATAGTAGCGTAACTTTTTATTTTCTAGGTGCTGAAAAGCTAAACTTATAATGGAAAAATTAAATTTTACAGTATTTTGAGACAGAGCAAGTTGTTAGGGCAAACGGGAACGAGTATGGTCTCGGCCAAGAAGCCATCTCAGCGTTCGCCTGGAATGACCTCTGAACATGGGTCTTCCCTGGCATTGACTTGTGTGTGTGCAGATATTATATGTGTTTATTATCGTATGAATTAAAGTTGTCATGTAATTGGAATAAAACCTGCTGCTGGAGCGACAAGCTCCCTCGCGGCCTCTCCAGAGTTCTCCGGCGGTCAATGTGCTAGAGCAAATTACAATTCAACACCTGGTGCAGCGAGGCTGGAGCTCAGATTACGACTGCACATGTCCCTCTTTTACTTCTGTAATGGGACTCGTATCCAGGTCTTTAAGTACGCTTTTCTCTTAATAGTTTTTAATGCGTCTGTCAGGATCACCTACAATTGGGATATTTTGGGCTCTGTGTTGTATGTGTGTGGGTAGGTGTGCATGTGTGTGTTTGACATATGAGCTAATGACAATGGCCGTTTTTATCTCTTTTGTTGTAGTTTCACAGAATCACAATGTATCTTTGGTTTCACCAGAATAAATAAATAATTTCTCTTTCGAATGTTATACTAAAGAAAAAAACAAAGGTAGAGTTCGAGCCAGAATTTATTTACAAAAAATTTTTTACATAGAATTTTTTTCCGTTCCAGACGGATTAACAAAAATCTAAAATTTGTTGGTCTTCATAATGCACTGGCTGCAATATGCTCTAGTTTTTTCGCACTTGTGAAGTCTTTCCTTATATGTCTCGGCGAGGTTGTAGTGTGGGGACTGAGAGCTGTATGCATGTGTCTTTGCTG
Organism: Clitarchus hookeri; assembly: GCA_002778355.1. Lineage (NCBI taxonomy): Eukaryota > Metazoa > Arthropoda > Insecta > Phasmatodea > Phasmatidae > Clitarchus > Clitarchus hookeri. Next base: position 1,324,004 of record NQII01000086.1, read on the forward strand.
GAATTCGTTTTCTGGTATAAATTTGCAAGGTGTACTAGCATCTCGGGAATAAAACTATGTTTTGTTTCGCGTAATTCATAAGGAGTGAATACTATTGACAGTTACTGGCATAGAGGTCAAACACATATACATACACATGTTCGCATGACACTTTTCATTCGGCTAAAGTCACATAGCAGTGTGTTTGTGACTCTCGACGGAGTTGAAATAGGAAGGAAGGGGGATGGGTTTTTAACCGTGGATCGGATATATCTCTTAATAGAGTGAGCCACACACGAATGTATGAAAATACCGAAGTTTTGTCTGCCGAAGGAAATAGTATTTTTGTGATTTTGTGATTGTGCTGGGTGTACATTTACACTAGCGTCTCCTCATTGTATATAATTTTTTTCCTGCAAAACTAACTATACATGCATTGTAGCATGTAGACATTTTTATATGCTGTCAGTGGGTGCTAGAAAAATCGCTACACGTGGTGTACCCATATGGGTAATTTTTCCCGCTGCCTAAATTTCCGAATGTACTGATTTTAAACTTGGGAGGAAATTTTTTAATGATGAGTGTCTAGACTAGGTGAGAGGAAATGCACGGCCTACTTCCTTGAGCATATCATATACCGCGGGGTTAGTGAAGTGGTTTTAACTCTGTTTTTGGATTTTTCAATTAATGATTACTTTATAGAAAGCTGCATAACGCATTCGTACATGACACATCATTTTTTCTAACAATATCTTTAAACAAAACATTTTTGCTGAGGGGCTCAAGCATGTTGCTTTGAGGAGAATGGGCACTTGTTGATTGATTTTTCGTTAATTTATACCCCGAAACACTCTGTTTGATTGCTTCTTGCGCGTGACATATATATGTATATATAGAGTATGAGGTTTTACAGTATTTTCGATATCTTGGCTTTTGATTTGAACATATTCTTTTTCGTTGAATGAGGTCGGATTTGCAAAGCTGCATTCAAGCCATACATTAAATTTTATTGGTGGGGTGTTTATGTGGAGAGCCAACAGCGATGTTTGTCCCCATTCGAGCTAAAAATGTGCAAACATCCTTCGAATACCCGCTCTCGTTGTGGAGGCATAGGTATTTAGACTGTGTTGGAATGCAGTTTGGACCTCCACGAAACCATTGTCATTAACAAACTCAGATCCTGCCATGATTCTTGGTCGTGATGGTCGCTGGCACTATGGTGTATACTCATCCTGAACCCTTGGTTTTGTGGATATTACACTCGTATGCTGCAGTGAAGGAGACTGTATACGACGGATTTGGCAGGTGAAGGTCCTACAGGTACGCAAATTTTTTGCATACTTCTGCTTGTTATCGCGCCTAGAAAATGCCATGCCACATTTTCCACACTTACATGCCACTCTATCTGCATTATTCGAACATCCATACTTTTCGTGTCTTCGAGCACATTTGGTGAATGCAAACGAAGTGTTACAGTAGCGACATGGGTACTGAGGTAACGTCATTGCAAATTATATATAAGGTAAATATATACATTAAAAAAAACTAAGTTCTAGTACCGTATTTTATAAGGTTACATATTCCTCCAGAGACTAACTGGCCTGAACCAATACTCCAAATTTGAGTAGATTTTTAATTTCGCGGGAATATATATGCATATTACATGCATAATTGATAATATCTTGCAACCTCGTGGAATTAAATATCTCAACTTAGCAGTCAGAATGCCAAAATACGAGGGGTGAGAGAGCGAACTGTCGCCTCTGGCATCAGACGAGAAACTATGCCGAGGGTCGGCATTGTTCTCATTAAATACTTTCCCCACACTAGCAAACTCTGGCAAACAATGCTGCAAACAAGTGCTTTAGTGATAAGAGATTAAGCGATGGCGAATAATTGGTCGGTATAAAGTGGTGGAGTGAGTGGTAACAGAATAAATACTCGATTTCTATAGTAATTTAATTGGCATTAAAGCAAAAAATAATTTTGGTTGGTCTTAATTAAAAATCTTAGTACAATAAATATCGATTTAATAATTTATGCTGGTAGGTATACAGCTGGTTGGAAAAATATATATTTTTTTTTTTTAAATGAGGAATGAATAATTACATATTTTCTTGTGACTAAAAATATGAGTGCCATCAGCTCACTTTGCAGCTAAATCGTCAGAACGTGAGGGTACTGGCAGTTCGCCTGGAAGTGGATACAAGAAATTAAGCCACTTATTTGTTGAAAATAGAATCTAACATGGAGGATGCCGACAGCATCACCTATTCTTTAAAAAAACATAATAAAATTGGCTGCTACCTGGTGACGAAATAGAGAAAATAGCACCACCTAGGTTTTGAAAGAGAATCCAATATGGAGGGCACCGACATTGCAATCAATACTTTAAAAACATAAACAAATATGGCTGCTGCCTTGTGGCTAAATCGACAACTAGCCTGGTGGGTAAATTAATACACTAGCACCACCTAGGTGATGAAAACATATGAAATCCAATATGGCTGCTGAATGAAGGTGAGAGACAAACTCCAGTAAAGTATAAACAAATTACAAAAGAAAAATCTAGATGGTGGACAGTGGCTGTAATGCTTACCAATATGGCAGACTTCACCAGTCAAGATGGTGGACTGCATTTACCAAGATGTTGGACTATCCATACCAATATGACGGACTGCACCGACCACAATGCACCGACCAAGATGTCAGTTGGCTGACGAACTGCACCTACCAAGATGGCAGAATGAAAATGTGCATATGGTGTGGGGAATTTCTAAGAATGTAAGTTTTTTAAATAAATTTTCTAGTTAAAATTTATATTTAATAATTGTTTAATTTTTTAGACAATTTTTAAATATTTTTTTGTATAATTTTTTTGAATTTTTTTGGGTCAAAGGTCACTGGGGTTAAATATCTAAGGTCAAGGTCACCTTGATCCAACATGGTGGACAATACGGCCGCCAGCGACCAGAATGACATAGCATGAACAGCCTGGACGCTCCGAACGCCAGTCCCCTTGCGCCAAATTGACCATTTCTCCTCTACTACTGCCTAGGGACATCATGGTGCAGTCAAGATATTTGATACAATGTTTACAGAAGTTGCGATTTCAAGTGTAGTTGCCATGAATTGTAAACACTATACGGCTCATCTACACAAAATGTAGTATGTAGGAGTGAATTATTTGCGAAATGTATTTGTAACATTACATTTACATAAGTATTTATAAGTCGTGGCTGTATAAACCAGCTAGTGAGAAATTATATATTTTTTAAGACTAAATCATCAGCTTAATTCTAACGTAGTTCGGTGCCGATAGTGCCTCATTGTCATTTTTGTGTTCAATTAATTGGTACAGGCCTTCAGTTGTCAGTTTCTGAATTAAATGTATTCGTGTTAACCTCTTGTTTACATTTTGGGTTTTCTTTTGTCAAAGCTAATACGAATAGCCTTTTTAACACTAGACTATTCAATAAAGTGGTTACTTTTTAAGAGATTTCAATTTAGGTGATCTTAAGCCACTATCATCGTGTTACAGTTGAAAAGATCGCCATTTTCCATACATTAACTCCACTACTCATAAAAATTACTTAAACCTTTTCGAATTTTTGCATACATCCATATGCAATGCATGAGTTAACATTTTTACTGCAGAAAATCACTTTCACACATATACAACGAGCATCCCCTAACCTTACATGCCCCTTGTCAGCTGTTTCTGATGCGAACTTCAAAACAAATGGTGGTATGGGACAGCACAATTTAACAAGTCACATATGCCTGTTGAGAAAGCCTTTATTTCAGATATTCCCCTCTGTTCATGTGTCCAAGATGCCAATACCACAATAAACTATTAGAAGTTGATAAATAACATGTATGTGGAGGCACGTCTAAATATAAATCCCTTTCTCCGTGGATATTGTAGCAATGCGTTCACCATCCAGGCCAAAAATTTTACCACCAAACCTGTTGAATGTAAATTTATTTTCTTTTTCTACTATTTTACAAACATATAGGAGGTGAACTAGCAATTCAGGAACATATACAGCATCACTAACATTTACTGAGATGCTCTCTTTGCTTGTAGAATTGTAAACTCCAATTTCCACACTCCCTATAAGGGCACCTTGTAAGGCTTGACTTGTTTGCTGTTATTATTTCAGTGTCACTGGGTTCAGAATCTTTCAAATGCTGGTCACTATTTATTATCTGTGTTGAAACACATGAGTTAACGTACCAATTACCTATAGGCGAACTGTCTAAAGCTGCAAAGACACGATCACCTGTGTTTGAGTGGCCTTGCTTTTGTGTACTCATGTGATTTGACCTCGTCTTCACCTTTTGTCGGCAATTTCTGGCAAAATGTCTACTTTTATTGCAGTTGTAACACACCACTGGTGGTTTCGACTGAATACCCTTTCGAGGGAACATTTATTTTTACTTGCAATCAAGGCAGTATCACTGTCTGAAGACTTGAATGAGACTTATTGACTACCTTTTACATCTTGAAGCAGTTTCACTTTGATATCATCCACAGTGATCTTTGTTCCAGAACTCTCGATATCCGTTATGATAGGACGATATTCATTTGGCAACACTGCAAATAAATTAAATTTTTCCTATCCACTCGCATTTCATTTCAAATCCAATGCCATTGAATTTGTGTGCATTAGATATCATTTTGTCACCATGTTCAACAGCAATTTTGCAATTTTCCAATCTCGTGGCGACCAAGGTCCTACATAGGCATACTCTCCTAGTAAGTCCCGAATCCTCGAAACCCTTTTAAAGCTGTTGCCATGCTTCCTTTGTCCTCTTTGCCATTTTCACATGACAAAAATATTATTTGGGTCAATACATAGTATTATCTTCGACAAAACCTTTTCTTTCTTTCGCTTGTCACTTACTTTGTCTTGCACGGCAACCCACAAGTCGTCCAGCTGCAAAAATGTGTTCATTTCAATCTTCCATGTTTGGTAGTATTCTCTAACCACGAGTTTTTCGACCGGTGCTATACTTTATGCAAACATTTTTTTTGTGATCTCATTAGATCTAAAGAACTAAAAAAATACTAAACGTACCACTCTGGACATATAACCTGATGGAAATTAAATCTTTTGTGGACGAATTAAAATTTTTTAATTGCCACTTACACTTTTAAATACACACTCAGATATATGATACTCGAACAAACCAAATAGTAAAATTTTATAGCTAACTTAACAGTCCAAGGATAACGCATGTTCAAAACTATTCTTTCAATTTACAACAAGAATTTGTGACGTGAGAATTGTAATGGAAACCATTTCGTAGGAATGTTTACAACTTAGACCTATAGCCATATTTAGATCAGATTTATGACTTTTTAAAAATATCTGTATTGACTATAGTTCTCACGGTTATTATTTTACATTGTTAACATATTTTTATATACGACATAGCACATTACACATACACACTAAAATTTTGCCGCGACTGTGTTTAACCATATTACAACTGCAGAGAAAGAACTGTAGTATTTAACCTCTTGTTTTGATATGTGTTTGGTTATATCGTTAAAAGGACGGCCTCAGTTGCAATAAAAATTAAAACGAAGGAACTACCAGTCAAACGAAAAGACACATTGAATTCAAACACGCAACTCGTGTTGTTTATTTTTGTATGTAGCAGCGACGAACTTAAAAAATAGTGGTGAACATGCACACTAATAGGCCTATCGTACCTTTTATTCTGCTCATATTTATATGCATTAGTACTTCATTTTTCTATGTTTATTTTATTATTTATTTTAATTTATCTTGCTGGGATTAATATTTTGTTTGGATGTGGCGAACAATAAAATCACAGAAATGTAAGCACATTATACAATTTTGTTACAAACACTTAGGGCGAAGTTACAACATTGTGATAAATAAATATGACACTTAAAAACAATTAATTAAGTAATAAAAATAGTTGACTGTTAAAACGTATAAATGTCGAACGTCCAATATTTGCAATCATACACACATTGGCCCAACCTATCATAATGGCAACATTACTCTTTCACACACAGCTGTCACAACGCACATTACAGTATACTTATTCCTGCCATGGAAAAATAGATGTACCGCAATATCATAACTATAGTCGGTTCATGACTGGAAGAGACTTTCTTGAAGCCCTGCTAAAGATATACTTTCAAGCCCATTTCGTATCCTTCCACCAAAGGTAAACAAACATTGCCATGTGGCAGTCACATGGCAATGTTTACATGCAATGTTTACATTCCACTGTGTGTGTGTACTTGTGTCCGTACATGCACGTACCCATCATGAAAGTAATGTATATATTATTAATGGATATTCCACAAGCGTAAAGTTTTTAATCTTGAGAATTTAACACAAAAGAATATGTGATGCAAGCGAAAAACATTTCATTATATAAACCCAAAATGTGAGTATTAAAAATCAGATGTTTCGCGCGCGCG
>NQII01000086.1:1330537-1343455 GCA_002778355.1 Clitarchus hookeri
GTGCGATTCTTGTTTAACCTAATATTTCATTTATGGTTTTTTTTATACTAATATCAGCTCTTTATTATTTGATTTTTCATAACGTATGACTTTAATTTGTGCTAACCTCGTACAGATTCCTTTTGCTTTTGAAATCTGTATAAGAGATTACTCATAGTGCGTTCTAACGTGNCGTACAGATTCCTTTTGCTTTTGAAATCTGTATAAGAGATTACTCATAGTGCGTTCTAACGTGTTTAATATTTTATGAAATTTATTTCAGGTTTGGTTAAAATTTTATTTACTGTATTTTCCGTTGTATGTTGCGGTAGTTTTTGTGTGCAGTCATGAGTTCTAGCAAGGTGAATAAAAGAGAAGTCACCAACGCCAACAGGACATCATTAATCTCACCGAATCGTTGTATTCACTAACTAGACGAGGGGAAATGAAACACTGCAACGTCGCGGAAAGAGTGGCAGAAATGTTGAAACTCTCCAAATCTACAGTGGTAGGTTAAAATATCTGTAGTATTAATCATTGCGTTTGCAAGTTGTGTGTGTTAAGATCAATTACGTTAGCCCACGAAATGTGTTTACAAGAACATAAAGAAAATTTGTTAATAACTTGATAACGTCGTCGAACGTTGTCTACGTGTATTTTTAACGTTTTATTTTGGTAATTATTAAGTTTATAGGGTTTCCTGTAAAAATAAAAATAATTCATTGAAAATCTTATATTTCCACTCTGCTAATGATGCAGAACACGAATATACGAGGGGCATTAACGTCCGACTAATTTCGTAATATGTGCCCACCTAACCTAACAGAACCTAACCCCACGATGAGTGAATCACTATTTTACATTTTTAAACTAACCTAGGAGTGTAGGGTTATATAGTAACCAATACGTGACACCTATTAAACTAACCTAAACTAACACACGGCAGAGCATATCACATTGTCACACATCATTTGTAAACAAACCCTTGTATGTTTTTGGTATCAGTAACTGTAGTTGACCCAGTAACTGAATTATGGTCCTTTTTAAATTATGCAAATTAGGTTGGCTATGTAGCACTGAAAGTGAAAAATATGACACTGATAATTTACAATAACTAAAAGACAATGGCTGTAGAACAGTGGTGTTGGGGAAATGCATTAATACACAATTGTTTTCTTAAAAGATTATGACTGCGATTTCATCGATTACGATGTCCTCTCATGTTTAGTGAAGTGATGCAGATATGTAATCTATTTAGTGATGTATAACAATGGAAATTAATGCCGCAATGTAACTTAAAAATGCAAAACAGCAATGTAACTTATAAATACAAAATGCACCATCTCTTCATAACCTATATAAAATTAATTGACTATAACAAACTCACTATAGAGGCAATTTTCCTTACCATTGTCAGTTGTCTTTATAATAAATTTCCACTGTATATATTGGGTTGTTTATGAAGAATCCCTCGCAGGGGTACACAAATTCCAACACAAAGTAGTTTTTATTTTTAATTACACATTGTAATACCACCTTTTGGTTAGGTGATTCATACACTCACATTTGAGTCTATATAACCCTACAATCCTAGGTTAGTGTAAAACCCAACAATCCTAGGTTAGTTTAAAAATGTAAAATAGTGATTCNCCCAACAATCTTAGGTTAGTTTAAAAATGTAAAATAGTGAATCACCCATCATGGGGATAGGTTCTGTCAGGTTAGGTGGGCACATGTTACGAAATTAGTCGGACGTTAATGCCCGTCGTATATTCGTGTTCTGCATCATTAGTGGAGTGGAAATATACCATTTTCCGTGAAATTATTGTTATTTTTTTTAAGAAAAGCCCCCTAAACTTAATAATTACCCAAATAAAATGTTGAAAAGACACGTAGACAACGTTCGACGATGTTATCACGTTATTAACAAATTTAATTTATGTTCTTGTAAACACATTTCGTAGGCCAACATAATTTACCTTAGCACACACAACTTGCAAACGCAATGATTAATACTACAGATATTTTAACATACCACTGTAGATTTGGAGAGTTTCAACATTTCTGCCACTCTTTCCGCGACGTTGCAGGGTTTCATTTCCCCTCGCCTAATTAGGGAATACAACAATTCGGTAAGGATGTCCTGTTGGCGTTGGTGACTTATCTTTGATTCACCTTGCTAGAATTCATGACTTCATGACTGCACACAAAAACTACCGCAACATATAACGTAAAATACAATAAATAAAATTTTAAGCAAACCTGAAATAAATTTAAAAAATATTAAACACGTGAGAACGCACTACGAGTAATCTCTTATACAGGTATCAGAAACGAAAGAAATCGGCACAACGAGAAATAATAAAGAGAGGATATTAGTAAAAAAAAAAATAAACCAGTAAATGAATTATTATTGGTTAAACAAGATAATCGCACCATTTCTCTGGCACGTGTGTCGACCACATCTCGCCAACAACACACGGAACGAAGGTTTGTAAACAAATGGCCGCTCTACTTTCACCTTGAGCGTGATCTTGTGAGTATGCAAGAAACATTGAAATCAAAGTACGTTAGCATCACGTCATTAATAATTGGCATAATAAGATACAAGTCTTTTCGAAACCCATTTGTAAGCGATAAATTAACAATTACGTTAAAACTTTAGAACTATTTCCTCTCTTTGTGCTGGCAACCTAACGGCATAACTGTATCCGTGCTCGCCACTGTTTGTAATGTTATATGCATGTCGCTAACGGCTAGAGTGTTTTTTCATAGGTTGATTNGGTAAGGTTAAAAAAAAAAAAATTAAAAAAAATACATGTACAAACTTAATGTGGCTAATTTTAATTATTTTTCACAAGGAGAGAAAGTAACCCTTTGTCGCCAGCTGCCACTTTTGCCAACTTCGGATTTGTAACCGTCCCACCATCACATTTAAACATATTAAAATAAATATTTTAACAATAAAATCTTGTTTCAGTTGTAAACTACAAATTCAAAAATCATTATTTTTTCTGTAAAAAGTATGAAATATGCTAAAATTTAAAAAAAAATGTATATTTTTCCTGCTACTACTAGAGGTGCAAAATTTCCCGACAGAGAGAGCGAGAGAGAGTTAGAGAGAAGGAGTGATATCGTATCTCTCCACTCAGCCTATTCAAGTTTCTTCCTTGGATGAAAATAAACAAAACATGTCACTAGCGCCTACATGCCGTCTTTTGCGATGATATTTTTAACTGTAACAATAAAATTTGTTTTCTTCAATGCCACCTTAAAAATATAAATATATCAATAGCAATGTTTAATTTACAAGTTGTATACCAAGAAACTAGGTTAAAAACAATATTTTAACTGTGAACTATTTCTTACTAGCTGTTGCCAATACATCGCTACTCTCACTATTTTTAATTCATATTTATTACGAAATTAATATTCCAAGTTATATAATATACTAAGTTAAGTTTCATTTATTCAAGAACACAATCTTTTAAAGTTAATCATAGGTTCACATGTTACTCTTAGGGTGTTTTTCAAAGGTTCGTTTCAAAACATCCGGAGAAACAGGGAATGGAAGATGACAGTACACCTACATACGCAGAAAAGTACCATCGGCAGGGATTCATTTGCAAAAAGCTAAAAGAAATTAGTTCTCTATATATAAAAAAAAAAAAAAAAAAAAAAAAAAAAAAAAGCAAACATAAAGCTACAAGAAATTTTTCACAGATTTAAAGTTAGGTTTCCCTACAAAAATATTTAATTCACAATTACGAACTTGAGCATCGAAAAGTTGACTGAGAAGGACATCTAATTATGCCATGTTTTCTACAATACAAAAACATCTTGTCATTAACAGTGGCAAAATGATTCCGATCAAAGTTAACAATCAAAAACTCAGAATGTTTGACTATCAGAGATTTGTTTTCTGTGGAAAAAGAGCTGGGAATGGAAATATGCTGTAACTTTGAAAAAGATTATCCGTATTTGCTAGAGGTACATTTAACACCACATTAAAAAAAAGTGTAAATAACTACAGCTTCTACAGTTCTGAAACCATAGAACATGTAAAATGTTTACGAGCTAACAGGTGCAATCATATACAAAGACAAAGTTATCAAATGTTGGATTTTGTACAAAATCTCTCAAAGAAAGAATCAGGGCATAATAAGGTGGAACTTAATTTACCATGTACGCTTGTTTCATTAAAATGTTTCAAATCAAATAGCTCCTATTTAGCACTAGTCAAAGCTTACACTAAACCTAATTTGCAAAAAACATTGTATTTAAATCCAGCCCAGCGGCGAGGTGTGGGTTCAGTGCTTGTGTAAGCAATATACGTGCCCGCACCTGTTTGTGTGAATGTATATGTATATACACATCCACATGCGTTGGGCTTTAATCTGTATAATTTTGTACCCATAAATTTATACTATTTGTAACACAAAGTAAAAGTTTACACAGTCAACATGTGAGATAAATAGAGCATAGTGAAATAACTGCATTGCTACTGAGATGATCAAGTGCACAAGCATGCAACGATAGCCATTTTGTGAACTCAGTGGTGACACTTGGGACTGTATATAATGTAGCCTTTGATGTTTTCGCTCAAGATTATCTATTGTTTGTTTGCATTCGAATCCTCGATACTACTTTCGTCTATCGCCTCTTTTCACGTATTCATACATTTCTACTTTCGTATTTTTACATTCTAAATAGCGGTTTACGGGTTGTCATGGGCTTAGGAGCGGGTAAAAGGTGTTGGAAATTTGCTGCGACAGATTTTTAGATAGTTTGTTTAGGTTCATTCAAAGACTCTTCTCTAGGGATGGGCAATTCGTCTGCGTGGCTGCTCCTGGACTCACCCCGCGCCGACGATGACGACGTATTATTAAGAAGTTATACCCATCTGCCTGCCTAGTGAGGATGTAAACCACCTCACATGCTGCCAATTATCAAATGAGAATGTTAAATGGCCATTTCACATGACAAAAACACTATACAGCTATGATCGAGGGTACGGTGCACCAGTGGATAAAATACCCAAAATTAGGTGGCCATAAATTGGCCGGCGGTGAAATAAAACACCATTTACCAAAATGCCTTTTTACTCACTGCAAAAATTCCTCCTGAGAGGTACGTACATTGTTCCAACAACTACGGCATGTTGGAAGCCTGAGCTGTTATAAAATGGTGTGAAGCTAATGAACAGTTACGGTGTTACTATCCCGGCGCTTTTGAGCTGGCGGGATGTGGGGGTGGTACTGCTGCTGGGCGACGAAAAGTAAATTACGGTTTCATAACAAAAAATTACTATTGTTGCTACAAGGTGATTAATGCAAAAAGTAGAGGAGGCCTAAACGCACATGATTCGTGACCACCCCCGGCAGCGCTAAAAAACAAACTGAAGAAATTGGCAGAGGTGCGCCAAGACCCAGCCCAAAAGCATGGGGGATACACAAGTTTATAAAAAGAACAAGCACACTAAAACATTACGACCCTGAATTACAAAACGAAACAACACTTATTGATTAGCTTTGGCAATAAAATTACTTGAAAATACAAAAATAAGTTGGCAGTAAACAAGTTAAGCAACACATTGTTAAAAAGCTCCGGGGCTGTCTCTCTCAGTCCGTTGCCTTGTTCAATTAATTAAAAGCACTATTACACTACTATACGGAAATTTGTAAAATAATTATACTCTCAAATTTGACTATGGTAAATTGGCATTGGATGGCTCAAGCTGGGCGAGTCCACTCTCACCCCAGGAGGGGTGTGGGTAGCCATGCCTGAATGGCTATAAAATAAGGAAAATTATTTATCAAAGTTCTTTAAGTTGAATTTGATAATGGTTTTACTTTCAGAAAAATTGCCCGGGCGTCAGGCCGCTCTCACACTACTAGCTCATGCACACACAGGGACGTAACACGTATAGAGGGGTGCACAAAGGGGGTTGCTGTAACTCTAGAGCAGTTGTGACCCCTCGCTGCATTAATTTCCTTGTTGGCAACTTTGTCAGGGTGATGGTGATGGGGGGTTGTTTGGTGATTGTGGTCGGCCCGTATTAATATGTCCCCAAAAGTTACCTCATCAGGGCATTAATGTGGGACGGTCACCTGACTCCGGCAGTGCCTCGGACGTCGTGAAGGTAGAATGCACTCCTAGTACACTGCGCTGAAGCAGGAGTCGTGGATGTGTAACCGCCATGTTTATGCAGATTCCTCCCTGTAGAGTGCACACTGCTGCTGCGGAGGTGAAGTGGGACGAACTGGCTAAGGGTAGAGAGATGTGACACACGCCACTGTTTTAAAAATATTTTAATTAGAGGAGGAGGGTGTGGCTTAACATCCCGTCGATGTCATTAGCGAATTTAACCAATAGCAAAAAAAAATCAGGAACTGGGAAGGAATAAGTAATGGTCAGTTGTAAGGAAACATTCCAGCATCCACCTTGAGTGATTTCGAAAACCATGGAAAACCAAAACGGCGATAGCCGGAGCAGGAATCGAACCTGGGTCCTCCATAATGCCAGTTGAGTGTTTTACAACTGCCCCACCTTGCTCTGTAAGAGTTTAATTGAGCATTTATTGTGATTTAACTAAATTGTCTCTCGGAAATTATAACAAAATATTCTGAATGGAAAAAATTTATACAGGAAATTAAAAATAAAAATTATTATTTCACAATAGTACTGTGTTTCAATTTAGTTCCCACTACTGAAATAAAAAAAAAGACAAAGCCGTTTTTTTTATTTACTTGGTTTTTCTCGGTTGCATAATGTGTGCTAATTAAATAGAAACTCGTGGCTTACAGATCAAATAAACTATTTCTAGAGGCTTTAAGGAATTTATTATACGACCACCAAAAGTCCACGATGTTAACTCACTGCATGTGCATGAGTTATGTCCTCCATAAAAATATGTGCCGCTAAAAATTATGTATCCATTAATATTATTCCTGAAATTCTGTATGGAATTACATGCAAGGAAATTCATTTTAAATAAAAATAATACAATTGTAATTTACGAATGTAAGTTAAGATTGGCACAAAATGACAGACTAAATACAGTTCATTTGTTCATCATATTTGCCAATTGGTATTGTAGTTAAAATCTAGATTAAAATTCACCTCAAGTTTCTGAACATATGTAAATTTACAGCAAACGTTTCTTAAGCTTGTTACAAATCTTTGTCTCAATGTAAATTCACAGCCAACATTTTGCACGATATATCTTTAGGCCAATGTTCTGGCATAATGTATGCAGCTTTACAATAAATAATATTTGTTATACTTTTATATATGGTGAATTAAAATAATTAGACTAAGTAACAAACAGATGTGTCCCATACAAAAATACAACAATGATGAATTAGACAAAGGAGGGTTAAATAATGCCAAAATAAATGTCATGTTACTCTCAGGTCTGCAATCACATGGCTGAAATCAGCTTCACAAAGACATCACTCCCTCACCAGAATAACCTTTCGTGTAGCTAGTTGTTTATGTTATGTAAGACTTACACACACTATTCTAGTTTAATTAAATGAAAGTTCAACCCGGCGCCTCTTCCTTGCAAATGTATCAACTACATCTTCGTAAAATTATTTTTTTTTTAATAGGCAAAATGGACAAGGCCGAAAGTCGAGATTGCCCTTGAAAATTAAGTATATGTGTTTTAATTATTTTCAAAGCAGAGAAAGACCTTTTGTGCAGTTGCTGGAATTGTCATTACTGAACGAAGCAGTTTTCATGCTTCGGGAAGTGTTTCGTGTAATTAATTTATATATAAAAATTGATGCAGGTCAACAACAGTGCTCTTATAAAATTCCTCTAAAGAGTATATTACAGAAAGTTCACTTCTCAGTCTAGCAAAGACGAAATATTGTCCATATGTACATTTTAGGACTCGAAAAACTTTACAGGGGAATAACTGCAAATAAACAGAAACAAACTTAAATTCGAATAAACCAATAAAGTGGAGACTTTTAATATCACAGAATCTATGAGTTTTTTAAATTTATAGTGGCGATGTTAGCGAAAAAAAAAAAAAAAAAAAAAGCTTACTGTAGCAGGTTTTTGTGCCACTAGGAAAACCATTATGTTTGCTGTCTTTATTGGCCTTGAGTTGAGTTTTCGAAGTCTTTTATTCTGCCGAAAACATCCTCAAATTTTCACAAAATTTCACCTGTTTTCACAGGTTGTGAAAATTATTTTTAAGTCTCTGAAACCCTGTTTTGTGCAAATATTAATTTCGGGAGAAAAAAATACCTGGCCAACAGAACAATCTTGAATTTTTTTTGTAATCTCATAGACACTTATTTACTTCGTAGCATTCGCAATGAAAATACCGCACGCATGTTTTGGTCTTTGCTTGCAAATCTGGAAGAGCTGGCGTGGGCCTACCTTTTGATATTATATCTTGTTTTTGGGAGACTGGGCCAGAACTAAACGACTGTAACTAATCTTCGATTATATAACTGCACATATCTTCGTCGACTGTTTCCACGAAACCAGCCACACACACCATTACAGATTGTAGCTACATGAATATAATGCAATTTCACACTTCTTCAAACAAAATAAACTAAATCTGTATAATTTTCACTATAGGTCAGATTTTATTTCTATCTGGAATATACACAAAAATCTTTGTGAAGTGGGACTGAATTCGCTACCTACACATGGCCAACACTCCGGAAACTAGAATGCTAACCCTTATGGAGCAAGGGTGCGAGGGAGGATGTCTCCTGCTTGAAGGCGAAATACCACTGAAAAGATGGTTTTAGGTGGCAAAGGCTGCAATCAGGGACACCTGTTGCTTACAGCATGGTTGCGGGACACAGTCCCGCCAATTAGAATTGCCCCATGGCCACCCAGTGCAGGCTCGACGAATGGTTTTGGAAGAACAGGTTCCTAAAAGAAGGGGGTGGGAAGTGATGGGCTGACCAATAGCATGGCTAATCTTCATGTATTCAGGAGGCGAGTTATTTACAGACGAGTGTCCACTCTGTGGGAACATAGTGTTTGTGGGTGAGCAGGTGCTGGGAACGAGGAGGGGTGACTGTCAGACCACCAGGGCAGCTGAAGATAGTGTGTATTCACGAGGCGAGTCGCTAAAAAGGGATGTCTAGGGATAACCAGAATGGCAAAGTGGCTTCCTGGAATGTCAATGTAAGGGAGTTTGTTGAGGGGGGTGGGGGGAGAAAGTGTAACCTGGTCGCATTGCCTGCTACATCGCCATGTATTTATGAGGTGGCATAATTCATCATGCAGAAGATTTAGCAGAGTTATTATGTTTTATAAGTGTAAAAAGTGCTTCCATTGCTTGTATAGAATGTTCACCCCTGATCAAGCATGAAACTAATAATCATAATTTTATCCCAGGTATTATGAGTAATTTTATTAAACACTGCATACATAGCATTGTAATGATACAAATAGTGAGAATCCAAAAGTCGAATGCTTCTGGTTGTATTTAAAACTCTATCATCAAGATTTTGAAGGAGGATTACATGAGTGGCCAAATCAGCGAATATGACATCTTTGATATTAGACACAGAATTTGGTATCTAGCCTAAAACTTTTAAATCGTCATCATCCAATTTTCCGAAAACAGTTTTTAGCACTTTACCACCAAAATTAAAAAGCAATTCAAAAGGGGACACCTTTCCCACAAAATAACCCAAAAACCAAACAGTGGTGGCTCGCAATAGAAGTGTTTGGTGTTCCGTTTCACCTAAATTTTATAATTAGTATTATTGTATTTTTTTTTATTATATATGTCTAATCCATTATTTTATACAATTCCTCTATATGCCTCATGACAAAAAAAATTGGTTCTTATGCCATTCTTTCACCGAGGCACTGAACACCACTAGAATACACAGCTTCAACACCATTGACACGCTAGTCGTTTTGCCTCAAAAATGCAGGTCAGAAAATCGAGAATATTGCGATATAGACTGTTTTTAATGGGGGTGGCGTTTGGAAACTACATGTTTTTTCCTTCCCACTAAAGTGCTCTGGCAGCCCTTACTGTTTCGCGTCAATACCCGAATACTGCCGAAGTTATTCCTGAGCCTGGCCGAAGAAGCAATGTCCTCCCACGTCGCTAGACCCGGCATGGCAGCACATTCGTATCTGTTTATGGCGTTGTGAAATATGAATCGAATTAACAATATTGTGTAACATTTGAGAAATTCCTTTTTTTTTAAATCGGAGTAAAGAAGATGACCAAAAAGACTTGGGTGTGAATTGAAAATATGTGCCAATATTATTAGTGTCAAAAAATGTGTGTCACTGAAGCTGCTAATAAACAGTTCGTTGGTTAGGAAATTTAAAACTTCGTGATATGATGAATATCAATGATTGTGTGGCTGCTGTTATCTGGAGTGTTTATTTTGTTTCCCAAGTCTGATTTTCAGTGCATAAGGAGCTCTTGTACACGGTAGTAGAGGAACCTCCTACCTAATCTCACATATTCTCAGCCACTTGTGACATACTTTTCCTCACAGGCGCACAAGTGCTACAGCCGATCGCCTATGTCATAACACATGCATGGTCATTAGAAACCTTGAACCAGTTATATTTATGTTATACCCTTGGGAAGGAAACATAATTCTGAGAAGTTTTGTAACAGACCATTCACGTAAGGTGACATTTGCTACACGTAACTTGTACACGAGTGACAAACTGCCTATGTGACTTGGGACAACACTTTCAATGGTGTAAAACATTGTAAATAAAAAAATTCTCTATATTTTTATGTAAGTGATATTAATGCAACTACACATTAAAAAATACAGAAATACGAGGCTACACAATTTTGAAGTTTTAAAACGATGGGACTTAACAAAAATTCGGTGCGAAATTATTTGCCGATATATTATAAAATGTGCCAGATACAAAACATTTGTAGTGAACTTAAAAGCTTATAATTTATTGGCCTACATTTTTATCCCATTAATTTTTTCTAGGATGATCCATTTTTTGAGATATACATGAAATACAATTTTATTTAAATTTGAATAGAATATGGTAATTTGCTGAGTCGTGAATAAGGAGAACTTTGATACTCTCAACGATCTGTATACCAAAATGTTATTCTGAATGGATTAATGGCACTGATATTGTGAGTTCTGCTAAACTAGGTATTTGGACTAGTTACATATTGTGTGTGTTTGTGTATGTATGTGTTTATACTGTGTATATATGAGTACATGATATTAAATAATTTTCTATAGATAACTATCAGTTTTACTATAACATCTATTCTAATTTTCTAGAGATATACTTCTAGCAGCAACACCTTTTTACCCCAGTAAACTCCAAATACTATTCCCACCCTTTGCTCATGCCACTTCACCTACTTTTGGACTCACAATCTGCCACTAGAAACAAGTCGTTAAACCTTTGAACTAATAACCAGTTAACTACGAATCAAATACCAAACTGACCAAATACAATACAAACACACAACAAATACACTTAACCTATTTCTGCGGATTTTTTAAATAGCAATGGATCCTTAAGGCATAAATCTGTGGATAATCAGGCCACCGGCTACGTCAGATAACACCACAGAAAAACTGGTTGACCAACATACACAAATGAAAGACACTGTGGGTAATCAGGCCACCGGGAAGGTCAGATAACACCACAGCAAAACTAGTTGACCAACATACACAAATGAAAGACATAATGCAGCACCAAAACTAGTCAGGAGATTGAGGGTAAATTTATTTAGATGAGAAACATGGGCTCTAGTTAGATAAGTGCCAGTTTTCGGGTCGGCCAAACTAGCTATGACAAGCATAAGAAAACGCTGTACCCGGTAAAGACCAGTCCAGAAATATGCAGGTTCGTCATCTTATTGTCGACAGCTCGGCTTACGGGGTGCGACTTGCACTGTAAAAGTTCGCCAACTTTAAAAGGATTATCAGTCCTCTTTGGACTATACCTAGCACGAACTCTTTCGTGGGACCTTTTGAGTTTTTTGAGGGCTGCTACCCAAACACGAGGGATATTTTTACCATCGCCTGGAAGAAGATCGTTTAGAGACCTCAAATTAGAAAGTAGATTATTCGGCTCGAAGGTGTACATGAGCTTAAAAGGCGAGGTCTTATAGGACTCATTCCATGTATTATTAATTAAAAGAATTAAAAGCCATCTGTAACCAGGGTAAGTTGTTATCACTATTCGATTGGTCGTTCGCATGAAATGCAATTAAAGCAGAATTGAGGTTCTGATTAGATCTCTTCACATGCGAAGGAGGAGGCTAGTATAGCAATAAGGTGACACATTTGATGCCATTAGCAAATCACATGTTCTTGAAAAGTTTCGAGATGAACTGAGGTCCATTGTCTGATACAATGGTAGAAGGATTGCCAAATTTTTGATAACTTGGTATTGAAGAGTCTGCAACGTGGAATTAGCATATGCTTTTCTCAAGGGAATAAACCAAACAAATTTAGAGAAAGTATTAATACATCCAAGCAACATATTATGTTCAGATTTACTGCAAGATAACGGACCCACAAAAAAAAAACATTCTCTGCATGGGCTTTTCAGCCACTTCGGGAGCAAGGAGGCCCATATGTGTTTTGCACAGTTTTACTAAGAGCACACAACTTACAAACCTTGACCAACTCAGTAAAGTGATAATCCATACACTGCCAAATATATTTACAAATATATATACAGCCTGAATTGTCTTAAATGTCTCTAAATTACTAAAGACCATGGGCATCAGATGAGTAGGCAACACAATTCGCTTCTGACCACCATGATATTCATAGAGAAGAGTACTCTTCTCGAAAAATTGTGTTTCATGTTTGAACTTAATTTTAGATAATGCTACTTAGCTCACAATCCTGTTTACGGTGCTTTACGATGTCCACGACGGGTGTCGTGGCTTCAGGGGCTTGGTAAAGGTTTGTTTGATTT
>NQII01000086.1:1343497-1391367 GCA_002778355.1 Clitarchus hookeri
GTTTTCAGGTATGGTAAGAAATTTTAAGTGGATGTCAGCTACTGTTGAGTATGAGATTAAGAAGGGTTTAGGGAATTCACCCTTAGTGGCTGCTCCTGGTGTCCCCGTTGTTCTGATGACGATTCTTGAGTAATCAATATTTTGCCTACCTCCTGAGAGTGTGGGCAATCTCAGAACACCAGTAAAGCAGAGTGCGGTTTCGGCGGGCCATATCACCTCCCCCCAAAACATGGTAAACCTTGTATCATATGTAATGTTTGTGTTACGTAAAATGGTAATTTTAATAGTTAGGTTTAAGGTGAACAAAGTGACTTACACAGTCGTGACACCACCAGACATGAAATAAAATCATGTAAGAATACTCTTTGGTGCATTTACTCATGTACAATATTTCATTTGATGCATTCACACAAGTGTAAAACATCTGATGTGTTACCAGCCTACACTGCAATAAGGGATGTGTGGCCGTTAATGCACTTATGTTGTAAATTTAGATTCCTGGTACAGGAGTACACAGGGTTGGGGGTGGTGCTGTTCCTGAATGACAAATTACAAAAATAATAATTTTAAGTTTGGTAAAAAAACTCATGATAACAACGCACTGAAAATATGTAGGTTGGCAAGATCAAACTTCAGCAATGTTATAATTACACTCGTTGGAGTCGTCTCTCCAAATATGTTGCTGATTAAAGTTCAATGTGCACTTACCTTCTTATTATTAAAATCAATTACAAAAAAAAACTCACTATGTTTTAATATCCATTGTTTGGGTACTTTGTCTATAGCGAAACTATTACTGGAAATGTGGGTGTAGAGTAGCCATGCCCAAAGACTGGAAAACAAAGGTAAAATATCTTCCCCTTAACGTACCACATTTATGCAGCTGCATAAAAATTCGGGATTTTTGTTTCAGTAGTTCGTTCAACACACTAGAACTCTACACATAACACATGCACGTGAGTGGTAGCACCAAATGAAGTGGGCACACAGGGTATTGGTGGCCTACAGGTACATTATCTCCCCCCTGTTGCATTCATTTTTCCTGGCGGTGTTAATACTCATGTTGATGTAGTCAGTCGGCCCAAAATATAATGTCCTCAAGTAGCACAGCCACTTGACTCAGGTAATGTAGTAGGCCAATGCAGTGTACTCCCAATACATCGCGCTGGCTGATGTATCATGGAGCCGGCAGCTTGCTTGTTCAATGTGTGGTGAATCCCTTAACGAGGGGATATTGTGACTGCGCATTGGTCGCAGGACGAACGTACTAGGGAGGAGGAATGCAGCAGCCATCAATATATTCAATTTTGTGGGACTCTTTCATCACATGCTGGACATTATCTACTCTTTCACAAACTGCACAGTAATGTGATTCCACCTAATTGAACTTATATAATTTTGCCTTAAAATCTCCATGTTCTGACAACAGCTGTGACAGGTAATGGTTCTGTTATGATCCAGAGGTAATTCAGTCTATTTTCGACATTCGGATAAACATCATTTGATTTTGTCTTTGTCAGAAGGTTCCCATCTTTCCTGCCACAGTAGTATTTTTTCTCTCTCTTCTCCTTCTCCAACTGTGGTGATTCTTTTCTACCTTCAGCTACTTCTATTATCTCATCATTTTCTCTAAACAAAATCTAGGTGTATTGTCCGAGCTATCACTTGAAAAGCTTCCATTGTAGTTCTTCTATATGCATTCGTATCTTCCAGCAGCGCTAGTCACTTGCTGATTAAAGTGCCTAACACAATAGCTTGTTAATGTTGGTTTATGTTGTTAGTGGTTTTCGATTGGTGTGCGATGTTTTTCCTTGCACGATAGCCAGGTTTGGCATTGTTGTAAGTTTTTTAGCGACTGCCCCAACAGATAGTAGCATGGACTAAAGAAAGGTGTAACATTTATTTAGAATTAATGCCTGTTAATTGTTGTAGTATAAATCTTGAGAAATTATGGTTTCCAGCAAAAAATGGCCCCATGGAAGGGTACCGATTAATGCCTGTTGGCTGAGTGGTGTTGGGTTAATGTAAATTTTAAGGAGCTGTGTAAAACATTGTTAAGTGTGTTTTTAAGTTGGATACCAGACTAGGCGCCAGACACCATCGGCAGGCAGTGCCAATGATTACTGCTGATGATGTTGATCTCAGGGTATGACGGACCCTTTGCCCAGATGTTATGACTGTTGGCTGGGTGGTGATTGGTTAAGGTAAATTTTGAGGGGCAGTGAAACATATTTGGTTTGTGGAGCCAGACATATTCAGCAGCCCCTCACTTCTGATACATACACGGAAAATACTGTGGGCCTATTCAAGCTTACCTTAAATTGTAAAAGCTCTTGGCAGAGCATACTGGCTGTTAAGTCATTTACATGAAACTGGGTGAAGGCAGGTTATAGAGGAACCCTACCCTGAAACGCCCGAAGACATGTTTGAAATAAAAGACACAAAGTCTGAAAACTTTTTTATTACTCTTGCACAGAAACACTTACATCACTCTATGTGAACACTCTATAAGTACTCTGGTCTGTGGCCCTTCAGATAGGCAAAACTGGGAAAAAAAACATATTTGTGCATAAGAGTGAATTAATGGTGCATCATGCTTCCCCAGCCGATGCTACTCTCGAGGAAGAAGGGGTGACATCTACCGGTGCAGAAAGAACAGTTTCCGGTATGTTATATTACACTATTGCAGCTAAAGGTGATTGGCGTGTAAACATGAAGAGATCCAGAGTGCGACATTGTGCGTACTAACCTCTTGAGACTCTCGATGGCGAATGAATCAGGCGAGCTCGCGAGTTGCGGCGTATGGTGGTACATGGCTCGCCCTGCACTATATTTTGTTGAACTGAAACCTTTGTACAACTGAATGGACATGAACCCTTGCATAAAACATGAATACATAAACACATAATATTACACTGCACATGAACAAATGCAATTTAGATGTGGATGGTTTGAAATGAGGGTGAATCAACTCAGGTGAAAAATACATGAATTTTCAAATAATCATAATTAGAGCACTAGAATGCTTATAGGGGCAGCTCTGAGCATCCACACGCCTTGTACGTCATTTTTTGTTTTTAATTACTTCCTTTGAAATTTCCCTACAAATTACATTTATTCTGGGTCTGCCATCATTAACACTCGCATGCTCTCATGTTAGGGGGGTATGCTAAATTGTTATACTGCCCTGCACTTTCACACGCCCACACTGCACTTGTGTTGACATTCCTGGTGTGCTGCAGCTACACTAGTGCGGTTGATACAGTGGACGAGCGGCTTGGCAAACGGTCTAAGGGCAGGACACCATCCTGCATCAAATGTCCCCCTTCTGCTCAGGCCGATTGCGGGCCGCGAATATTCAGGCACCGCAGGGACCGGCTCGTGTGGCTTCTTCTGGTGTTGATGTGGGCGGCCTGCTGCAGTGTGGGACGCAGTGGCATAACCACAGGTCAGGCATGCCCGTACTGGCTGACATCCTCCTGCGTAAGCGGCAGGAGGGAGATGAGCTGATGGCCTCGCTGCTCTCGCTATCACCTTCACTGCTCCTGCTATTGCTGCTGCAGTTCTGCCAAACTCACTGCCACCGGTACCGACCCGGGCTGGCAGAGACTGAGGGAGGTTGATCACATGGTGGTAACCCCTTAGCTGGAAGCGGCGTTCCTGCTGTGGTGCTGCTTCGGTTCATAACCCCCTCTGCAGCAGGTGGACACCTCTGGAAGCCATTCTGATGCTGTCGATGGTGCGGCAGGTGGTCCTGGAGTGTCACCTGTAGCAGCCAAGATGAGGGGTGGAGACCCACATCAAGGTGGGCGCTGCGATGCCAGGCATCGTGACAAGGGCAGGCCATGGTTTTGCTTACTCTTGCTCATGCTTGTGGTTCGCCTAAGATGGCATTGACGCGGATGCGGTGGTGCTGGGCCATCCGTGATGATGGTGTTCTCACCTCGACGATCCCTGAGGGGCTTCCTGGATGCCGGGAGACATCGGGTTTGCGAGCTCCTGTAGATGCTTCTGCCTGGGTGGTCGGCGAACCTCGGCATCGGGCTCGCTATCGTCGGGGATCTTGGAACCTGGTGTGTTGTCGTCGGTGTCACCTAGTGTTAGGCACAGGACATCCTGGTGCACCTTTAAAATCTTTCTGCTGAGCCGGGCCAGGTAGGTGGTGAGTCCGATGGTTCGTGCGACCACATTCGGCACATTCCATTTCGCTGCAAAGCCCATGCAGAAGCCTCTGCAGGCTATGGACTGTGGGTGAGCACAGATGTGAATGTGCTAATCTGGTTGTAGTTGAGGTGGTGGTCGCATTGTGGATGGTAGCCACCGTGCGAAGTATCCTGGCTGGTGAGTGCGTATCTGTTAGTGCTCCCTCCAATGCCGTTCACATCGGGCGTCACTGCTGACTGAGTCACCACTGTCTTCTGCCCACATGCAGTCAAACTCATTAGGCAGGGTGAGGTTGTGGCCAGCAGGACTTCGGCAGGTGACTTGCCGGTGGTGGTATTGATGCATCGACATAGGTGGTGGTGCATTGTGGCAGACCCTGCGCACATAATTTGTAGGGTGCAATTGGAAAGAAATTAGTAAGGCAAAAGAAAGGCAGTTTAAGATTGTGAACACTCAAAGATGTCCTTGCCAGCATTTCAGTGTTTTTCTTCTTCTAATTATAAAATTTAAATGTTTTCATCACTGTTGTTTCACCCTCATTGAAGGCCAACCATGTTGAATTGCAAGTGTTTCGTCTGCATGGTAAGATTTTGTATTTTTAAAAATGTTTTAAGCAAGGTTTGTGTTTCTTATGTGTTGCCAGTCTCCCAAGCAAAAAAAAAAAAGGTAGTGCAGGCGAACCATATGCCGCTATAGTTCGCACTGCATAAGCTCACCAGATTCAGTCTCCATCTAATCTGTCAAAGGGTCGGTAGCATCGCGCGTGCACTCTTGGTAAACTCAACTTTCGTGCACCGAACCATGTAGTTTTCAATAGCAACATCGTTCTTGAAAGCATTTTCATATATTTCTCACCCGGAGTCCACCCCACTTCTTCCCCAGGACTTGAAATGCCCGAGGAATGGCCATTTGCTCCTTGTTCACCACATGCCCATCTGGTGGGTTTGTAGGCCAGAACTAGCATCAGTTGTCACACATAATGTGATGTAAATGTTTGTGCAAAGATAACTACACAGGAGTTTTCATACTTCGTAACTTTTATTTAAGAGCTGATTTCGGGCGTTTCGAGGTACGGGTCCTCTACAACCCAGCTTCTAGGAAGTTTCTGGCTGAGTGGACAGAATAATATTGATTTACACTGCCTGATAGGACTACAGCTGTTCCAGTTTGCCTCATATGCAACAAAACTGCCGCTATTGTCAAAAGTGCAAATTTAAAGCGACACTACGAAATAACTCATCAGCAGTTCCATAAAAACTTTCCTCTTGGCAGTAAAGCTCGTCAAGAATAACTCCAGGTATATCTCACTTCTTCCAAAAAAAGCACTGTCTTACTAGTTCGCTGTATGAGCGACCAAGAAAAATCAGCAAAGGCGGTGTTGTGTGTCTGCTGGTTG
Organism: Clitarchus hookeri; assembly: GCA_002778355.1. Taxonomy (NCBI): domain Eukaryota; kingdom Metazoa; phylum Arthropoda; class Insecta; order Phasmatodea; family Phasmatidae; genus Clitarchus; species Clitarchus hookeri. The sequence goes on from NQII01000086.1 coordinate 1,349,058, forward strand.
CTTAATAAACATCAGAAAACATTTTCAGACTCTGAGATAGTAAAAGAATGTATGTTGGAAGTGGCCACGTCACTTTTTGAAGAGAAGAAGGACGTTTTAGCCGCAATTCAAAGTATTCCATTGTCGGCAATAAGCAAGAACCGAAATTTTGGCTGCTGACAACAAAAAAAGTTGGCTTGAACTTCTGCAGAAGGCGCCTTGCTACGCCATAGCACTTGATGAATCGTGTGACATTGTTGATGATGAACAAATATCTATTTGCATTAGTTTTTTGATATTGAGAGTAAAGTATTCAGGAAAGAATTGCTAGCAATATTGCCGTGTAAAGGCAAGACTCGTGGAGAAGATTTATTAAGACTGTAGACGATTTCATGACAAAAGCAAACATCAGTTATGATAAAATGGTGTCCCTTTCAACTGATGGGGCCGCAACGATGATGGGAACAGAAAAAAAATTAGTCAAGAGAATCAGGGATACATATTCTGGGCTACTATCTTATCAATGCATAATTCACCAGACAGCCCTTTGTGGAAATTTTAGTGCTACTCTGAAAGAAGTAATGGACAACTTAGTCAAGATGATCAATTTTATGAGGTCTTGTTCTGCTCTTCAGCACCGACAATTCAAGGAGTTTCTATCTGAATGTGATTCAGATTATTTGTCTTACTGCAACACAATAATGTTTGTTGTCTAATTAAAGGTCAAGTTATTGAAACGTTTCTGGCAAATAAAAGAACAAGTGACCTCCTTCTTAGTCACCTGGGGTACACAGGACAAGGAGCACTTGGAGTTCCTATCAAACGAGGGCAATATGTTAACTGTGGCTTTCCTGAAAGACATTCTGAAATATTTAAATGCGCTCAACACCGAGTTACAAGGAAATGGGAAATTAATATGTGATCTGATACAAAGTGTGTCTGCTTTTCGTCACAAGCTGGATATCTTTGAAAAAGATATTGCAAATCTAGAATTTATTCATTTTCCAACAATTATTGAATATAAAAATAAGAAATCCGAAATAAACACTGCAGTGTTCCTAAGTTTTATGTCAGATCTTGGGAAGGAATTTTAAGCAAGATTCCAAGACTTTGCAGAGATAGGTAAGTTGTCTCAATTCTTTAATTCGCCTTATGAAGTTGCTTCAGCTGCAGCATGGACTTATGTTGCTGCGAAGTTGTTCAGTCTTGAAAAACTTTTGCTTCAAATGGAAATAATTGACTTGCAGGGAGATATTTTCTTGCAAATGTACAAAACATCATCCCCTGAAGAATTTTGGGACAAACATGTATAAAAGTATGAAACCTGCAGAAAACTAGCGATTAACCTGGCTACTACGTTCGGCTCCACATATGTATGTGAAACAACTTTCTCCAAAATTAAGTTTTTGAAGAACAAATATCGTTCGAGGTTAACAGACGCCCACCTTGAAGACACTCTTTTCATTAACTATTCGCCTTGTGAACCAAACTATAAAAAACTGGCTCAAGACCGCAAGTGTAATTTTTTGCATTAATTTTTCAACGAATACCTGCATTTTCTATTTTATTGTAATGCAATTATGTGTTTGTGAAAAATTTAAAAGTTGTAAGTACTTGTGTGTTTTTTTTCTCTGGACTTCGATAACATTTTTCAAAGTATTCAGAACCCACTTGAAAAAAGACTTGCCGACCCCTGATATAAAGTATCAAAAGTTTAAATTGTAAGTTACCGGAACCTATTTGTTTTCTTTTCCCCACGGACCGCACTGCGCCATTATTCCGCAGTCTCGCCATGCCCCGGAAAAGTAATTTATCTTGTTAATATCTCTCTCGCCAGTTTGGCTTTATATTCCTCGTCGTTCACTGGTAGGCCACAAGCACCATTGGTATTTTATTTGTGTATGAATGGTTTATTTAATTAATTTGTAAATAATTTTTATATGCTTTCGTAGGTCATTTTTTTATTACACCATTATTTTTTTTCCATTCCCTATATGGCTTCTAACTCACGGCGTAAGCTTCAAGTTTATGACGTTTTGCCAGTTCTCCTCTGTTTTGTAACTGTACTTCAGCTTGCTTTGGGAAACAAATGAATCAGATAAGGAGATCTTGTTACAACCTTGTGTTTAAACTCTCTACCCTGTTCTTCTATGACACCGATTACAGGCATTGTTTGTTTTGTTTGTGTCAGGCCCTCGTTGATTCGAATCGTACAAAAGTGAAAAATATTTGTGCTTGTTGACGTTGATTTATAAATGTGCACTTATTAAGATTATAAAATAGTGATGATTTCTTTTTGCATCGTATAATGACACCTTTTGATGATTTCATGTATCTGATAAATTCTTTACTTTTGGGCGAAGAGCCTGTAAGTGTCAACATTTTGTTTGTGCTGATTTAAATTGTACTGTGTACAGTGAAATTTGTGGTTTGTAGCAATTCGTTCGCTCAGTTAGGTCGTTAATGCAGTAATATGTTGTAAGTACGGTTTTGGGTAATTATTAAGTTTAGGGGCGTTTCTGTAAAAATAAAAATAATTCACGGAAAATGGTATATTTCCACTCTACTAATGATGCAGAACACGAATATACTAGGGGCATTAACGTCCGACTAATTTCGTAATATGTGCCCACCTAACCTAACAGAACCTAACCCCACGATGGGTGAATCACTGTTTTACTTTTTTTTAACTAATCTAGGATTGTTGGGTTTTACACTAACGTAGGATTTTTGGATTTTACACTAACCTAGGATTGTAGGGTTTTACACTAACCTAGGATGTTTGGGGTTTTCAACTAAACTACGAATGTAGGATTGTAGGGATTTAAGAAACCGTAAACACACTGAAAGAATGTAAATTGACTCACCTAGGTAGGGGACTGGTATAATTCCTCTGACGTTAATAAACGTAAACAACATATTTTGCAAGTTTTTTAAATATGTTCTACTTATTTTAACAGTACACTCTTTTGAATATGAACAAGGTAAGCTGTGCAGAACCCATTAATGCAACTTTTGTTGGTCTAGGACGTTTCGTTCAGAAACGTAAACAAACTGGCTATACTGCTAATTTCGTAATTTTGTTCAATTTTTTTTTATATGTTGTACTTATTTTAAAGCTACGCCCCTAGTATATTCGTGTTCTACGTGACTAGTAGAGTAGGAATATATTATAATTTCAATTTTTTTTTGTTTTTCAGAAAAGCCCCTAAACTTAATAATTACCGTAAAATATGTTACAAGATGCCTGATGGGCGTATCCGAGTTCTTGAGGGATGGAGGTCGTGATACAAATGAAAGAACTGAATTTGATTTTAATTTATTCACACAGCTATTATTTACTGCACTGGTAATTATTAAGTTTAGTTACTTTTCTGAAGGAAACGTCCTAGATAAACGAAAGTAGTATTAATGTCACTAAACTCGATAATTACCAAATAGGTATTCTGTGTACATCGGCTAGCATGCAACTGATTATACAAAGACTAATGTTTTTAGCATGGCATCAAGCTGCATGCGCAGATACCTCTCTCCTTGACAGGTGCATCCCTGTAAACTTACCTGCCAACAGTTGTGGTGCTAACAAGTAATCTCCATCCTCACTGTCCATTCACCAAACTGTACATCCTAACCAGCCTTTCCACTCTTCTCCTCTTCATCAATGAGCTCCATCCCAATTCTTTCATCATCGCTGATAGTGTAAAGTTTCAGTCATCGCAGCCCTACTTTGTACCATCTTTAGTCCTCTTACATCTACTTCCACATATGGGCCCCATCCTGCTGCTGCACATTCCAATATCTGCCTAGCCATTGTGCTGTAAGTATTCTCCTTCACCTCATTACTGACTCCTTTCAGTACCAATCCCGGTATCCCCAGGGCCCTTTTCCCCTTCTAACCAACTGTTTGTACCTGCGTAACAGAAATAAGGGATTTCAGGTTTCATACATGTGTTCTGTCTTCCAATTCGCCAGCTGTGCTAGTCAATACAATACAAAATTGGGAAAGGAAAGCATGTGTTGAATGGATGTTTTAAAACTCGACTTCACGTCAAATGCAGAAATTCTTTGTTTTTTGCCATAATTTATTATAATTATTAAGAATTTCTGACTACAGAAAATTTACTTTTTAAGACTTTTTAAATGTTTTTGTTGGTACTTAATTTTTACTACATGTTATTTGCAAGCTATAAAAAAAGTACAGATTTATTGATATTTTGAGGTCTGTATTCTGCTATTTGTGATAAAACTTTAAATTTTTAGTTTGGATTTCATTTATGTAGTGCAGAGTAAAGCAAATAGCTAAACTTCTATAGTAAAAACATTTAATTTGCAGGAAATGAAAGGATCTGATAGTATGTGATGCAAAGCCTTAATACCTTTCAGCATCTGTTTATGTCAAAACATAAATCAATTGGTGATTCATTTGTCATTCCTGATCATGTGAATTAGAAATAATTTTATTTAGAAGTGAGTAATTTCTATACACATAATTAACTTGATAGAAAGGAATTTAAATGATCCACAGTAGGTAATCATTTTAGGCCACGTCCAAATTCACTTGCTATATGTATGTACCTACACTCCATTCCAGATACAAAGGTAAGGTGTTGACAGTTCTGTGGAAATAGCACCATTGTTTGCTTATGTATCCCTCCACCATCAACTGGTGGCCAAATAGCAGCTGTATTGCATATGTATATGCTACAATCAGTTGATCCGTTTGTCTTTGTACTGATAACCAAATTTCACTGTGTTTATAGATGAACTTCTGTCTCAAAAATAGCTAGGTTATGGAAGTAAAATTAGGAAAGCATGCATACAATAAAATATCATGAAATAATAATGTGGAAGTATAAAAGGAAATAAGTTTAAATGTAGGTACAACTCAATAATATACATAAATGCATGTCAAGAAACACAGTTTTATTATGCAGTAAGGCTTTGGACACCACTTTTGCAGTATTTTTCAGTAGTGGCCTGTCTTTTTGTAATGTATTTTCACACATACCATTTTCCAAGGAGATATTTGCTCATTGCTGTAACCTGTAGGCCATATATATATATATATGTGTGTGTGTGTGTGTGTGTGTGTGTGTGTGCACGCATGCATGCACACACACACAGAGGTTGGATGTTACCATGCATGGAAATATTAAGAATTCAGAGAATTTGTCAAATGGTACAATTTAATTGGTAATAATAAAATATTTCCCAATTTAAAGTGACATTTGCTCATTATACAGGTGAGATCAGGTTGCAAATTTTGCATTACCCCCAGGTTATGTTTGTTTACATATTGAAATTAACAAGGTAAATATTTGGATTAGATTTATATGTTTACATTAACCACACCTGTACTGACAGTATTATGTACTCTAGATTCATACATTAAAAAGTTTATTTTCTTTTCACTCCCCTGGTATTTAATTTGTATAGTTTATGTTTATTGTAAATTTCTCATTATTGTAGATTTTTAAAATGTTTTTAATTGGCACATATATGCTAGTTATCACATATTTCTTTCTCTTTGCAAAAGTATAACTAAACTATGTCAAGGCTAGAAGGGGTAATTGTAAAGACTAACAGCTTTTCCGAAAATACTAACAATAATCCCGAAAAGTGGTATATTTGACTCTTCTAATTACACAGAACACAAATTTACTAAGGGCGTTAACATATTATGATTACAAACCACAAAAATGATAGTGGGGAGGGCTATGAAGATCAGGAAAATTGTGGTGTAAAATCACTATAAATACACCCACAGAAAATATGAAAACACCTCAAATTAACATTTGTCCACCCAATTTCTTAAAATGTGCCCATCTAACCTAACTTAACCCAGTGAATCACATTTTACATTTTTAATCTAACCTAGGATTGTAGGGTTTTAATCTAACCTAAGATTGTAGGGTTTATATCTAACCTAAAATTGTAGGGTTACCTAGGTTTTACCTTTTTTTTTTTAATCTAACCTAGGATTTTATTCTAACCTAGGCTTTTATGGTTTTAAAGTAACAGTACAACATACCCGAANATTTGCAGGAAATGAAAGGATCTGATAGTATGTGATGCAAAGCCTTAATACCTTTCAGCATCTGTTTATGTCAAACCATAAATCAATTGGTGATTCGTTTGTCATTCCTGATCATGTGAATTAGAAATGATTTTATTTAGAAGTGAGTAATTTCTATGCACATAATTAACTTGATAGAAAGGAATTTAAATGATCCCACAGAAAATATGAAAACACCTCAAATTAAAATTTGTCCACCCAATTTCTTAAAATGTGCCCATCTAACCTAACTTAACCCAGTGAATCACATTTTACATTTTTAATCTAACCTAGGATTGTAGGGTTTTAATCTAACCTAAGATTGTAGGGTTTATATCTAACCTAAAATTGTAGGGTTTTGCTCTAAACTATTGTTTTAATCTAACCTAGGTTTTACCTTTTTTTAATCTAACCTAGGATTTTATTCTAACCTAGGCTTTTATGGTTTTAAAGTAACAGTACAACATACCCGAANTTTTTTTAATCTAACCTAGGATTTTATTCTAACCTAGGCTTTTATGGTTTTAAAGTAACAGTACAACATACCCGAAGAATGTGTATTTACTCACCTAGGTAGGCCAAAACAACATTAATTCAACAAACTGGCAAACGTAGACGACTGTCACGCACAGAAGCACTCGTACTTGCACCCTCCATTCTTAAATCACAAGTCTTCACACTGTCAGATTCGGATGTCGCAACTCACGCGCGCAGCAACACTCCACTTGCTACAAACAGCACTGTATCTCATCTAAATTGCAACGAACCTACGGTAACGTCTACACATCCACAGCAAACAGGTGACTGCCTATTTATGTTACTACAGCATTACAGGACTATACAACATGCCGTCCGACATAAAGCGGCCGAACTCCTTGTATATTATCAATTTTATTTTCTACGCTCTGCTTATTTAATCATTACGCCCTCCTAAATATGAAATAGTTTAGGTGTGCAAAAGCCATTGATATAACTTTTGTGGGTATACTATGTCTCCTTCAAAAAAGCAGCTATTCTTTATAATTACCCTTCTGAGTTGTACTTCCTATTAATTGCAGGAACTTTTGTAATCCCTATTGAAGATAGGACTCTGTAAGCATCATTCATGGTGAGCCGTCATGATTTTTTAGGGATCTGAGATTAATTGGTTTAATTTCGAGGTTGTCCAACGTAATGGTAGAGAAAAAAGGAGAGAGAGCCATTCTCAAGTATGTAAATGTGCGCGGGCAAGCAACGAAGAGGTCCGAAAGCGCCAGTATCATTAATTTGGAGTGTTTCTTCAAAGAACCAGTTGGACTGCCCAGGAACGCCATTGACGATATTTCTAAGGACTGCAAGATTTTACTTTGAGATGAGATGCATTTCAAAATTCCATTACTTTGAATTTTGTAATAAGGCTGGAACTCTAAATTTGATTAATTTTGACAAGAAACTTTAGTAATTTTTGAAGCGTTTACCATTGAGGGATAAACGAGAGATACTGTGGTGAAGGAACTCAAGCTCTTATATTGCTAGCCATACAAGTATACATTTGAACTGTCAAATTGTTCCTCATAATTAATTTTCAAGAGACTCATGTTGTGCCAAGAATTTTTAAAATGCTCACGTAGGTTCAGATTTAATTCATGAATTTTCTTGGTGGAAGTGAAGAGCATTGTTATTATTATTATTATTATTATTAAGTCATTTCAGTTGAAATCCACACCTTCTATTTAGTAAATTTTCAAAACATTTTTCTTTATTTTGCAATGAAATTACAATCATTAAAAATGTTAATTATGTGTTCTTTTCTTGTGGACAATCCCAAGAATGTCAAAAAAATTATGACCAACATGAATTTGAAGTGAAGTGGCTGCGAACTTGATGCACTTTTTGTTGGCAGTGATGAATTTGGCAATTTCCACTGTGAGGACTGCTACTTAGTCTTGGGATCATAACCATAAACACAGGATTCATTACTAATTATTATATTAGAGATGGAGTTGTCCCTGACTTGTGTTGAGTTCTGCACATATATAAATGCAATGGATATTCTGTTCATTTACTCAGCAGTCTTAGCACAAATTTAGCAGAAATGCATTTTATGTTCATTTACTCAGCAGTCTTAGCACAAATTTAGCAGAAATGCATTTTATGTTCAGAACTTCTGATGGTAATTATTGAGAATATGGGCTTTTCTGAAGGAAACATAGTACACCCACAAAGTAACATAAATGGGTTCTGCACAGCTTACCTTTTTAATATTGAGGAGGGCGTGATAGTAAAATAAGTAGAACGTAATAAATAAAATAGTTAAAATACGAGGAGTTTGGCTGCTTTGTTAACATCAGACGCCATGTTGAATAGCCATGTAATACTGTCGGCGCAGACATGAACTGTGTTCAGTTGCTGTTTTGATGCAATACAGTGCGGTTCGTGAGTTGTGTTGTCCGAATCCGACCGTGCGAAGGCTTGTGATTTAAGAATGGAGGGCGCGTGTATGAGCTCTTGTGTGTGTTACAGTCGTCTATGTGGTGGCTGTTTCTTGGACGTTTTAGTAGATAATGGTGTTTTGTCGAGTGAGGTAAGGTGCAAGTCATGCACTACTGTAGTTGAATTGGTAGAGAACAGTGGAATTGTACCTGCCGCGTACCTAGGTGAGTTAATTCATATATTTCCGGTATGTTTTACTGTTACTTTAAAACCCAAAAATCCTTGATTAAAATAAAACCGTAGGTTAGATTAAAGCTCTAAAACCCTAAATTAGAATGAAATCCTATGTTAGATTAAAACCCGACAATCCTAGGTTAGATTAAAAATGTAAAATAGTGATTCACTCATTGTGGGGTTAGGTAATGTTATGTTAGTTGGGCACATGAAACGAAATTGGGTGGACAAATGTTAAATTGAGGTGTTCTTGTACTTTTTGTGGGTGTATTTTTAGTGATTTTACCCCGCAATTTCCCTGATCTTCATAGCCCTACCCACTATCGTACTTATGGTTTGTAACGGTAATAAGTTAATGCCCCTAGTAAATTAGTGTTCTGTGTACTTAGTAGAGTGAAAATATACCACTTTCTGTGAGTTTTTCTTTTATTTTCAGAAAAGCCCCTATTCTCAATAATTATTACCTCTGCAAGGATATTCTCATGGTTATTTGCNTTTTTCTTTTATTTTCAGAAAAGCCCCTATTCTCAATAATTATTACCTCTGCAAGGATATTCTCATGGTTATTTGCTATAGTTTTTGATGATGTGCTTGTTAACTATTATTCAGAATGCTCATCATTGTCAGCAGATGTTTATCCACCCTTGAAGATTTTGCTTTGACTCATAGGATTAACTACAGAATTATTTGCATGTTACCGTATTTTTGACTACAGCCAACACTGGTTTGTTTTCATTTTTACTTAATTATTTGTACGTATCAAAGTTTGTCATATAAGCTTAGTGGGTTTTATGTAACTTCAAGTGCTGTGATGGCCTATGTCCAAAACAATGGTTCAGTTAATCATATATGTGGTAGCACAGTTGCACCCAATGTAAATTCAACACCTGCTTTCGTAGTGTACAATGCAAGATACACACAGCTTTACCCTGAAAGTGATTTGGACCATCTCTAAGTTTGTAATACATGGACAGGGTGTCCACCCAAAGGGAAAACAAGGAAAAGTCTTGGAATTTTCACCTTGGTAGCAATTAAACATTTTAATTATTAAGTTTGTGAACTGGCAGTAATATGTTTTTGTCAAGTAACGTAGGGCCTATATGTACAAAATTAAGTATTTTTGTGTTTGTGGTGGGTCTTTCACCAAAAAGTTTATTGCACCACAAAAACAACATTGTAGCAAGTTGGGACCATTGCTACTACAAAACATAAGTTATGGTGTTTGTTGCATAGCTTAGTATATATTTTTTGTTAAAAGTGTATTTTAGATATGTTTTAAGCATAGCTTTCATTGCTTCCTTTATTTAACTGTTCTTTTTATTGCAGACCATTGAAGATTTCATCTTGCTTGTTGGCACACTTGTGGCATTTGTGGCGTTCATTTTGTGGTGTTGCTTCCCAGTTGTGCCAAAGGAGTCTAATCATCCACCACAATATGATTCTCGCAGCTACAATCAGTACAAGAAACTGGACAGCTCCCCATATGAGGGCAATTCCTAGCATAAGGTGTTGTGGTTAGCTGTGACATCTTTCAGGTGCTGAAGTTACTGCGTGGTGTGGTATGCAGCCAAAGGGTCCATTATTTCACTGGAGCCCTTCAGTCATAACAATCTAGTCAAAATCTTACTTTTAGGTTTAATTTCCTGAGCTTTGTATGCTATTAAAATGCAAATGCTTAGAAATGTTATACAATATGTTTATAATATAACATCTCTGTAAAGCTTTACTGTACTTTTTTATATTTTTATGGTACCTGTGATTAATTAATTTTTTAATATTCAGCTTATCAAAATGTTTAACCCTTTAATTTATGAGTTATAATTAACATAAAAACTTAACATTTTGAATAAAAAAATTAATTGTTATTTAAAATGTTAATATTTTTTTATTGGTAGTGAACATGTATGTATGTATGTGTATGCAAGACATTAAGCTTTTTGGGAACAGTGCATCAAGTTTTTGCTGTTGAGGAAGAACATACTTTTCCACAGATTAGATAGGAATCTTACTTGACGTCTACATTTGGCATCTATCTACCTGGCAGCAGCAGAATGCAAATTCTCACTACTAATATCCAAATCTAGTTTATGTGCACATTGTACTATATTTACCTGATCTCTTATGGTCCCATTAGAGCTCCTGTAGAGGGAAAAATATTTGTATAAGTTGTAAGTAAAAGACACCAGTTAAAAGAATAGCTATGCACATTCAAAATATTACAAAACTGAATACATAGAAAATTAAATTAAATTTCATTGTCATACCTGTTCCTGTTTGTTTTCATCCTTTAACTTACATCCTAGACAGCACGCTATAGTACCATGCACTGCAGTTTTAGTTTAAATAAAAATTGGAAAGTTCACTGTTTACATTTTGTAGTGATCAAAGATAATGAAATCGTAAAGCACTTTGTAAGCTGCTGTCCATGCAGTCTGAACCCAGAGCTCTACCTGAAAGCAGCATATATCATTGGCTTATCATGAAAAATTACTAGCTAATAACCAGCAAACAAAGTCTGTTAACAGTTTGTTGATAAATAACTCAAGTTCACAAATCAAAGTGTGGATTTTAGATTATCAAAGTTGGAGGATTTTAAGGCAAACGCAAGGAGCAGGAGGGTGAAGTATATTGGGTAAATGTTGTATTAACGTTTTTTCAGAGGTAATAAGATTGTGTGTGAAATTTTGTAATTTATAATTATGAATTAAATTTTTTTAGTCGTAAGTGTGATCTAAAATGTGAATCATGTACATTTCCAACGAGACGTCTTAGTGTTTTAAGTATACTGTAGAAACTTTCTAAAATGACCCTTTACTAAGAAGGTTGTTATAGAGGGAAGATTAGTATAAATATTTTGGGAAATTTCAAACCAATTTTGATCCACTCCCATCCCTATACATCATAATTTGCATGAAATCAGTGTTTAATTGTGTGTAGTGCTAAAATAACACTTTTTAAAATTAAATATACATTTATTTTAATAGCATGATGTCTTTTGAGAAAAAAAATGATACTCGAGAGGTGTATACTTAGTCCTCCCTTTGTCTCCCAAAATGTTAGAACAATGAAGTTGCGTGAGGTTGCACAGAGTATTGTGACTGTTTCTGCCGACACTTGCAAAAAGGACTCCGTCTATGTTTTCTCAGGAAGATGTTCAATTTTCAAGGAATAGAGACCTCCCATTAGTGTGTCATCAAAGGGTATCATAAAGCTTAGCTTGGGTTTGCACAGTAAAAGAAAATGTAGTTACTAAAATATATTTTCCCATTTGTCTTGCATACAATATATCGATTCCCAATATGGGATCACAAAATATATTAAAGAGGTTTTAATAAAATCCTACGCTTTTAATTTTCCCACAAAGACATTTCTATGTATATATATATTGTTTTATACAAAATAATTAAAACTGAAGGTAACATATCTTTTAATAATGATGCAGAGTACACCACCCCCCGTCACCTTTTAAAACATAGGAACAATTGTTCCTTCGCTAATAAAGACCCTGGCCTGTGTCTCCCCGGACAGGGGAATACACAAGCCTTTTATACAAAATTGTCGTCTTCTGGAACATTTTCTGACGATCCCGGAGCGGAAATGCCCCGTGGTGGTGTCGTGGCTGGCCGGCATCACGTCATGTAGACGCACAGGAGAGGGAAGGGGCAGCAGGCGAGGTTTTAAAGCAGCACACTAGCATGCCACGCGCCATTTGCCATCCAGCACTCTTGCAGGTAACAGCAGCAAGATGGTCAGTTGAGCAGGTTCCATCGCACCAAAGGTAGTCATGTCCACGACCCCCATGTAGAAACAGCAATCCAAGGAGAGGTGAACTTAGGCAAATTTTTTATGTGTGTAGGCCGTCACAGCATTTTAAGTCCATGTTCAATCGTTTGCAGCAATAAATCAGCGTAATTTTTGAATGGAATATTAATTTAATTCATTAGTCAGACTTCTACTGAATGTGTAGGGTTGCAAACTTTTCAGATTTGCCATAAGGGACACTTCAACAACTTGACACATCTTACCCCAGTGAAATTAAGGAAAATTGTTATAAAACAGAACAGTTTTAAATACTATCTGCAAATGTCAGTATTATACACAAGTCAACTTCTTCTCCGAACATATGCAACAATAGTTGTAACTATAGTCATAATTGAGCATGATTTTAATTTCTGATTTAATTGACTTTCAAACAGGCTACATCAACACACCTAACTGTACACATCTTGGCAAGCGCTACTTTCACAAACACATTTTTGACTAATTCACGTGTTGGCACAATTATAATTATCTTGAGCATCAGAGTAAACGCATCTGTAATCATGGAAGTTTTAAATTACTGACACTGCATTTATTAATATTTAGTTTATTTTCATAAAAGACTGAAATATGGGATATATAACGACCCATCCTATGTCTATACAGGATCATTATTTCATAATTCTGTACAATATGAGACAGTTCGCAACCCTAATAATATGATACCCCAGACGTGTGTACTTGACCTCCCAGTGTCTTCATAAATGTTTGAATATCGTGAGGTGACAGAGACTTCTTTTGGCAAAATCAAAGGATTGGTTACTGAAATATTTATTTGTTTCAAAAGAGACACATCTTTTGAATAAACTGCTATCTTGGAAGGGCATATACAAAACCTCTTTGTTGCCAACTCCTTGCAAATGCCAAGTTTGAGTTGACGCATGATGCGTCCAGCCAAAGAACAGAGCGACGATTTCACAACCTGCCAGAACATGCGTCAAATGCTTATACCGACTTCACCCGTATATTTCCTTCCAATGATGCACGCCGAAGTTTTGACTTAAATCGGGTCGCCAATGACGTAGGGAATTCCTTGAGGGGACGGGATATAGTCCAACAAGGAGGTGGAGAGGTCAGTCGATCCAGAGGACTCAAGAGACGCGGGGGTCAGCGCCAGGGGTGCGACCCTGTTGGACGGCCGGGACGGACGCCGAGTTCGCCAAGAGACGCCCCAACACGACTTCCTGGGACGCGAAGCCGAGATGAAACCAGCACACAGTGGCAGCTCAGTTAAGTAACTGCGCCTCCAAATCCAACCACTTTTCCCCGATGTTTATGAACTAAAACTCTGACCTGTAGGCCTCCGATGGGTAAGGGAAAAGGGATGATAAGCGGAACCCAAGAGTGCAGTGTACCATACCAATATAATGAGTGACGTAATGATGCAATAAAATAACTGTATAGCTACCAAATCAAAAGCAGAAGTGTTTATTAGCCGCCTGATTTCACCCCTGAGTATGTGTTCAGTTCGCTTACGCAACAAGGTTGACCAAGCGATCTAGCGCTCCATCATCCTGTAGATAACATACAGAGTGGAGAGCAGACTGTGACGTGTCAGAGTTATNACCAAGCGATCTAGCGCTCCATCATCCTGTAGATAACATACAGAGTGGAGAGCAGACTGTGACGTGTCAGAGTTATTAATTACTGAAGGTCATAAAGAAATCTATTTTAATGACCATATTTATTTGCCTCTATCGGAAAAATTCAAGTTTTTGAAAATAAATAATATTATTCACTTCAAAGTTTGACATAGGTGTCAACAAGGTTAAATTATTGTGAAGTAATGTGGCTCCATACGTACTAATCGAGTTATGTGAGGGGAGGGTGGCCGGCTTGCCTCCCCTCCACCAGTTGACTGCACGTGCAATCAATAACCTTGCCAGGCACCTACAGACCCACACCCAAGGACTGCTTGCATTTTCAATATTAATTATTTGTACGTATATAAATGCATACATCATTGCAGTAGACATTTTGATATGTCTGTAGATAATGTTACCATCTTAGTACAGTGGATAAATGTGTTTTTTATTTTAGTAATACTCCACCAAAATTAGATACGTCGCTTCAGTACACTTTAACATGCAAAACCGTTTTTTCCTTATTTTACTTTTACTCTATATGGTATATCATCATTAAGATGAAGTGTTCTATTGTTTATCTTGTTCACCATAATAGTGACTATGTGGTGCTTTTTGTTTATTGAGTAAACACAGCAGACTTGTGTAGTGGATGTAAACATTAAATTAAACCATGTGGCTGCGGAAGGTTATGCAAATGGAAGAAAAGAGACACTACAAAGGGCTTTCAAAAGTGCTCACTTTACTGTAAACAACCTACATATAGCTGGCTCTCTTTCTACTCATTTTAACAAAATTGCAGGCTTGCATAAAAGATGTGGCNTGTAAACAACCTACATATAGCTGGCTCTCTTTCTACTCATTTTAACAAAATTGCAGGCTTGCATAAAAGATGTGGGTTTCAACAGTCGTTCACAAAATCAAGCCAAAAACTTTACCAAATTGAAGTCCAATAAATTAAGCATAATAATTTGTCAAGGAACAATAATTACCAAGAGAAATTCAAGTCGTAATAACACAAGCAAAGTGAGAAGACAAGCAAGAGAGCACAGTGGCAGGACAAACTTTAGACGGTACTTGTCGTGCACCGAAACATTAGGCTGCCTGAGAAGTAGAGGATGGGCAGAGCAAATAGGTATTGGCTACCGCTGACAACCTAAGGGGGTGCTATCTATCTTTAGATATGCGCTACATCCTGTGCAGCGCTTATCAAGAGAAACTCAGAGTGCAGCAACCATAAGTGCAAAAAATTAATTTTTTTTGCAGTTCCTTAAAAATAACTGTTATAGAAAACTGGTCACTATTAATGTGGTTAATACAGAGATTTTCTACTCTATTATGAACTTTGTGTTATTGAGGATATTGCATAGTTTTCTTCGGCACAAGTTTGTTTCTGAGTGATATGTTCCCATTTGTTGTAACAGTTTGTGATAGTATTTAGATTATATAATTTTTATTTTTATTATTCCATTTCATTTACCAAAGTTATGGAATAAAGAATGATAATTGTACAATGTGCACAAATTAATGACGAGGTCCCAAGATATTCAGCATTATACTTAACTCAAGAATTTAACAATTTTTTTTTTTTTGTGTTTTAGGAACATTATATCTTTGATTAGGGCTTCCATTTCACAGTATTGGTTGATAGTTGTACTTGTGCAAGTTTGAATTTTGCAACTTTGAAAATATTTGAATTTATAAAGGGATATTAATACTTTCAAACATTTTTGCTTTGAAAGTTTCTCACCTACAGTAATGCTTTGGTTGTTTCATATGCATTATACCTGTGTGATTAGTTTGTTATTGAAAATATTAATCATTGTGTACATCTGCAGGATTTTCACATCACTGAAACTGGTGTGTAACCATTATTGTATTAGTAACATTTTTGCAGTTTAAGCTTAGGATTTCAATTATGTCCCCATTAACACCTGTGAAGTGTAAGCTTACAGTGGATCCCTGTCATATGTGTTTGTGAGTTGGAGGCTTCTGTTAATTATCTGAAAATAGGCCAAAAATCTATAGGTTTGTGTTAAACCACTTTTGTCTACACACAAATCCTAGTTTTTTGCTGAACATCTCAAATTCACCCAATAATTGTTCAGTCACATGGAAAAATCCAATTGCAGGTTTGGCTTTTGAGGATTGTACTTTTGCACAGTTATTTGGTGATTCTGTAGTTACATACTTACTTTCCTGAAAAATTGTCTACAGATATTTTTTCACTACTTGCTAAAAGAAAGATTTCAAATTCATAACACTCAATTAGAAACATAGTAGGAAGGGCTGTAAAGATCAGTTTATTAGAGGTATTTTTGAGACCTTTCCTACAAATTCTCTAATCTTCTTAGCCTTTCATAAAATGAGTTCAAAATTTCCTTTTAAGGAAATGCTACACTGTAAAAATACCACTTATAATTTTTTTTTTTTTCAGAAAAGTAGTTAAATTGTACAATTACCAAAAAAGGCACTGTTACTTTGTTTACAAACTTTCTACTCAGGGCTGTAGATATAACTTCAAAAAGTTGCTTTAGGAGCGGGGGAGTGTAACAATTTACTTTTTTTACAGTCTGCACACATATAATTTTGTTTCTACCCATTTTCAATAATAAATCACTGTACTATACATTAAGACCATGTTTGAAAACATTTTATTGTGCAATAACATGTCACATATTCCCATTCATAGAACAAAATTTGTTATTCATGATGAAATCGTAAAAGTAAAAAATGCCATTGAGTTTTTACGGGAAGGGCTTGAACCCCAAAACCCCCTCCTCTCCCTCCACACCTTTTTATTTACAGCCTTTTTTTTTACTACCCACAATTTTTAGGTAAGATCATCAGAAAATTGGTTTTCACTGTGCAAGGAGCTGGAATGAACATGTTTTGAGAGCATCTTGTAGGTAGGCAGTTTGCACAGGCCATCCACATTATCTGTGCAAGATGTATCATTGGAATACAGTGCATTTCTCTTTTCCATTATTGTCAGTTCATAATAGGCTGCTAGTTTCAGCATGATGTTGGGTGTTGTATTGTCATGTCCCTAAGGTCATTGTCAAAGAATTTATTATGCATCCACTGTAGTATTACAGTTTTTGTAAGCAGTGACAAAAATGCCTATTTTCAGTTTGTGTGTGTCAGCCATAGTCGGTGGCTGCCCTATGTATTTTTCAGGGTGGTGCGAATTCTCCCCTATTAATTCACTACATAATTTCTGCAAATAAGCAAACATACATACTCTTGCATTCTTTTATATCTTATAGCAAGTGATTTTATTTTGTTGGTTGAATTTATGTACACATAAACATCCAATACTGGGTTTTTTTTTGCAATACTGAAGTATGTACGTATACAACTAAATAAAGAGTATCCAACATTTTATGTTTAACAAATTAAATTAACAACTTTTATGTAAAAATAGATCTTACTCTAAATGCAAGAGAAAAGCTTTACAAAGATCCAACATGTAGTTTGTGTTGCCTGCCACTTGCCATGAAACTGTTAGTGTGTGCTGTTCTCATCTTAGCATTTGCAGAATTCTGAATATGATCAGAATAACTTTGTGATTGGGCAATATAATTTTCTGTCAAAGTTGCCGTGTTCAATAATTTGTCTTCAAGCATGGTAGCACTTAGGTTTTTTATAAGTTTAAGTATTCTCAAATGACACTCATCATTAGCCACAGTTAACTGTGACAGTTAATGGTCTGCGTAGAGCAGTCCACATGTTAGGAAGTACATCTTGCTGACTATTTTTTTTCATCAGTTCATAAACTTTTAATGACCCAACTGAGTCATTTACAGTTATCTTGTTACTTGAAAACACTGCTGCTATCTCATGCCCTGAAACATTACAATTATTGCCATTACTCAAAGAGTAACTTCTAAGTCAGTGTAGGCCTCCTGCAGTTTGTTTGGGATTTTTCTTTACATTGCACANCCATTACTCAAAGAGTAACTTCTAAGTCAGTGTAGGCCTCCTGCAGTTTGTTTGGGATTTTTCTTTACATTGCACAAAAACAACCATGTGCTACTAAATTTTGAATGTTGTTCAAAGCATGTAATCAAGGAATATCCAACTGTATCAACCATGTGATAGAATCTGTTTGTCTTAAACAATTCTTCAGCATTGGTTTCATCTGTGACCACACCAGTTGAAGATGTTTGTGGCCAACAGGGTAGCAGAAATTCAGTCCATCGTACTCCCTAGTTCATGGAAGCACGTCCCATCCGAATGGAGCTCAGCAGATGTGGCAGCATGTGGTGCTCTTCCAGAGCAGCTCCTTAGGCATTTGTGGTGGTTTACAGGCCCACCGTGGCTGAAGCACTCGCAGGAACATTGGTCAGATACAGGTCATTGTACCCAAGTGTGTCTGCTAGAACTGAAGCCACATGTAACTGTTGTCTTGATGGCCAATTAGATTGAGTCTAGCAGCTCTGAAGATTTTTTAGGTTTACTCCACAAATCATCTTTGCTTGTTAAACTGACATACATCACAGCTTGGGTGTGCGTGCAAAGACAGTGTTTAAGAAAACTAGCCATGTGAAGGATAACTTCCTGACAACAGAGGAATTAAGTAATACTACAGTGACATTGGTCAAACATGAGTAAGTGCCCAGAGGTTACACAGTCAATGATGATATTTTTTGACTCAAATGGAGTTATCAGGGTGGGTAGACGGCTGCACCATTCATCACTAGGAGAGTCAAGCCAATTGTCCAGACTCATTATTGTCCATTGTCATACTAACAATAACAACTTACTCCTGGGGCTGTCCACAGCCTTATCTTGCCCACAAAGTGTACTGGATAATTTCTGCATGCCTTTTGGTGCAAAATGTGATCCACAAGTGAATACGGTGCTAAGGCCAGACCAGTTTTCTCACAATTCAGTAACGGGCACACAGCCGAAAGCATAGTTTGCTCAGGTTTGAGCAATCCAGTCTGTTGGTGGATTTAGGAGGACCTTTCCATGCTATGCCTATGCGAATGAGGAAGAAGACAATCTTCAAGGTGTACGTGTGTGTTCATCTGTATGGTCACCAAGGCAGTGCATTTGGAGCTTGTTACTGACTTGTCAACCACAGCTTTTCTGGCTGCATTCAAGCGATTTGTGTCAATAAGAAGAATGCCTACCGATGTATTCTCCAATAATGGCAACAACTTTATAGGAGTACGTAAACAACTCAAGGAGGTATACGGAGCATTGTTTTCAATCGAGAATGAGCTAGAGATTGCAACTAAGATGAACCTGGGAGGTNACTCAAGGAGGTATACGGAGCATTGTTTTCAATCGAGAATGAGCTAGAGATTGCAACTAAGATGAACCTGGGAGGGTCGAAGTGACACTTCACCCCTTCAGCAAGTCCAAACTTGGGAGGTCTGTGGGAAGCAGCAATGAAGAGTGCCAAGCAGCACCTATATAAAGTTATAGGTACACAGTTACTGACCCCTTCGAACAACTCTCAATACTGTTTTCGGAGGTCTCAGTAGTGTTGAATTTGAGACCTGTGTGTGTGCCCTGCCAACAGATCCTCAAGAGTATGAAGTCCTGACACCATGCCACTTCCTTGTGGGTGAGCCACTGGTTGCTTTATCTGACCATAACGTATGTGATATTCCCTAAAACTGTCTTGACCGCTGGCAAATGATCGCACAGTTTCACCAACAAATATGGAAGAGATGGAGTATGGAGTACCTACACAGTCTCCAGCAAGGGGAAAATGGATACAACCAGTCACTGACACTTGCATCAACCTACTAGTGTTGTAAAAAGACTCCTTGTTGCGATCACTGAGGTGGAAGAGCGCCAGTCAGCAGTACATTCAGATCAAGATGGTGTAGTTCGTGTGATTACCCTAAGAACATCACTGGGGGAGTTTGTACAACCTGTTAGCAAAATTTGCCCACTTCCTGTGAATTAGCATCACGGTGGGATATTAGACCTACTTATTCTTTGTTTATTACTGTATATATATTTTGTGAACTTGAAAATATTATTTTCGGTGGACAGTTTATTCATGATGTGTTGTGTAAAATACTATTTACTTTCGTTACTTCATCTGTTCGNTGTTTGGGAGCCATTGGTTCGGTTGAACCAGTGCAAATTATCGTGGCGATGTGTGATAGTTTGTATTAATTCGTGCTCAACAAATGCAGTTGGTAAAGCCATAATTTTAGGCTTCATAGTTTTAAAACATTGACTTTGAACAAGGTATCATGCCAAGACACCATTTTTAAGTATGATTTCAAACTGCTCCATATATTAACCTAGAGATCTAGCTTTTGATGCTGTAACCAAGTTATTTGCTTCCTCACTGAGTTGCAACAGAGCATCATTCACATTGAAGAACTGATAATGAATTGTAGCAAGATTGGAAACACTATACTCCCACGGAGTTTCGTAAACCTTCTTCAGTGTAAGGTCAGTCACATGCCTAGCCATCACTTGGGTGAACTAGAAAATATAATGAAAACAATCTTTGGATAACTTCGAACAAACACACTGATTCAGTGATGTGTTGACATCTGATATGATCAGATTTAATCAGTTACAGGCATTGATATAAAAAGCTTGTTACTATTGCTTCACAACTCTTGTTTGTATGCCCTTCTTATACCTCCCATATTGGCACCAAGGCCCCTTATTTCTTTTCTTTGAATATCATAGCAATGGCAGCCAATGATTTTTGAGGGCCTTACCAGTGAATGGAGTGCTAATAGTAAATATATTTTTAAGAGTATCAGAGAAAACAATTTTAAAGCAAAACAATTCAGTAAGTTTAATAGTTAAGTAATATTTTTTAGCAAAATAATTGTGTGTTGCAGAATTTGAATTTTACATGTACTAAGTTTTAATGTGTGTTTATTATTACATATTTATTTTTGCTGTAATAACAACAACAATTTGTTGGTTAATCAATGTTTAATTTCAATTAATAAACTGTTTTGAATGTGATTTATAGATGTATAATCTATGAACCGTATATTGGCATTGAAGTTCTATATTATTGAATTTTTTTTTGAGAGATGTTGATGTAGTTTGTTGTACAATATTTATCTTTCTGTGGTAAAAGTATGTTTAATGGCTTTAAAATAAAATAAGTAACTCAATTTTAGATTCCTAGATATAGTACGTTCATTGTAATTTCAATCTCTTGTAAAGTTTTGAAAACGACATTTTTTATTACATGAACAGGAATAAATTTTTAATGGCTTACTAAATAATTTAAATATATTCCATTCATCGTTACTTCACACTTTTTAAACAAAAAATCACCCAAGGTATAACACATCTGCCTGTTTTAAACAAATCCTACATAACAAACATTTAATAATGTTGACATTAAAGTATTCTAATTTGGATTAAAGATAAATTTTACTGGTATATTGTATCTAAATTATTTTTGTTTCGTAATCAATTTGAAATAAAAATGGCGAGAACAGTGCTGCATTGGCAACGACCACTAAGAAATAGTTTTGACCCAAAATGTTAAGTTCCTTTATGCTATTTGTAAAGTAAAACATCTCTTATTTAAATATTTACATTTTCATGTTTGAATGGTAGAAATGGTTGTTGTGTATTAAATATACGTAACTTTTTGTGGTCTGTTGTGAGAAAAATGTAGTGCATAGGCCCTAGTGTGTGTATATTATTTCCATGAAGAAAAATAAACTTGGGCAGAGCATGTATTTTTTTTCTGAATTTGCTTTTTATCCTATTTGTTAAGTTGCTCAACACTTGTAGCAGGGTCGATTTTATCAGATTTTACACTTGTAAAATAAATTATAGTTTCTGGAGAATTAGTGATACATAATTAAAATGTAATTTTAAATCTTAAATTTTTTATTAAATTTGTATTCAGATGTGACAGCAGGGTGGTTATGACTTTGAAATTGGCAAAATTGATGACATTTCCAGTCAAATAGTCACTACTAAATTTGCATGATTCTCTGTATTGTGAATTAACACCAATCAAACCATTATCAATACAGACATCATTACATTCATAAAACCTTCCTAAATTCTGTCAAACATTGTGACAATTTATTATGTTATGCTCTTTGAAATATGCCAGCATTGTTGAGACATCTGAAGAATGTAAACAAAGCATTTGGTTGTTGGAATTATAGACGTCGCATGGTATTATTTTTGTTTACATGTAGCNTCTGAAGAATGTAAACAAAGCATTTGGTTGTTGGAATTATAGACGTCGCATGGTATTATTTTTGTTTACATGTAGCGGAAGGATACATTATCGGTACTTGGAAGTAGAACTTAAGCAGGGCTTCAGAAAAGTGTGCAGTAACAGTGATTGGACTATACCTGCAGTTGAAATGACTTTACAGCCAGTGTAAAAAATGTGTGTACAAGAATAATGTTATGAAATTATCTTTAGAATAGTCAAGAAAGCTGATGTTACTGTGAAGAAACTATGGTATGATAAAAGAATTTAGTATGCGAGTACCTTGAAAATGTATTTCCACAAAATTGCTGTGCATATTTCATACTATTGGTATTTATGCAGTTTTTGGAAAAAATTTTAAATGTTTACTTTGTTGATTAGTATGTGGGGAGGGAGACTGATTAAAATTAGTTGCACATTGTACCTAATGCTTTTCAAGTAAATTGTTTGAAATTATTATCAAAGGTAGGGTTATAAGAATTTGAACATTTAACACAATGCAGCTGTATTATGTTGCAACATCCATGAGAGTTGCTGTTAGTTTGCACAGGTAACTTCTCAGGACAATGTAGAATGTTGTGAAGGCAATTGTTATAGCAGACGTTTGGAGTTAATGATGCAATTTATATTCCTGGTGATATATTGTTATATAATAATTTTAAAAGTGCCGTGCTAGCTATTTTTTTCCTTCACCCATTTTGTTAAACATTTTAAAGCGTTGGAAATTAATGTACGAACAAAATCAAATTACCTTTTATTAGTATTTTGACGATAGAATGATAGCAGTTAACATTTTTGGAGTAAACACATATTATTCAAAGTCAGTCTTGGTGTGGAGGTGGGTGTATAGCTGTGCTCTTTTATTCTGTTACAGTACATTGTCTTACTTTTATGTATTATAGCATGTGGAATATGTAATTTAGTTTTGTAACAGTGTGAAAAACATTTTTTTTTTTTTTAACAGCTATACAGGCTTTTCCCATTTTTTTAAAAATTTCAAATCTAATTTTAGGTACGTTTTACAAATCATTTTTACAAACCATAAGAAAATACCCAATAAAAAGTATTTATGGACATATTTTCCTACCAAGTTGCAGTAATTTCATTTTTATTCCTAATCCTGCATGTAAAGAGAACAAAAAAGGTAGAGTCATAAAGGAAAATGTTAAAGCAAAAAATGAGTGGGAAATGCACACAATGTGTATTAGTGAGAGATGGCAGGGGAATGTGTAAGGGTGTAATGTAGACAAAGTGAAACAGTGTAAGGTCCGGATGGAAGGAATGTGTTATGTTGAAATGCATTAATAAACTGCCTGCATTGGTGAGAAACAAGAAACTAGAATTATTGTGAAAGGAGGCAAGAGCTTTAGAAAATACTAAGAAGGAAACCTGCATTTGGCCTATATCTTGTGTGATAGCACTCTGTCATACTCAGAGGTGAGCAATAGTACTGTGAACACACATTTTTCATCTNGGCCTATATCTTGTGTGATAGCACTCTGTCATACTCAGAGGTGAGCAATAGTACTGTGAACACACATTTTTCATCTTGACAAAAGTAAAGATGTGTAGATATAATTGGATGTGATTTGAATCAACCTGATGGAATATGGTTTGACTTTATCTAAAAGTTTAATTATTTTTAAGATCCATAACTACCATTATTTACTGAGGCTGTGTTCTAATTCATTTTGAGATTTTTCGTAATTTGTACTTGGCATTTTGTCAGGTTTAGTTGGAACACCACGACATTAAACTGTCTAGCACGCCAGGCTGCTATTATTTTGGTGTTATCATGATTGCAAAATTAAAAGTCTATTATGTCTTAAAATAAACAGTAATTATTCCCAAAAGTTTTTAGAGGGCAGTTTAAAATTTGAAATTAACAAAGTAAAACAAATATGTTGTGAAATTGTTACTAAACAAAAATTATATCATGAGAAAATACCTATTTCAAGAATATTTCAGCAACTTGCTTTGTGAAATAATTATTGTGAGTACAATACACATTTGTTTATTCCAGTAACCTCTCCTATATGAGTATTTAAACATGCCAAACAAACAAAACTAATATGGCTGCAGTTCTGTAATTTGAATATTTTTTAATTTGTCAGCTTCGAAGCTGACAAAATGCAAAATGCAAATTACAAAAATGTGTCAGATTTTGTAGACAAACAGGTCACGTGACCATTTTGTTAACAAAAAAGTGCTAATTGGACATGGCCTGAATTTTGTAACATGAAACTTGACACGTGCTGTCCTCCAATAGCAATCATTGTCTGATTTGTAATCAAATTTACAAGTAACAGTTTACATAACAATTTTTTTGTTACAATACAGAATAGTTTGAATTTTTTAAGTATGGTACATGGTNTACAAGTAACAGTTTACATAACAATTTTTTTGTTACAATACAGAATAGTTTGAATTTTTTAAGTATGGTACATGGGATACTAATTGATTGTGCTACCATTGAACGGTATGTTGTAAACCAGTGTTTACAAACTGTTGCAAATTTCCTTCACCATACATACTCGTAACTTTTCAAAAGTTCAGTGAGTGCTTGTTTTAAAGTTTTGCTGATATATTTGTATTTTAGTAATTAACATTGTCTAAACTGCTTGCCTGTGTACTTCCAGTTTTAATTTTTTTTTTTTTTTTTTTTTAAGGATATTGCGTGACATATTTTTAGAAAAACCATTAAGAATTTTTGTGCTATGTATTTTGAATTACCTGTGTAATTCATGTATAACACACACAAATCTTGGTCTTTGGTGTTATGTTATAGTTGAAAGTACACATTAAATATGTGTTTATAATAATTATGCAGTAACTGCCAACCGTCTTCATGAGGGAGTGGTTTTAACTACTTCCTTCAAATATTTAATATGTGTAATTTTAGTAGTGTGTGATAATGTAGATACATAATTCACTAAGTTAGTGCAAATTTCTACGAAATACAGTATGTTAATAATGTACGTGGCTAAAAATTTCATCTGTAACTTTTTCATACTTTTGTCATACATTTGGACAATAAACTAAAGGTACAATGGTGTGAGAAGAAAGACTGTAAGATAGCACCAGGTGATTTGATGGTGGTTCACAACAGCTTGCAAAATCAGCAGGCTGTGGTGCAGCCACTTGCATGACAGTAATGGAAGCTGGTGCCTGTATGACTTCCCTACAGAGGTTAGCTTCTGTTTGTAGTAATATATATCTGTTGCTTTGAAAGTGTACATTGCATGCTTTTTCTNATGGAAGCTGGTGCCTGTATGACTTCCCTACAGAGGTTAGCTTCTGTTTGTAGTAATATATATCTGTTGCTTTGAACAATACAATACTAACTCATCTTTCATAAACTTATTATTTTTCAATTACTATGTAAGTGCTCCTGTATCCAATTGTAAGAAGATACACCATTTTGGTAATGGTTTCCTTTGATTTGTAATTTGTTTGAATCACAGCAGCTATTGAGAAACTATCATGTACATAGATTGGAGTTGTGGAATGTTGGTGTAGTGTGTAATAATACCAAAACTGCTTAAACGGGTCATGGATGGCAAGTAATATCATACAATTTTACAAATATATAGAGGTGCTGTTTAAAGCTAATAGATCTTAAAAATTAAGGTACATTTAGAAATTAGGTACACTACACACATTCTAATTTTGCAAAACTCTGTGACAATGTTGTAATATCCCACATGAAAATTATGAGGTGCAACATTCGCATGACAAGACTACAATGTATGTATTGCTTTCCTGTGTAGTTATTTTTATATTATTAATTATATGACTGTGAAAAGGTGAATGTTCAGTTTGTTGAATTTCAAATAATTTAATGACTAGTGGTATTAATGCTGTTAAAATTTGCGTACATTTTAATTGTGTATTTGGATATATTGTTTATGCCATTTTGTAACTGTATGAATACTTGTTTACAAATTAGCAATAATTGTTTTTAGATCTTTTTATATTTAATGTTGTAGATGTTTTTCTTGTTAAGGCTCTTTTAATGTAATTAATATATTACTCTATTATTTTCACTTTGTCTGGGAAAAATTATTTTAAAAATATTGAATTTTATTTTACACAAGAAATTTTGAAGAGCCTTTCTAATGTTCTCATTGTGTGCTTTGCAATATTATATTTACTTGATTCTAAGATGCCATCAATTCTAAGTCGCACGTAGTTTTATGGATATAATCCTGGGAAAAAATTGTTGGTGTACTTATGAGAACACAGGTTGAACCACCACTTCAGTAGGAAATTTAATTTATGAATAAAGTTTAATTGTGGCTCCAAGAGAGATGTTTTTCGATCAAACCAAATATATTTCACTCTGTAAAATGAAAATATTGTGCTTTAGGAAGCAAATATTTGCAATGCATGCTTCTCTCCAGTGGCCCAAGGCTTCCCAGTTACTATATTTCCATTATATTTTGCGAAAATAATCACATCTTTTCCAAATAAACAAAATAATCCACATGTTTTTCTGTTGCTATAAATGAAACATTTTGTTTTAATCCTATTGTTCAACATACGGCATGGCTGATGCTCATGCAGTCATTTCAAATGTTAATCACAGCCATGGTATTTGTATTGAAAACTGAAACGCAGTGTAAATGACCGCTATTTATTTTACAGTATCATGGACTGCATTTTTAAAAATAGAATATTGTAACTGTAAACTGTAATGAAAATTTTTGAGCTATACCATTCACGGATTACTTTTGTTTAAAGATAATCTGTCCATAAACTAATTTTAAGAAGTTGTATATCTAATAAAATTCTTAATTTTGTAACAGACACCCTAAAAATAAGAATTGGGTAACTTGTTTCTACTGAAGCCGGCAAGCCCGGGCCACAAAGAATGGACCCGCGGGCCGCAGCTTGAGTACCCTTGCCTTAGAGGTTGGCAGTTCTGCACGAGAGACTTGGAAATGAGTTGCATAGGTATTTTCATCTAACAATCAAGGTTTTTTTGCCTACATAGAAGCCATACAAATGTTGAATTTGTTTGGTTATCATAAAGCATTATTATAAACAGTTTGTAGCAAATTTTATTATGAACTTGGAGTGCATGTTCAGATTTTTACAAATGTAGTTCTGGAATAAAAATTTTTTTTTAAAGATTTGTGTAGTTATATGGTTTCTCAAATTTTCATATAACTAAGTCATGTATTTTGACTGAAGACTGTAGCACTTTTGCTTAAAATGTGCAAATTATGTGATGCATTTAATTATTTTGTTATATTTGATATACATGTTTCACACCAGTTTTTTGCAGGTTATTGTGTAAATTTGTGCAAACATTTCATATTGAAAGTTAAATTTGGAACTTTTTTATACTCTAAACTGGAATGTGTAGATGCAATAAATACATTTTTGATGTTAATGATGTGATTTACTTCTTTTTTAGTTTATTACTTTTCATTTTAGACTCTTTACTTCCAAAAATTGCACATATATTTTATGTCAACTTGTAAAATCGTTGAATTGAAGATAAAAATTATGTAATGAAGTGTTAACTTGGTGTAAATGTTGTTGTTGCACATTCATTCTCCTTCGCAATGTGCTCCCACCAGCCATATTCTTGCAAAAACCAATCCTTTATTGTGTCGTTCTTCCTCTGTCATAATCGACAGATCTCTCTATTTCTCTCTTCTGTAAAAACTCTTATCAAATTCCCTTCAGTCTTTGGTTTCTTTGTCTTCATCATAGAGTAAATAAGGTACTAGTACAGAGTGGATATTCAATGCTATTGAATTGATCAATTTTTTTTCGTTGCAATTGCTATCCAAATATGCAAAATGACAACCTCGAAAACAAATTATTCAAAGCATAAAAATAAAATATAAATATTGTAAGCCCAATAATGTGTAATATATATATTTGGAATTCTTTTTTAGATTACAGGTGTAAGTTTTAACATGCAATATGGAGATTCAATTTTTATTAAATTACTTGGGAAATGTGGAAAATTTTTTATGTGCATTATTTATTCAAATAAGTGCCCAAATAAATAATTTTATTCTTAAAACATTTACACAAAGTTCCTTGATAAAACTTGTATGAAAATGTACTAAAATGCTGCAATGCCTAAGATCTTATACAAGTATATTGCTGGAGCACCACTCTAATGAATTACACTACATTAGACAGTGGCATTTTTAAGAAAATTAGTGTGTACATATCTACCAGTAAATAAAATGCACTTGTTTCTAAAATTGTAAAATAAATTATGTGCAACTGATCAAGTATTTAATATTACCGAAGAAGTAACAAATGACATCAACCTTGTTATTTTATAATTGTCATGTTATTTGTGTAATGGCTCTCATTTTTTGCATTTATGAAACAGTACACACAATGCTTGAAATGCCTATGGACACATCAGTCGAAGAACCATCTTTCAACCTCCTCATGTCATCATTGTTGCATAATAGACAATATTCTTTGTTTCTGTTTGAAAAAGGGGCTGCTGGAGACTTATTCACGCCGAGCATATGCAATCTTGCCTCCATGTGGAGACACAGATTGTTTCAAGCTTGGACTGCACCACAACAACCACTGTTGTCGAATACCCATGTGCAAGTCCCTCAGTCTGTGGATACTTGTGTTAGAGCAATGTTGGACACAGCTAGGTTTTAAGCTTCATTGCTGAGCAGTAAGTGAATACGCTGTACATAAGGCATAAAAGAGGTCATTTGTTAGCAAAAATACGATTGTGACCAATACCAATTTGTATATTGTGCCAGTTTGTGGCACTATAGCTCTCAGTTTGCCTTTATGTCTTTGTTCTTATTCTAATTACTAACAACTTGTAAGTGGCAAGGTTCCATGTGACATACATGATTTATTGCATCTGAAGTTTGCAGATCCTTTCTTTGACACACCTGCCCATGTCAACGTGTTTATTGGTGTAAATTGTTTCTTCAGTGATGTGACATAAGATTAATACATGATATATAACAATGGATGATAGTTTTCATTCAGATTTTGATGGGAAGACCTTCTGAACATGTTTCTTGTGACTTCAAATCATTTTTCTTGAGATTTATGCGAGATGATTATTGAAGTGCACNTTTCATTCAGATTTTGATGGGAAGACCTTCTGAACATGTTTCTTGTGACTTCAAATCATTTTTCTTGAGATTTATGTGAGATGATTATTGAAGTGCNAAATCATTTTTCTTGAGATTTATGCGAGATGATTATTGAAGTGCACACTAGAAATGAATATGGTTGATGTAGTGTCTCCTTTGCCATTTGTTACATCTCTGTGTGAGGTTGGATCAACAAGGCACTAGCCTATAAATAATTTCTTTGGCTTTGAAAGGTGTCTGAAAAAAATTTAGTTATAATGTATGGCCAGACTTTATAAGAGACCACTTTGTTGTGGGGCACATAATGTGTGTTTCTCCATATCAGTTTGATTTTGTATCATCTTAATTATATTCTCAATCGCTGTACGTAATTAAGTTTTAGGGTCCCATATTGTGTTACTTTAGGACTTGATGCACCAGCTAAAGACTGAAATTGTGTGTTGCTGAATTATATATTACAACAGAACATCATGGGTGTGTTGCTGAACTTTTGTCTTCATGTAGGTACATTTACTATAGAGATAAGACAAAAATATGTGGCGGTTTCATACGACAGAGCAGGTTGATGATTACAATCTATTATAAACTGTTATTGGTGTTTTCAGCCTTATAATTGACCATTCACACCCTCTTCAACTTTATTGCAGATGAATGACCATGAATCCCTGTTGCTTCAAGGGTGCTGTTGTAAGACATCTATATTAATGACTGTTGCTGGATCATATTCACTGGAGGAAGTATTGGGAGTTCCAACAAGAGTTCATAGCACTCCTTGAGAAGGGTGGCTTCAGGTTGTGCAAGTTTGAGTAATCACTCTTCAACATTGGAGCTGGCTTTCCCCAGATAATGATCAGTTGCATGTTACATTTTCCACAGATCAGGACAGTGTTCTTGTGAAAGTTCTAGGGCTCTTGCNCCAGATAATGATCAGTTGCATGTTACATTTTCCACAGATCAGGACAGTGTTCTTGTGAAAGTTCTAGGGCTCTTGTAAAATCCTCTTCCTGATACCTGCTTGTGGAAGGTACAGACCAGTATTGTATCACCAGTAAAATGTACTACCCTGTTGAATTTGTTTCTAGTGGCTCTCTTGGCTTTCTTTTACCTTTATTTCGGATTGCTGAATATGTAATCCAGCAGATGTGGTTGATAAAACTTTACTGGGATTTCTCTCCACTGCTAAAGGGGGTAAGGACTTGGGAACACACATTTCATTAATAATTTTCCTTTTTCTGTCTTTCCTTGGAATTACCACATTTATCAAGATCTCACCAAAGGGTATTTTTTAATAGATTTTAAACTAACTATTCACCTGTTGTGTATCTTCATATGATATGTAATAGTGAGGCAACTGACAGTACATTTTGTTGCGACAAAGTCCAAGGAGGCACCTATCAAAATACTTGCCTCATTGAGAATTTTGTGAAACCTTTGTCTTGCCATATTTACTTTTTCATGTAAATGAAAAGGTTTTCCTCTCCCCCTCACCCCATACCCTATATTTGTAGCTACCTGGGTGCAAGTTTTTTTTTGTTATTGGTTAATACTAATACCATTATAGCCAACAGGGTAGGTGCTCAGAGACATCTTAATTGGTGATACATCTGCTGAGAAGACAGCCTAGAAGACTGGGCCTGTAGGGGATTGCTTTCTGCAAAGTTGTTGACTCTCTTACTGTAGCTGACCCAGAGTGTTGAGATATGTAGTTATGTTTACTGCAGACATAAAACAACAGTATTGCCAGCCTTTCTCTGGCCGCTTAATTCTCCTTGTCTCCAGCACAGGAACAACTAAGCTCTTGNAAAACAACAGTATTGCCAGCCTTTCTCTGGCCGCTTAATTCTCCTTGTCTCCAGCACAGGAACAACTAAGCTCTTGAGGATTTTTTGCTTTCTTCAGTGTGATTAACTTGATATTGATAAACTGCTAGAACACAGCGATTGTCTGTCAAAACTTCTTTAGTTAACTGACTAAGTTCTTCACTTAGTAATAATATCATAGTCTTTATGTCAAATGTTTTCATCTACCAACTACAACTATAATTATTATGAAAGGGAAAAATGTTATTACAAGATAAAGAAGAAATATGTTAACAGATTTCAAATTTAATCGTTAATAGATTTCAGTGGCATCACTAGGGTCTTAAGATGGCCAGGCATGCTATATTGTCTAATGTGGTGGATACTTTTGTTCTGAAACAACATTATAGGTTAGAAGGAAGTTCGGCTTAAAATTTCAACAGCGAGATTATTATAGATGGAGCCAACTCAGCATTCACCTGGAGCAATGTTAGATTTATTTATTTATCGTATGGCAATTTAGNATTATTATAGATGGAGCCAACTCAGCATTCACCTGGAGCAATGTTAGATTTATTTATTTATCGTATGGCAATTTACACACTTATAAAAGGAACAATACATAGACATTAAAAATATTACAAACTTTAAGAGTTACAAACAAACATCAAGTCTATTGATATAATCTATCGATTCTTGAGTTGCCAACAGGAAGTCGTCAGGACTACCGTTATAGGACCTTATAGGACATTCTTCAATAATGTGTCTGATGGTTTGATCTTCTCCGCAGTCACATTGAGGGGATGGTTGCCTGCCCCACTTGTGCAGAAAGTATGCGCATCTGCCATGTTGGGTTCTAATTCTGTTGAGTGTGGACCAGGTTTTGCGCGGTAAATCAAAACCTGGTGGTTCCTGAGTAATGCATGGCATGTTATTATTTTGGTGTGCAGTCCATGATTGCATCCATACATCTCTTATATTGAAGTCTTCATGGACAGCAATCCTTGCCGATTTTGTGGGTGGTTTTCTGGAGCGAAGTTGATTATTATTGGCGTCCTCAATATCGTGGTGGATCGGTAGGTCTTTGTTGTCCATTATCTTTTTATACTCGCGTATAAGAGCATTTGTTCGTCGCAGATGAGGTGGTGGAATGTGACTTAGNTTTTATACTCGCGTATAAGAGCATTTGTTCGTCGCAGATGAGGTGGTGGAATGTGACTTAGTATTGGGAGCCATTTTGAAGGAGTTGATTTAATTACGCCGGCAATCATTCTCATCGTGTTGTTTAACTGAATGTCCACTTTATGTACGTGCGGGCTGTTTAGCCAGATGGGGGCACAGTACTCAGCAGTCGAGAAAACAAGACCCAGGGCAGAAGATCGAAGAGTGGCGGCCGATGCACCCCAAGTTGTGCCACACAGTTTTTGGATGATGTTGTTTCTTGTTTTCAGTTTCTCAGCAGTTTTTGTTAGATGCTCTTTAAACGATAATGTTCTATCAAGGGTTATGCCGAGGTACTTTGGTGTTTTGTTGTGGGTAAGGATGGTTTCTTCAAACCGTATATTGAGTTCCCTTCTAGCGAGTTTGTTATTCAGATGGAAGCATGTGACCTCTGTTTTGGAGGCATTAGGTTGGAGTCTCCATTTGCGGAAATATTTTCCCACTTTTTCCAGGTCTTTCGNGTGACCTCTGTTTTGGAGGCATTAGGTTGGAGTCTCCATTTGCGGAAATATTTTCCCACTTTTTCCAGGTCTTTCTTTAGGATCTCCTCAGAAAGTTCGATTGATTTACAACTCGTGGTAAGGGCCCAATCGTCGGCATAACCAAACTTCTTTGATGATGTTTCTGGCATATCTGCGATATACAGACTGAAGAGAAGTGGAGCGAGCACTGATCCCTGCGGTAAGCCGTTCTTAAGTTTCTTGGGAGAACTGATGTCGGTACCCATAGTCACTTGAAAGATTCGATTGTTGAGCATGTTGTCTATCAGGCGTGCTGTTGGTTTGCAGGGGATTGCACGAAGAAATTTGTATATCATGCCTTCTCTCCATACTGTATCGTAAGCCGCTGAGAGGTCGATGAATGCAGCTGAAGTTTTTAGTTTTCTTTGAAATCCTGCTTCAATGTGGGTGGTTAACGATAAAACTCGGTCCGCACAGCTTCGTCCTGGCCAAAAACCTGCCTGTTCTATTGGGATCACCTCAAGTATTCTTGGGCTGATTCAGTTATAAATGAGTCTCTCTAGTAGCTTGTAGCTCACAGAAAGTAAGGCGATTGGTCTGTAGCTTTTTGGGCTCTCTGCAGGCTTACCTGGTTTTAGTATGGCTATTACCTTAGAACGTTTAAACTCTTGGGGAATGTTGCCAGTTTGCATTATATCTGTGAAGAATCGAGCCATCCAGATTTTAGTGTACTTGCAATGTTAGAAAACCATGGAAAACGGAAATCAGGATGGCCAGATTGGGAGTTGAACCCAGGTCCTCCTGAAGGCAAGTCCAAAGTTTTACCGCACCACCTTGCTCGGCAAGTACATTCTAAAATTAACAATAGCACAAGACTACAAATGTTACGCACACTGCATTGTGTAAACAATAAAATGCTCCAAAATGTACTGTGAAAGAATTATCTGTTGTTTATTTACAGTTTTATTTGTTTACATTTTTGCTGTTCCATTTGTGTTTTCAACAGTTTGTTTTATTTACATTTATTTGCTGCAGGTTTATTATGTTATTAGTTTACATTTATTAATTTTATTGCTTTAAGTTATGTGTGCTAATTCGGTATTTATTGGAGTTAACGATTTGAAATTGGTTTTGGAACGGTCTCTTTCATGTATATTAATCTTTAATTTTGATTTTGTGCATGTATGGGATTTCTGTGGCGGATGATTCAAAATTACGTGTAATGTAATGGGCTTATGAACTTTATTATTATGATTGAATATTTTAATGTATGTAATTTCCGTTTCCTGATTGGCCTTTGTCGTTTGGCATGGGTCTTCATACAATGCGGTTCATCGTAAAGCAGGGCGATGCTGAAATTAATTTTATTTGACAGCATTATCGTAACTTTTGTTATTGTTTTGTAGCCAAATGATTACGTTTATGTTATTTTGGCCAGGGAGTGTGTAATAAATTGGATAGTGCGTTCGTTACTACGTTATTTAAAAACATGCAGCCTCGCCGTTNCGGATAGTGCGTTCGTTACTACGTTATTTATAAACATGCAGCCTCGCCGTTGGGCGTCATATTGTAATGAAGCGGGCCTCTG
Source organism: Clitarchus hookeri (assembly GCA_002778355.1). Lineage (NCBI taxonomy): Eukaryota > Metazoa > Arthropoda > Insecta > Phasmatodea > Phasmatidae > Clitarchus > Clitarchus hookeri. The sequence continues at coordinate 1,383,509 of NQII01000086.1, forward strand.
CTCGTTACAATATATTTATAATAATGCCGCACAGTTGGACGGGCGCCATCTTGTAACGTTCAGCCGCGTACACTACAGACTGTTTACTTGCCTCGGCTTGCTCGGGGTAGAAACACGAGACTCAGTACCATTGGATGTTCGTTGATTATGAAAGACAGTTCAAGTTNAAACACGGGAAACGAGCCAACACGGCTTTACTGAAAACCCGTTAAAATTATTATGAAACTTTCCCGAGCTTCGTACACACGAAAGAATTCTACACCCAAGTCCCGAAAATTTAAGTATATTGCGTCATTACAAGTGTAAAGAAGAGTCCCTCGAGCCAAATTTTCTTATAAAATTAATGATCTTAACCTTTAACTGGTGATGTAGCATTTGTGTAACGTAACTGGGGACGTGAGGCCTGACAAGCCTGTATTCTATTTGGGTGATTTTATAAAAATGNCATTACAAGTGTAAAGAAGAGTCCCTCGAGCCAAATTTTCTTATAAAATTAATGATCTTAACCTTTAACTGGTGACGTAGCATTTGTGTAACGTAACTGGTGACGTAGCATTTGTGTAACGTAACTGGTGACGTAGCATTTGTGTAACGTAACTGGGGACGTGAGGCCTGACAAGCCTGTATTCTATTTGGGTGATTTTATAAAAATGGAGAACTGTAGCCTACCTAAGTATTTATTTTCTGTTAGAATGAATATTTAGGGATAAATAATAACAATTTCTAGTAATCTTATCATATGTGTAATTCAGAAACAAGTAATTATAAAATTTGTACTCTTTATATTTGGTGAAATCGGCATGAGATCAACATTTAGTCATAAAACAACAAAAAATTACATTTATTAACATTATAACATGTTTTATCTAAGTTTACACTCCAATCAACATAATAAGTACCATAAATATGAGATGACGTGTGTCATCACAAAACTGACAAGGGGTTAATTTTCCCTATTTTCAGTGGCATTCAGGACACACTTGTTTTGCGCACTGCAAGCATATGTGCTTTTTGTTAAAGTATCTAGTTTCAAGTGTTAAGTAAAATTCCTTATGATATCGCCACTTGTCAGTTCTTCTATCTCTATGGTTTCTTCTTTGTCACATTATCTTCTATGCTATCTTGTTTAGTTGTGTTGTGTTGTTCGTCCGGGACAGTGCTTGTCCGATCGTTTATAATAAAGTGCTTTTAGTATTCAAGGCATTTTACTTCAATAGGTTATGGGACCAGTCGCTTTATTTAGATGATTTGTTATTCAGTGAATTATTAAAGTTCGTTCGTTTAGTGTGAAGTGTTGCTAAATCCATAGCGACGATGGAGTTTGCTAAGCACATTAAACCACTGACCAGTGAAGCAGATTGGCCAGTTTGGAAGCGAAAGATTCGTGATTTACTGGATTACCATGAAGGTGCATTAGATTGTATCGATCAGAAGTTGAAGAAACCAGATCCGTTAAAAGGTGACGCAACGAAACAGGAAGTGAAAGATCACAAAGAAGCTTGTGATTTGTATAGAAAAGCGAATAGCTACGCTAAGTCAATGATCATTAGTACGGTTTCTGATGCAGTCTATCAGAAGATAATGGACAAAGATACTGCCAGTGAAGCTTGGGAGGCGTTGAAGCAGCAGTTTGAGGCAACATCAAAAGACCAACTCTTCAAAGTATGTGCAGATTTCTTTTCTTTTAATTGGACATCAGGTGATGACGTTTCCACTCATGTAGCCAAGCTGAGGAGTCTGTGGAATGAACTAAATAATGGTTTAAAAGAAATAAACGAAAAAACTCTCCCAGATCTGCTTTTGGTATGTAAAATTTTGCATATTTTACCTTGTTTTTGCGAAAGTTTTAAATCTAGTTGGATGCTGCTTACCAAAGATGAAGTTCGTTCATTTGATGAATTGAATATGCAGCTCTGTGTTTTTGAACGAAATATGAAACCCTTTACAAGTAGTGAGAGTAATAAACCAGAAGCTTTAGTGGCTAGGTCCGATAGGCAGAAACAGAGTTGTAATAGCTCAACTAATAAACATAAGCCAAATTACACTGCTCAAAAGTGGAAGCCAGGTAATTGTAATTATTGTCGCCAGCCTGGTCACTGGGTTCGTCAGTGTAGAAAGTGGATTGCAGATGGTCGTCCACGCCCTAATGCTGTTAGTAGTAATTCACAGAGTAATATCGCAGATTCTAGAGCTTCTACAAATACGATTGCTCTTGTGTCTATTCACAATGAAATCTTAGCTGCTGAGCCTAATGCAGAGGATTGGTGGGTGGATAATGGAGCTACTAAACACGTTACAAGTCGTTTAGATTGGTTTAGTTCTTTTAATGAGTTTGAGAACTCGTGCAGTATTAAGGCAGCTGGAGATGAAAAACTAAATGCTGTTGGTAGCGGTGTTATTGAGATCAATTCCATAGTTAATGGCAGGAGCCAACGTTTGCAGTTAAAGGACGTTTGGTTAGTTCCTAGGATTGCTAGAAATTTATTCTCTCCATTATCTGCACATGATAAAAATCCAAATAGCAAGTTCCAGTCAACAGTTACCTCCTGTTCGCTTTCAGTAAATGGTGCTCCAGTGCTGGTGGGCACTCGAGAGAAGAATGGAACATTATATAAGGCAGAGATTAAGACTGTTAGCCCGAGTAGCAGTAGTATCAACATTGTAGAATCAAGTGACCCACTGCAGTTGTATCATGAGAGATGGGGCCACCAAGATAAACGTCACATAAAAGAAAAGCTTGAACGCGAGCTAGATATTAAAGTCAAGCTAGATGACAAAATTTGTGAACCTTGCATTTATGGCAAGTCTCATCGACTGCCTTTTGGTACTAGAAGAAAGGCTTTGAAACCAGGAGAGCTTATGTCAACTGATGTTTGCGGACCTTTTGCTGAGTCATTTCAGAAGAAACGTTATTTAGTTGTATTTAAAGATAGCTACACTAAATTTCGGTATGGTTTTGTCATCAAAGAGAAGTCAGATGTCAAAATTGTTTTAGAACAAATGCTCGCTCATGCTGAGAAACAAGGTCACAACATCAAAGAGCTTCTAAGCGACAATGGTGGTGAGTTCGACAATGCAGACGTTCGAGAGATTTTGCTAAGTAGGGGAGTTACACAGCGGTTGACAGCCCCTTATACGCCACAGCAAAATGGTAGCAGTGAACGAGAGAACAGAACAATAGTTGAAATGGCAAGAACTTTTATGTACTCGAATTCTGATGTTCAGTTTCCACAAGCAATTTGGGCTGAGCTTGTTACAACAGCGGTCTACATACTAAACAGAACGGGGAAGTCGTCAGTAAATGGAGTAAGTCCTTACGAGCTTTGGTTTGGTAAAAAACCAAGAATCAGACATCTTCGTATTATTGGTTCAAACTGTTACTTTCATGTTCCTGTGCAGAAGAGGCGTAAGATGGATAAGAAAGCTCAAAAAGGTTACCTAGTAGGCTACGATGGTGAAGAGCGCTACCGAGTCTATATTTCAGAAGATAGGCGAGTCGTGTTATCCAGAGATGTTCGTTTTCAAGAAATACTTCGTGACTGTGCTGAGAAAGTAAAAGTACCTTTCCTGAGCACTCCATCAAAAGAACAATTGGTTGAAGAGGAACTTGTTCAGCGAGAAATTTCAACCAAAGATAAAGAAGATTCAAGTGGTGAAGAGTCCAGTTCCAAATCTAGGCCAGAGTCTGGATTAGAGCACACTGAAAGAGCAGATACCCGAAAACTGCGTGATAGAAACACAATCAAAGCGTCAACATATTATGATGATTTTGTAATGATCATGATAGCTGAAGAGGATCCACAAAGTTTTCAAGAAGCTGTAGGTGGCAAGTATGGTCAAGAATGGCTTAAGTCAATGAACAGTGAGATATCCTCTCTACTTGAGAATGATACGTATGATCTAGAGTACCTACCTAAGGGAGCTAGAGCCCTTCCATGCAAATGGGTATATAGAGTCAAAATGAAACCTGACGGCACCATCGAGAAGAGAAAATCAAGAATAGTTGCTAAAGGCTACGATCAACGTAAGGGCATAGACTACTCTAAAACATTTAGTCCAGTAGCAAAGTTGCAAACTATTCGTTTGATGCTTGGTGTTGTTGTGACAGAGAAGATGCACTTAGTTCAGTTCGATGTATCTACAGCTTTTCTTTATGGAGAGCTGGAAGAAGATATTTACTTGCAGCAGCCAGAGGGATTTGATGACGGCACGGGTAGGGTTTGGAAGCTCAAGAAGAGTTTATATGGACTTAAGCAGTCGCCAAGGTGCTGGAACAAGCGTATTGGCAAGTTTCTGACATCACTCAAATTCAAGGCTAGTGATGAGGAGCCTTGTATGTTCATTCGAGATGAAGGTAGTGTCAAGATAATTCTCATTCTTTATGTAGATGATGGCATCATAGCTTCTACCAGTAGAGTAGAATTAGAGAAGTTTTTAGATCAGCTTCAGGCTGAGTTTAAAATTACATCTGAAGAAGCGTCTTATTTTTTAGGACTACAAATTGAGAGACAGTCAAATTGTGATATAAGAGTGTGTCAAAAGTTCTATGCACAGAAAATACTTGAACGTTTCAATTTTGTCGGTTGTAAATCAGTTTCTTCACCAATGCTTCAGAGTCAAGAGAGTTTGATTTCAGGGAAAGCAACAGAAAGAGCACATCAGTTTCCATATCGCCAAGCAGTAGGCTCACTAATGTATCTGATGTTAGGCTCTAGACCTGATTTAGCCTATTCAGTCGGATTTTTATCCAGATCTCTTGAAAATCCTACTGCTGAAGATATTACCAGACTTAAAAGAGTTTTCAGATATATAGCAGGCACCCTTAATTATGGCCTTCTATATCAGCACAATGCAGAGAAAGGGATTCTTGGCTGTTTTTCTGATGCAGATTTTGGCGGATGCCTCAAAACAGGCAGATCAACAACAGGTGTTTTAATAACTTATGCAGGCGCTGCTGTTTCATGGCTAAGTCAACGTCAGGGATCAGTTACCGATTCTACCACAGAAGCAGAAGTTGTCGCCGCTAGTGAAGCCTCAAAAGAAATAATTTGGCTTAGTCGTCTATTGAGCCAAATGAGTAAGTTAAAAGAAGTTCCAGTTCTACAGATAGACAATGCTGCAGCTGTCAGACTTGCAGAAAATCCAGAAAATCATCGTAGAACCAAGCATATCCGAAGAAAGCACTTCTTCATTCGAGAGCATGTAGCAGAAGGTAGACTGGCTGTCGATAAAGTTACTTCAGAGCATCAAGTTGCAGATATCATGACCAAGCCACTAGCCGCCCCTCGTTTGCGGATGTTGTGTGACAAGATGGGACTTATATAGAGTTGTATTTTTTTTGTGAATTGTTATTTAACAAGGGAAAGTGTTAAAGTATCTAGTTTCAAGTGTTAAGTAAAATTCCTTATGATAGCGCCACTTGTCAGTTCTTCTATCTCTATGGCACTAGTTCAAGCAAAGCATTGACCGCCAGAGGTCTTAGNATGATAGCGCCACTTGTCAGTTCTTCTATCTCTATGGCACTAGTTCAAGCAAAGCATTGACCGCCAGAGGTCTTAGAGGTCTTGTGTGTGTGGGCTTGGTGCCCAGTCTGTGTTTTGTGATGGTTACTACATAACCTCACTCGGTTCTTGTCTCGTAATATTAGTACATACGTTTTCTTATATGTGTGTTTTCTATCTTCTTCCTCATATCCAACAACAGGTNTCTTATATGTGTGTTTTCTATCTTCTTCCTCATATCCAACAACAGGTTATGGGCCCAATCTATCCGCAGTAAAAGTGTCAACAGTTAGTTTGTTCAGTGACCAAAAAAAAAATTTGTCGAGAAAAAATGAGCTCCAACTCAGCTCTCCCTCCGATCAAAAAGCTAAAGGGACGCGATAATTTTGATACCTGGAAGTTCGCGGTCAAAACTTATCTCGAGCACAAAGATTTATNAAAAAGCTAAAGGGACGCGATAATTTTGATACCTGGAAGTTCGCGGTCAAAACTTATCTCGAGCACAAAGATTTACGGGGATCTGTGACTGAGGAAGACACAGATAAGAAGAAAAATGTCAAAACCCGGATGAAGATAATCTTGTTAATAGANGGGGATCTGTGACTGAGGAAGACACAGATAAGAAGAAAAATGTCAAAACCCGGATGAAGATAATCTTGTTAATAGATCCGATCAACTATGTCCACGTTCAAGACGCCACAACAGCCAAGGAAGCATTGGATAAACTATCGTCAGCCTTTGAAGACAGTGGACTCGAACAAAGAGTGTCTCCTACGAATTTTGACCACGACCNTTGGATAAACTATCGTCAGCCTTTGAAGACAGTGGACTCGAACAAAGAGTGTCTCCTACGAATTTTGACCACGACCTGCCTCGAAAATTGTTCATCCATCGAGGAGTATGTGAATAAAGTTATCTCAACACCGCACAATTTGAGAGCCGTCAAAAAGGAGGTTAGTGACGAATGGGTAGGCACGATAATGCTCGTCGGTTTACCTGAAAAATACAGCCCAATGATCATGGGATTTGAGAGTGCTGGAATTCAATTCACGTCTGATTCCATTGAGATGAAATTGCTCCAGGATATTTCTGATTTTGGTCATGATTCAGGTGAAAAATCCGCTGCCATGTTCTCAAAACAGAACCGAGGTCCAAGTAAGTTCGCCACGCGAAAGCCAAACCCTTCATTCAGTTCATGCAACAACAGTTACAAACACCAACAAGGCAAAGGCCCGCGTTGTTACAAATGCAATGGGTTTTACGGTCATATCGCAAAAGATTGTGATCGGGTTCCGGATGATGATAACGGTGATAAACGTCAAATTAAAAACGAATCAGAGGGTTCAATGTTTACCGCCCTGTCAGTGCAGTGTTCTCCACTTCTTTTGCTCACCAAAGATGACTCTGGCTGTTCCGTTCATTTGGCCAAAAATCAGAACTGTTTTGTGAACGACTTCAGGCCCGCAAAGGTTGGCTTCAGCACCGCGAATCATCAAGGTAGTATGNCAGGTATGTTGTGGCACATTCGTTTAGCACACGTTGGTCTATCGAGTTTGGAAAAATTGAAAACTTTGGTCCATGCATTTGGATTAAACTCTAATTTGAAGGTGCCTGAAGGTTTTGTGTAAACCATGTGCACTAGGCAAAAGTCAGAGGTTCTTTTTTCTTGACAGTGAGTCTAGATCTACTAAAATTCTAGAGCTCATACATTCAGATATAGCAGGANCTTTTTTCTTGACAGTGAGTCTAGATCTACTAGAATTCTAGAGCTCATACATTCAGATATAGCAGGACCATACACAGGTTCTTTCTCTGGTCCCGGTACATGATTACGTTTCTAGATGATTTCAGCCATAAAATTTTCGTCTATTTTCTGAAATCTAAGGACCAAGCTTTCAACTGCTTAGTTCACTTTAAGGCCTATGTTGAAAGCCAGACGGGCCAAAAAATTCGAATTTTGAGGACTGATAACGGTGGTGAATATTGCAGCAAGAAGATGCGTCAGCTTCTATCCTCCGCAGGTATTGAGCATCAGACTACTGTCCCGCACACCCCACAGCAAAATGGGAAGGCAGAAAGGCTCAACAGAACTATAATGGAGCGCGTCAGATGTCTACTCAATGAGTCAGAGCTACCCAACTCATTCTGGGCCGAGGCTGCTAACACCGCAGTGTATATACTCAACCGTTCTCCCACCAGATGTGTCGCAAAGACTCCAGAAGAGCTCTGGTCAGGTAAAAAACCTACAGTGAGGCATTTACGCGTGTTTGGTTGCAAAGCATATGCACATATTCCGGCGGCCACTCGCAAGAAATTGGATCCTAAATCAAAACCGTGTATTTTGATTGGTTATAGTTC
>NQII01000086.1:1391551-1406476 GCA_002778355.1 Clitarchus hookeri
TAAAAAACCTACAGTGAGGCATTTACGCGTGTTTGGTTGCAAAGCATATGCACATATTCCGGCGGCCACTCGCAAGAAAGAAGACCGTCGACTCATCTACAGGATTATCTACTGAATTTCCCCTCAACCGCTACTACAAATTATCCACTCACGGTCGATGAAGCTCTCTCTCGCCCTGATGGAGATGAATGGCGCAAAGCCATGGACAGAGAGTACAAGGCGCAAATGGATAATGGAACATGGGAATTGGTGAATCTACCGCCCGGACGAAAACCCTTGAAAAGTAAGTGGGTGTTCAAAACTAAAATGGATGCTGCGAACAAGGTGACCCACAAGGCTCGGCTAGTCGTAAAGGGCTGCTCCCAGATCAAAGGTGTAGACTATGAGGAGATGTACTCCCCAGTCATTCGTTACAGTTCCATCCGATATCTTCTGACGCTAGCTGATGAATTCGCCCTCGACATTGACCAGATGGACGCAGTCACCGCGTTTCTTTAAGGGGACTTGGCTGAAGAAATATATATGCTGTCTCCGGAAATATATGACAAAGCAGATAAAGTCTGCCGTCTGAAGAAAAGTTTATATGGCCTGAAGCAGGCTAGCAGGGTCTGGAACATTAAGCTTGACAAATGTTTGAAAGAGGCCAACCTCCAACAATCGAGGTTCGACTCTTGCATTTACTACAGANGGAAAGGGCTGCTCCCAGATCAAAGGTGTAGACTATGAGGAGATGTACTCCCCAGTCATTCGTTACAGTTCCATCCGATATCTTCTGACGCTAGCTGATGAATTCGCCCTCGACATTGACCAGATGGATGCAGTCACCGCGTTTCTTTAAGGGGACTTGGCTGAAGAAATATATATGCTGTCTCCGGAAATATATGACAAAGCAGATAAAGTCTGCCGTCTGAAGAAAAGTTTATATGGCCTGAAGCAGGCCAGCAGGGTCTGGAACATTAAGCTTGACAAATGTTTGAAAGAGGCTAACCTCCAATAATCGAGGTTCGACTGTTGCATTTACTACAGAATTGAAAATGGGAAGATTCTGATTGTGGCCGTTTATGTTGACGATCTTTTGCTTTTGTCTAATGACAGCCAAATGGGGGGAGAATTGAAGAAGAAATTGACGTCAACTTTCAGGATGACTGACATGGGAAAAGTCAAATACATTCTGGGGTTTGAAATCAAACGTGATCAGAATGAGAAGAAAATTTGGATCAATCAATCTCGCTACATTGAACAAATGTTGAAAAGGTTCAACATGAAGGATTGTAATCCCTCCGAAACGCCCATGGCGCCAGGGTTGCAGCTGTCTGAGGAGCAGTGTCCGACGACATCGACAGAGAGGCTGGAGATGAATAAAATACCGTATCAAGAGGCGGTGGGAAGCCTCCTATTTGCATCTCAAGTATCTCGCCCAGACATAAGTTTTGCAGTGAGCTATGTCAGCCGATTTAACGCTAATCCAGGAAAAGTGCACTGGGGCGCCGTCAAGAGAATTTTTAGATACCTCAAGGTAACTGCTAATTTCCAGCTTGAGTTTTCTGGTCAGGAGGACAGGGTGACCAACCTGATTGGCTACTCCGACTCAGACTGGGCCAGCGACGTGATAGAAGGCGTTCAGTGACTGGTTATGTTTTTATGAAGAATGGCTCCGCTTTGTCATGGTCAACAAAGAAGCAGCCAACAGTTGTATTGAATACTACAGAAGCTGAATACATGGCCATGTCATCTGCCGTACAAGAAGCGCTCTGGTTACGAGGTTTGTCTTTGGAATTGTTTCCTGCATCAGCANTTGCATCAGCAAAGAGACGTACTGAGCTACGAGTTGACAACCAGGGAGCGCAGAACCTCGCTCTGAATGGCGCTTACCAGGTGCGAACGAAACACATAGATGTGCGCCACCATTTCCTACGTGAGCGAATCCGCGCAGGTGAAATCAGTCTCATTCACGTTGCCACAAAGGATATGGTTGCTGATTCTTTTACAAAGCCGCTCAACAGGGAAAAGCTGCTGAACTGTCTGATTCAACAGGGACCTATCCCAAATAGGGAGCGTGTTGTGAATATTCGGGAAAAGCACTAGTTCAAGCATTGACCGCCAGAGGTCTTGTGTGTGTGGGCTTGGCGCCCAGTATGTGTTGTTGTGGTTACTACATAACCTCACTCTGTTTTTGTCTCGTAATATTAGTACATACGTTTTCTTATATGTGTGTTTTCTATCTTCTTCCCCATATCCAACAACAGTGCCAGTGGTTTTTATTTGTGCATTATCTCTTGGAATCAAGGTTTAAGTATCTTGCGGGTTTATTGCCTATGTTAGTGTCCTGTTGTTTTGTGCTAGTTTTGTATGTATGTCCTAATTGATAGTGTTCAGGAATACTTACATACATAATAACTTGCATCACCCCATTCAGCCATCTGGGTTATGTTTTCTCCCAACCGCCTATACAGTGCCACCATTGTGTAGATGCATTATGCTCTCTCTCCCCCTGCTTCACCATTTCTCACCATTACTATTTCTGATTGTTTTATTTTAATTTATTTAAATTACTCACTCAGTGAAGATACTGAAAACTAGGATGAGTGAGTTTGTCGTCTGTTGGTTTTGAATGTAAATTCATCGATAATGCAGTCTCAACAGACTTTCTTGCAGTCTTCCTTTTCTGTTGTCAGCAGAGCTTAAAGATGCAACCCACACATGACCCATGGTATTTATGAGGTATGTTTGAAGGTTTTTTTTAGTACACTAAAGAACCTTTCACTTGATGCTGATGAAACGAGAATGGCATGTGCAATCTGGAGAATTTTGTGAGTTTCGGAAACGTGCTTGAAGACAAGAGTGTTTACTGATCAAATAATGAAATATCAGATGATTTCCACAACTGCTGTGTATTTTTTAGATAGTTTATAGCCACAGTTATTTCAGCTTTGGAAACTTCAACTTTATAGTGCTAACAAAACCTTGCAATTGATCAAGAGAAAAACTTCTTGGAATCGCTGACAACTAGTTTCAGAGATATCACATCAAGGGCTTTCACAATTTTTCAATTCGGTCCATTAGTCAATCTCCCACTTATCTCAGAAGAGTTCATAAAGTCTATTGTATGATATATATATTTTTTTGTCAACATTTAAGGCCTTAAAGGCATATTGAATTTGAGGCCTGTTCCCAATTTTCAAATCTCCTGCTACTAATGTTCAGTAACCAACAACATGCATTTTGACTGTTGGATAGGTTAGACCTAACTTTTGTATGTGTTTTGCAATAAATCATGTCACTATGAACCGTAGAAATGTAAACATTTGAAACAGTGTGTCGTTCAAGATGGTTGACACATTTTATGTGCATGCCGCTAAAACATATGGTCTCAGTCGGGTAAAATGTGAATCCAAGTTATAATCGTTGAACATTTTTTTGGTCTTCCGGTCCGGATCGAAATGTTAGTAACTGGACGTGTAATAACAGTATTGTGAAAGCGGAATTATGGCAAAGTGTAAGTGTGAACAAAGAGTGTGCGCATGCAACGGTCGCCATCGCAACATCAACAATAGACCTGCAACTCATCTTTTTTGATTTCATGGTGGACAAAATAAAATAAGTTAGTGCTATTCTGAATGAATTTAACAGTGGCCCCAAGAAGCTAGAATAGTTTGCGATATCATTTGAGGAATTTGCATAGGAAAAGGACAAATTCTTAGTGAACTACTTCGTCTTGTGTGCAGTGCCACCAAAGGCCGAAATACAAACAGTTCAGGATTTGAAGGAAGCTTTTGTAGATTTTGAAAAGCTTTTTAGGCAACTTCGGATAGCATATAATAGATTCACAGTCAAAGCATCTCAATTAGTTTCACGTCAGACATGTGTTTGTGCATTTTTACCATTGTTGTAACTGCCTACTTTCTCAGGCAATAGGGCTGAGTGAGCATTCTTTGCGGNTGTGCATTTTTACCATTGTTGTAACTGCCTACTTTCTCAGGCAATAGGGCTGAGTGAGCATTCTTTGCGGAACTTTTTAAATCTATTTTGCAATTGTGCATGGAGAATCTTCTCTCAGTATTGTGCAGAAGCTCCATTACCTCATCGGCTATCTGAAAGATGAGTCAAGAGAACTAGTAAGTAACCTACATCTTACAAATGAGATTTATGTATAAAAGGACAGACGCTCAAGTACTCACTGTCTAGTACTTGTCAACAAGCACATACGTACAAAGAAGGATGACACATTTTTCACATGGTTGCACAATTGCAATGTTTTGTTGGCTATGTCAGCTTCATTGAGGGGCGAGTTGTAGGGCACTGCAATATAGTGGAAGGGTGCTGTTGGCAGTGAATCTAGCGGCCAGGTAGCAAATTAGGGTGCGGCGAGAAAATTGAAATTTTGCCGGTACAGCTGATATGATGAGTACGGTTTTGGAGCTGTGATTATCTTATATTGAGGCCCGGGGGTTGCCTGTATTTTATTATAAATTGATAGCTAACTACCATCGGAGTTCTGAGCTATTGTGTGAAGGTGGTAGGCCTCTCACAACTCTGTTGCTGTAGGAGGAGTCAAAATCTTTGTTGCGTGATGTTGCATGGGCTGCAACTGGTTTGTCTTGTAGGTTGTGGATGTGATCAGCTATGGCTTGTTTAGCATCTGCTCTGTGGCCATTCATTCTTTGCCTGAGTGTGTTGGTGGTGAGGCCGATGTATTCTGCATTACAGTGTTGGCACTGTAGCTGATTATTCAGTTTTTCTGTGGCACAGTTATAGTTGCCTTGGATGGGGTATGTACGGCTAGTGAGTCTACAATCAAAATAAATTGAGGGTTGGTGATTGGTACAGGAGCCACATCTTGCACTATTGCAGGAGTGGGATTCTCTGGGGGTGACAGTCTGGTTGGCATTTGTGGTGGGCTGCAGCTTCAGATGAACCAGTTTGTTGTGGAGGTTGGGTGCCATTTAAAGACTAATCTGGGCGGATTGGGGAGCAGGTCTTGTGTTTGTGGTGAAGAAGCCAGAATGTTGTGTCCATAGTGGAGAATGGTTCTGAGATTACTTAGGTCTTCATGATATGGGACCACCAGGGGTTTTCAGTGGAAGTCTATCACGAAGATGTCTATGGTATGCATCCAGGAGTGTTGTTGGGTTGGTTAGTGACTGAGAAGCCTTCTTCCAACCTGCCCACAAACAAATTGACATAGGATGGGGTCATACTTGCACCCATTGCTGTGGTTTTGACGTGAAGTTGTGCGTATCTTGAAATCTGAAGTTTTTGTTGCTGAGGGTTAACCTGGNACCCATTGCTGTGGTTTTGACGTGAAGTTGTGCGTATCTTGAAATCTGAAGTTTTTGTTGCTGAGGGTTAACCTGGAATGCTGTCGAAGGTTTGCTGTGAGGGGGTTTTGGTAGTCCAGATGAGTTGGGGATGTAGGTATAAAGTGATGTAATGATGACCATGTATGCATCTTGGGGAATGGTGTCCAGGTGTCTACAAGCATTCAAGAAAGTGGCCAGTGTCCTTGACGTAGGATGGAACCTGCTTTACTTAAGGTAGGCATCTACTAGTGCTGAGATTCTTTCAGTGGGGCTANTGTCCTTGACGTAGGATGGAACCTGCTTTACTTAAGGTAGGCATCTACTAGTGCTGAGATTCTTTCAGTGGGGCTACCAGTTCCTGGTACAATGGGATGTCCGGGGTGGCCGTTGTTCATGCGTATTTTCGGAAGTAGGTATAGAACTGGTGTGGTGGTTTTTTTTTTAGGGAGCAGTTTAATTGAAGGCTCAGATAGGTGCTAGAGGAGAGCCTGGTTAATATTAGGGATGTCAAACTCAATTCTAAGATTCCTTGATACCTGCAATTCTTGATGAATCGTATAATCGAGNCTCAATTCTAAGATTCCTTGATACCTGCAATTCTTGATGAATCGTATAATCGAGCATTGGAAGTCCAAGAATCGAGCAATAAAAACCAATTACTACAAATACATAATCTATCACCTCTCAAAAACGGTACTTGATTTATGCCAGTAATTGGATCACTCTTGGAAAATTATTTTGTGCGTGAAAATATTAGATATGGATATAATCTAAAAATATAACTGTACTGGCTGTGTTCAAATTCACCAATTAGTATTTAGCAGCTCCAGTTTGGTCGCAATATGATAGTATTGTATTTTAGCAAGTTTCGTTACATACTAAAAACTAGGGGTGTGCGGGATCCCGAACTTCGGGAAAATTTTTGGGAATTCATAACAATTTTCTCGTCTGGCTGGAAATAATTTAAGTCTTGTTGAGAAAATTTTGATTCTTCCGCTTATTCACAGATTTCAAAAATCGTTACATAAGCTAAAAAAAAAATTTATGCATTATATATTATATAACGTAACGGGAACACTGCGTATTTGTTGTGAAAATTAACTAAAACTGGTTGCAAGCTTGCACTATTAGGAAATTATGGTAAAACGTGCAAACTGAATTTGTATTATATGCGAGCGACACCTATAAGTTGCAAGTATCGATTGCTGGTTGATGTGGGATGCAAGTTTCAATGTACATAACCTAAACATTCATGTAAAAATAAGCTAGTGCACAATGAAAGTTTAATTTGATTCCAAATGTTTGAACCATTTTACTGAGATCTAACATGGTGTTTTCTACTATGGGTTTGGTTGAAACGATTCGTAACACGCCAGCAAATTCGGAATGTGTTTGTTTTTAATTGTGTGTTGTGCTCACTCTTCCCCGAGACGTTGACAAACTCCAAACGTAGCAAATTTGCTATGAGAAAAAAATATAATTAAATTATTTAGCTACTTTTAATTTGGTTATCGATAGAGGAATTAGCTTTTTTAGCATACAGATTCTGTATGTTGCATTCATAACCTGCCCGATGCGTCTTGGCTGTGATTGGAGTTGCACTATGTGATTCGAAGCGTTGTAGTGTGGCACGCTGCTCGTTATAACCGGCTTTATAATATTGCAACCGTGCGTTAGGCCACCATATTTGTAATGCTGCACGTAAAGGTATTGACGGCTGGAAATTACCACCTAGTTAGCTCAATGGTAGCAACATGAAACTCTTTAAGAAAAAGTCGCCAATTCAATATTTAAAAAAAAGTCAAGTTCCGGTTTATTGGTTCTATACTTTATTCAGTTAAAATTAATTGAACTTCCAGAGCCAGCAGTGCCATCCAAACTGCGTCGTAGTTTGGAAAGGCTTCTAATCTAGTGTTGACGCTACTGAAACTAAGACTTTTGAAATGGCAAACATATGCCCGATAACATTATACCGCGATATACGAACCACCACAACTTTAATTTTGAATGTTGATTAAAAAAATACGAAGCTTGGCAAAGCGAAAGAAAACGAACCACGTGTCCCGAAAATTAATAATACTGCGTCATTACAGCGTGTGGTGTTCACGGACGTTAAAACTTCCGCTGAAAGTTAATTTGAGGAAATTTGTGTCCATCTACACACATTTTACTACCCAAAATGGAACGAAAAATGTCAAAGTTCCTTAGTAGGCATGAAATTATAAAGAAAATAGCAGCAAACTAAAAACATCAAGGCAATATTTTTAAACAAATTTAAAGTTACATTTTTGTTTTAACATGCATAAGTACAATATTATTTTGTTTTTTAAAAAATATTATAAGGGATTTTCCTATTAAAATTGAAGCAAGTATTTTAAAGAAGTGCTCCAAACCCAGAGGATTAATTCGTAGTTCAACAACTAAGTGTATAAACATATACAACCCTACAACTTTTCAAGCTCGAATCAAATTTTTAGCACATACAGTCATTATTCTATGTTTATTTTTTGTTTTAATGAAGTAAGTCATTATTGAATGCTATTCACTAGGTCTGGCGTCAAACTTCTTCATCTAACCTAAAATATATTTCCCAATTTTTCCTGAATTCCTGCGGGAAATTTAAGTTTCCCGCCCAAATTTTTACTGATGGCAAAATACCATTCCCGCACACAACTACTAAAAACTAAATACTAAAATACCAAGTGCGTCATCATTTTGTCAACTAATTCAGGTCACGTGACCTTTTAGTAAACTAAAAGTGCCGATTCGAACACTGTCTCACTTTTTGCGTGACCTGTACTTTTCTCACTCAAATAAAACAGAATGTATAAAAAACCTACCACACAGCGGATGATTTCGTCTTTACCACGGCAAAGAACTTACATAAGGAACATAGCACTTTATTAATTTGCATGTGACAGATTATTCCACTCATGGAATGTTCACTTTTGCACTTTTTGTGGCTTTGATATGACGTTTCTTCGTCCACATCATCATAAATTTTGTGCGCATACTTCACTGTTTGCGTTATGACTTGGTAAGGACCAAGAAGAAATTATATTTGTGCCGTTGTAATATTTCAAAGAAATAAATATTAAAAAAATAGCGTTATCGTAAAAAGAAAAGTTTCTCGACATTTTACGGCTTTGGAACGACCGTTTCGCGTCTGCCATGGTTGTTTACTACACTACTAGCACTGTTGGTTTAATTCCGCGGCAGCTCTGATAGTACTCTAGCAAAGCCATACCATTTCAAGAAAAAAACAAGTTTGATTATAAGAAGAAAAACATTTCCATGCAATCGTTTTAAAAAATGAGCAGTGTAAGTTAACTGTCTTACAAACAAAATTCCAAATAAAGTGTCTGCGAGATGCCTTTATCTGTAGAGGCAATAATGGAGATTTTTTTATTTACTAATGATGCATTCCCAATCTGGTCCTTTTCTCATGGGAAAATTTATTTTCAGCCACGCCCAAAATTTTCCTATCTCAAAATCTCCAATCCCACCCAGCTTTGTTTTGTTTATTGTAAACACCAACCTGTTATAGTATTATTAATCTACAGTTATTATGTCTTATCAGTTGTGTGTGACAAAAATATTCCTTTTGATGTAAAACATACTGTGTTTCACTGTGCTATTCTTGCAAACGTTTTAATAATTGCATGTGTTAGTGAACATTTATCATGGCAAGTGAGGCTTGGAAATATTTCCAAATAAACTATGGACGAAATATATTTGTATATATAAATATATTTGTATGTTTTCAATATTACCTCATATGCCTCTTTTGAACTTTTTGGAATTTCAAATGAATATGCTTCCACTGTTCGTGTTATATTATTTATGTTAGTACTAATGTGGGCCTAGTTTAAATAATTAAATTTCACACCCTCCTGTACAGTATTTAGTTCTGTAAAGTAGTTGTCTGAAACTAAAATAATCACGATTTTTTGGAATTGAGATTGGTATTGGCATCGAGATAGAGAATCTAGGAAAAGAGGATGAATCGTTACATCCCTAGTTAATATGGTTGCAGAAATTGGGTGGTTGAGTTTTCTTGTAGATGCATCCTTGAGTTGGTTCTCTGCTTCTAGAATGTAGTCTGTTTTGTTGAGAATTACTGTGGTTGTGCCTTTGTCAGCCGGCAGTATCATTATGTCTGGGTTGTTTTGAAGACCTCTGATGGTTTTTCTTTCCGAAGATGTTATGTTGCTATTGTTAGGTAGTGAAATGGCAAAATCAGGGTCTGCAATGTTGACCAGGATCTACAGGTATGGACAAAATAATATGAACACCATGCAATATAGTACATTTTGTTTCATGTTGGCAACACTGCTTCTGTGTAAATAATGCGACGCGTATCTATTGCACAATTTACGTGCCAAGTTTTGTAGGTTATATTTCAGTGTATTATACGCTTTGTTCTGCGATGGTTAAAACAAGCGATCGGTGAAATGTGTGATCTCTCAGACTTCGAAAGAGGGCAAATCGTTGGTGCTCGGTTAGCAGGAGCATCTGTGACGAAAACAGCTGAATTGTTTAACGTTTCACGAGCGACAGTATCCACGGTAATGACAGCATACACAAAACATGGTAAAACATCATCGGCGAAGAGGAATAGTGGGCGAAACCCAAGGTTAACTGACAGAGACCGATGAACATTAAAAAGAATTGTAGCCAGACAACATAAAACTACTGTGGCAAAAGTGACAGCAGAACTCAAGTAATCACTTGAGTAATACTGTTTCAACAACAACAGTATGGCGGGAGCTCCACAAAGCTAACATTCATGGAAGGGCTGCAATTTCGAAACCTTTTTTTAACTGAAGCCAACGCTCAGCTGCGAAAGAAGTGGTGCCACGATCATAAAACCTAGACACTTGATTGGAAGAATGTGGTATGTTCAGATGAATAATCGTTTTCATTGTTTCCTACAAACGGCCGGGTTTATGTATGGAGAACCCCAAAAGGAGCCTACGATCCGGACTGCCTGCTTCCTACAGTCAAGCATTGGGGAGGTTCCGTTATGATTTGGGCGGCTATATCGTGGTATTCAGCTGGTCCTCTCATTCACATCACTGGCCGGATTACTGCGAATGAATATCTCGACATCCTCAATGATGAAGTTCTTACTATGACTAGCATATTGCTGCCAAACACTGCCATATTCCAAGATTATAATGCGCCCATACACGCAGCCAAAAAGGTTCAGATTTGGTTTGAGGAGCATCAGAATATCATCAAACAATCGCCAGACCTCAACATAATTGAACCTTTATGGGGAATTTTAGAGCAGAGAGTGAGGAGCAGATTTCCATCTCCAATATCATTGAAGCAATTGGCTGATATTTTGGTACAAGAATGGGACAACATTCCATTGGAAACTATTCAGACACTCTACGAATCTATTCTGCGAAGAATTGCAGCTGTTCTAAAAGCAAATGGTGGCCCAACACCTTATTAATAAATAAATATTGTGTATATGTCAGGTGTTCATATTATTTTGTCCATCCCCTGTATGTGATGAACTGCTCAAGGGGATGTGTAGGTGATAAGAGGGGGTTGGGGGTGCGAACTTAGTCACGGCTGCTATTGTGTATTGGCGTGGGGAGGTTGTCAAAATAGTGCTTGTGTCGAAGATTATGTACAAAGTTTAGGACATCTTGTACAGTGACAAAGAGGTCAAACTTTTTTGGAGCGGAAAGAGAGATCTTTTGTAGAATATTGTTTTCGGTAGCAGTGAGGTTATGGTTTTTAGTACATGTGATTTGCTTTTATGGGGTGGGGGTTCATTTTTTTGAGGTTATACATGGGAATGGCTGAGGCAGAATTGGTGTGGTATGTGCTGGTGTGGGCAGGTTGAAGGAAGACAGGTTTCTGATTGTCTAGGAGGGAGGAGGGGGTGATGGTGGTTTCCTAAGAGACAGGGTGGTTGGTAAGGCTTCCATACACAATTTACTGTGTTTCACTAATTTGAGGTGGTGCACACGTATGGCCTTTTGTGTTGGCTTGGCAAGAATAGGTGATTTTGTAAGAATGGATACCTTTATGTTTGATAGTAAGGTGTGGTGGTGATTAGTAATTGAGCCATTGTTTATGGATGAGGTCTGTCATGGGCAGGGAATGCAGGTTTGTTAGCATTAGGGCTTCATCCCTGGCTTGTGGGGGTTTTGAGGTTAGGCCTCATTGGTGATTTAGCGAAGGTAGTCTTTCCTCTTCCTAACCGTCTGTAGGTTGAGATCTCCAGACGAAATGTGACTCCTCAGGACTTCTACCACCTCTTTTATACCCATTCTCAGGGCCAGTTCTATCCAGAAATGGAGGTGGAGAACCCGTCTGCGTGTTTCTCGAGAGCCACACAATGATAAGCAATAGGGAACAGCAACATTAATAAATCGAGGAAAATCGGCTTTGTGAAGGAGTGGGGCAAAGGTACCAAAGAACTGGCTTGGACTTTTTTTTACATTTGAAGAACCTTGCTTCTTAGTAGGAGGGGAAACTGGTTCTGCACTCCCTCTCTCTCTCTCTCTCTCTCTCTCTCTCTCTCTCTCTCTCTCTCTCTCTCTCTCTCTCTCTNAAAACATCAAGGCAATATTTTTAAACAAATTTAAAGTTACATTTTTGTTTTAACATGCATAAGTACAATATTTTTATGTTTTTAAAAAAATGTTATAAGGGATTTTCCTATTAAAATTGAAGCAAGTATTTTAAAGAAGTGCTCCAAACCTAGAGGATTAATTCGTAGTTCAACAACTAAGTCTATAAACATATAAAACCATACAACTTTTCAAGCTCGAATCAAATTTTTAGCACATATAGTCATTATTCTATGTTTATTTTTGGTTTTAATGAAATAAGTCATTATTGAATGCTATTCACTAGGTCTGGCGTCAAACTTCTTCATCTAACCTAAAATATCTTTCCCAATTTTTCCTGAATTCCTGCAGGAAATTTAAGTTTCCCGCCCAAATTTTTCCTGATGGCAAAATACCATTCCCGCACACAACCANTTTTTCCTGATGGCAAAATACCATTCCCGCACACAACCACTAAAAACTAAATACTAAAATACCAAGTGCGTCATCATTTTGTCAACTAATTCAGGTCACGTGACCTTTTAGTAAACTAAAAGTGCCAATTCGAACACTGTCTCACTTTTTGCGTGTACCTGTACTTTTCTCACTCAAATAAAACAGAATGTATAAAAAAACCTACCACATAGCGGATGATTTCGACTTTACCACGGCAAAGAACTTACATAAGGAACATAGCACTTTATTAATTTGCATGTGACAGATTATTCCACTCGTGGAATGTTCACTTTTGCACTTTTTGTGGCTTTGATATGACGTTTCTTCGTCCACATCATCATAAATTTTGTGCGCATACTTCACTGTTTGCGTTATGACTTAGTAAGGATCAAGAAGAAATTATATTTGTGCCGTTGTAATATTTCAAAGAAATAAATATTTAAAAAAATAGCGTTATCGTAAAAATAAAAGTTTCTCGACATTTTACGGCTTTGGAACGACCGTTTGGCGTCTGCCATGGTTGTTTACTACACTACTAGCACTGTTGGTTTAATTCCGCGGCAGCTCTGATAGTACTCTAGCAAAGCCATACCATTTCAAGAAAAAAACAAGTTTGATTATAAGAAGAAAAACATTTCCATGCAATCGTTTTAAAAAATGAGCAGTGTAAGTTAACTGTCTTACAAACAAAATGCCAAATAAAGTGTCTGCGAGATGCCTTTATCTGTAGAGGCAATAATGGAGATTTTCTTTATTTACCTATGATGCATTCCCAATCTGGTCCTTTTCTCATGGGAAAATTTATTTTCAGCCACGCCCAAAACTTTCCTATCTCAAAATCTCCAATCCCACCCAGCTTTGTTTTGTTTATTGTAAACACCAACCTGTTATAGTATTATTAATCAACAGTTATTATGTCTATCAGTTGCATGTGACAAAAATATTCCTTTTGTTGTAAAACATACGGTGTTTCACTGTGCTATTCTTGCAAACTTTTTAATAATTTCATGTGTTAGTGAACATTTATCATGGCAAGTGAGGCTTCGAAATATTTCCAAATAAACTATGGACGAAATATATTTGTATATATAAATATATTTGTATGTTTTCAATATTACCTCATATGCCTCTTTTGAACTTTTTGGAATTTCAAATGAATATGCTTCCACTGTTCGTGTTATATTATTTATGTTAGTAATAGGCCTACTACTAATGTGGGCCTAGTTTAAATAATTAAATTTCACACCCTCCTGTACAGTATTTAGTTCTGTAGAGTAGTTGTCTGTAACTAAAAGAATCACTATTTTTGGAATTGAGATTGGTATTGGCATCGAGATAGAGAATCTAGGAAAAGAGGAGGAATCGTTACATCCCTAGTTAATGTGGTTGCAGAAATTGGGTGGTTGAGTTTTCTTGTAGATGCATCCATGAGTTGGTTCTCTGCTTCTAGAATGTAGTCTGTTTTGTTGAGAATTACTGTGGTTGTGCCTTTGTCAGCCGGCAGTATCATTATGTCTGGGTTGTTTTGAAGACCTCTGATGGTTTTTCTTTCCGAAGATGTTATGTTGCTATTGTTAGGTAGTGAAATGGCAAAATCAGGGTCTGCAATGTTGACCAGGATCTACAGGTATGGACAAAATAATATGAACACCATGCAATATAGTACATTTTGTTGCATGTTGGCAACACTGCTTCCGTGTAAATAATGTGACGCGTATGTATTGCACAGTTTACGTGCAAAGTTTTATAGGTTATATTCCAGTGTATTATACGCTTTGTTCTGCGATGGTTAAAACAAGCGATCGGTGAAATGTGTGATCTCTCAGACTTCGAAAGAGGCAAATCGTTGGCGCTCGGTTAGCAGGAGCATCTGTGACGAAAACAGCTGAATTGTTTAATGTTTTACGAGCGACAGTATCCAAGGTAATGACAGCATAAACAAAACATGGTAAAACATCATCGGCGAAGAGGAATAGTGGGCGAAACCCAAGGTTAACTGACAGATACCGATGAACATTAAAAAGAACTGTAGCCAGACAACATAAAACTACTGTGGCAAAAGAGACAGCAGAACTCAACACTCACTTGAGTAATACTGTTTCAACAAAAACAGTACGGCGGGAGCTCCACAAAGCTAACATTCATGGAAGGGCTGCAATTTCGAAACCTTTTATAACTGAAGCCAACGCTAAGCTGCGAAAGAAGTGGTGCCACGATCATAAAACGTGGACACTTGATTGGAAGAATGTGGTATGGTCCGATGAATCATCGTTTTCATTGTTTCCTACAAACGGCCGGGTTTATGTATGGAGAACCCCAAAAGGAGCCTACGATCCGGACTGCCTGCTTCCTACAGTCAAGCATTGGGGAGGTTCCGTTATGATTTGGGCGGCTATATCGTGGTATTCAGCTGGTCCTCTCATTCACATCACTGGCCGGATTACTGCGAATGAATATCTCGACATCCTCAATGATGAAGTTCTTACTATGACTAGCATATTGCTGCCAAACACTGCCATATTCCAAGATGATAATGCGCCCATACACACAGCCAAAAAGGTTCAGTCTTGGTTTGAGGAGCATCAGAATATCAT
>NQII01000086.1:1408188-1451038 GCA_002778355.1 Clitarchus hookeri
CAAAACGTTTGACAGGTGTCACATGGCAATGTTTTGTTTACATACTGCGGAAGGATACATAATCGGCTCCCTGAAAGTAGATATTTAGCAGGGTTTCAGAAAATCTTGAAGTTACCGTGAATACATGATAGAATATTGTTTTCGGCAGCAGTGAGGTTATGGTTTTTAGTACATGTGATTTGCTTTTATGGGGTGGGGGTTCATTTTTTTGAGGTTATGCATGGGAATGGCTGAGGCAGAATTGGTGTGGTATGTGCTGGTGTAGGAAGGTTGAAGGAAGACAGGTTTCTGATTGTCTAGGAGGGAGGAGGGGGTGATGGTGGTTTCCTAAGAGACAAGGTGGTTGGTAAGGCTTCCATACACAATTTACTCTGTTTCACTAATTTGAGGTGGTGCACATATATGGCCTTTTGTGTTGGCTTGGCAAGAATAAGTGATATTGTAAGAATGGATACCTTCATGCTTGATAGTAAGGTTTGGTGGGGATTAATAATTGAGACATTGTTTATGGATGAGGTCTGTCATGGGCAGGGAATGCAGGTTTGTTAGCATTAGAGCTTCATCCCTGGCTTGTGGTGGTTTTGAGGTTAGACCTCACTGGTGATTTAGCGAAGGCAGTCTTTCCTCTTCCTAACCGTCTGTAGGTTGAGAGCTCCAGACGAAATGAGACTCCTCAGGACTTCTACCACCTCTTTTATACCCATTCTCAGGGTTAGTTCTATCCAGAAATGGAGGTGGAGAACTCGTCTGCGTGTTTCTCGAGATCCACACAATGATAAGCAATAGGGAACAGCAACATTAATAAATCGAGGAAAATCGGTTTTGTGAAGGAGTGGGGCAAGGTACCAAAGAACTGGCTTGGACTTTTTTTTACATTTGAAGAACCTTGCTTCTTAGTAGGAGGGGAAACTGGTTCTGCACTCCCACACACACACACACACACTCTCTCTATCTCTCTCTCTTTTTTTTTGTGCGCCACAAACATAAATTTCAAAACAGGCTACGCCCAAGCCAAATATAGCTGTCATGCAGAGACTGGTTGCTGCGAATATTAAAGTGCAATACCTTCAATGAACCAGGACAACTCCCACTGGGAATGTAAAGGATCTTTCTGAATGCAAGTCAGCGCAAACTCAGGTTTTGGCAGTTCAAGAGAATAGGGTTGAAATGGTGAAACTGTTGGAAATATTTTATTCTTTCTCAAAGCTCAAGGGAGTAACTAGATGGTGCTCAGGGCCAAGAATGCATTCACAAGGTAATTTCACTGCAATTGTAAAGTTTTGAGCTGTGAGGAAATACAGTCAGCAGTTGTGTTTTAGAGGAAGGCTGAACAAATGCACTACTTCTCAGAGGACCTTAAACTTCTCAAGCATGACGTGTGATGCGTAGCTACACTATTAATTTTTTGGTTCAACTCTGTATCATCACGTGCACAATGACTACATAATTTGTTGCTGTAGCTTTTCTAGCACGCCCTTCAATCCGATAGGCCCCTTCACCTGTCGTTAGCTTCTTTCACCTTCTGTGACTTAATCAGTGTATTGATTCAAAGCAGGATAGTACGGCTCACTGTTATATTCTGGTTAGAATTAAACACGTCTACAGTCTTAACAACCGTCTGTTTCTTCTTGAGTGAACCAGTAAGCATCACCCCGCAAAGGAGTGGCAGGGAACCACAGTTTGTGAACTGATTATCCGACTAGTATAGGACTGTGGCCTGTCCCTTAAAAAGGACTTGACGTACATCACCCAAAAAAAAAAACCATACTGTGGACCAAGTACGCAAAGTTACCTGATGCACACGTACAGTAAAGCCCCAACCACTATCAAGATCCACAACAAAAAGGCCAGATCACCCTTGTCACTTAACCCGCTCTATCCACTGCGATTAGACCTGCCAGAAGTAGTGTCAGGCCTGACAAGGAGGGATCTACCCCTTCTGGTCTACACTTAGCTAGGGGTATCGTTGCCTGCCACCTCAGTGCACCGTGAAATGTTAGCACCTTTTTCCGATAAATGCCGTTCACCCACAGAAGGAGAGCTACTGTCCTCGCCAAGAAGCAGTCACTGTTTAACAAACTGTCTCCAGCCTTCAGCTTCTTAACCTTTCGGGAACCAGCTCGAGCCACCCGTCAACTGTTGAGGCCTCACCTCATTGTCCTCCCCCTTGATTTGTTTGGTCACTTAGTGAAGACTCCTGAAGCTGCTCATCCCATCGTCAAGTACCTTTGCCTAAGCCTGCCCCTAGTGCTGGGCATTGAACCTACCTACAACACCGGATCACCACCGCCAGATGCAGAGAGCGAGCTGGAAGCCTGCCTGATCCTACCGAACCAGCCACCTGCCAGAGTCAACCAGCGAATGCCGTTGCAGTCAACCAGTCTAATCAGGAGGCTCCAGCTCTTCAGGCCGTCATGTGTCAATACCTGTACTAGAGGGTTTTTTTTAAGTGGCGCCCAACGTGGGGCCACAGCCTAATTAACTGATGTTCATTAGACAGATCCTGGTCAGCACGACACTGAGAGAAGATCTCTTGAATACTGGACTTCAGGGAGTCGAGAAAAACCCTGTGGCCTCAATCCAGGAAGTGTCAGACGTGGGAAATATCGTAGCCGCAGTTGGCAAAACCCCCACGACTGCCATGGAATCTGAAAACCCAGAAACGAGGTTTTGCATTGCCTCTTGTAATGTCATGGGCCAGTTCTTAATTAAGTGCGCACACTGCCAAGATCGTTTCTACTACCACTGTCTGAGGTGGAATGACAAGCTCTGCTGTACAGATGGCTTAGAATTCAGGTGTGAACAGTGCCGCCAACACCAAGTCGCCCACTGTGTCTGGATTGTGTGTCCAGGTCGTGTAATAAACACAGTGAGGTGTGTAACCTGTAATCAAACTTCACCATGGCTGTATNCTGGATTGTGTGTCCAGGTCGTGTAATAAACACAGTGAGGTGTGTAACCTGTAATCAAACTTCACCATGGCTGTATCGAGTGTACTGACGAAAGGTTTATCAACACTGAACTTGTGTACCATTGTGTGATTGTCAACAAGCCGAAAAATACCGACCGGCTAACCCACACTGCGCCATCGACCNTGAACTTGTGTACCATTGTGTGATTGTCAACAAGCCGAAAAATACCGACCGGCTAACCCACACTGCGCCATCGACCTGTAACCCAGGTGGCCCTCAATTACCTGAGTTCCCCAGACGACTGCAGAAGACCCTGTCGCTTTCATGCAAGAATATGAACATGAATTTAGGGCTAACGACGCGCTGCCCAAACAGTGGGTCACCCAGCACACAAACAGATGAGTGGGAAAGCACAGGAATGGTGGGCTAGGTATGGCAAGTTCATAACTGAACGAACGCAGTTGTGCGACCGGGTAGCAATCTTGTTCTCTGGCGAAGAGGTCCTGGCTCGCCTGACCACAGTCGTAGCCAGGGTACAGATGACGAAGTTGAAAATACTTATACGTAGAAAGGTATAAATATACAACTGTGTAATCCCCGAAGGAACTGAAGAGAGCTGTGTTCTAGCTGTAACGTGCGTGCTTCTTCCTAACCTCCATATTGTGTTACAAATCCTGTGCCTGCAAACCATTGATGAATTTGTAGACAGACCAAGGGAAACAGAGAGGGATTTTAAAGGACAGGCGGCCCTAGACAAGCCCAGCAGCAAGGGGAAAGAGGAAGTGAGGCAGAGCGAATGTCAAATGAAACCCCCTGCTGTCTCTCCCCCTCCCCCTCCTACTGCTCCAGCACTCCATAAGTGCTGGTTCTGCCCGGGCTGGAACTTCAATAAAGACTGCCTGACCAAGAGAGAGACAGCGCGCTTCTTGCCAGGGGAGGGGGAAGCGCCCGACCGGCCACGCGACAGAAGTGAACCGACACCTATCCCTACTGGGAATAGAGAGAAGGGGTCGGAAAACGAAGGAACTGGGGTGCAAAGCAGGCTACCACCTCCGGTCAAGACCAGCCTAATGCTGCCATCCAAACCTTAACTGACGAACCATACCCCTCAAGGCCCCCCTAATCAAGGTTGAAGTTATTAAGCTAAGAGCCTCAACACTTTTAGACTGCCGCCACTGGCAATTTCATCAAAAGTGACTTAATTACAGACAACTAACATGTTCGCCTGCAGAGCAGGGCCAAACCAGTGTGCATGACGCAACTGGATCAGATCCTGCAGATAGAGAGATAAATAAGAAATTTAATTACCTGGGCAGAATTTATAATAGCCCTGCTCATAGGGGAAGACGTCATATTGGGGCAACCTTGGCTATTAAACTAGAATTTATAACAGACTGTGGACAACACAGGATATATATAGGGAAAGAGGAATGTATGGCGGTAAATTGGGACAGGTACCTGGAGGAACAAATACCTCCCACAATAAACCCAGAGGCCATAAATCACCAGTTGGATGAGTCCGAGTTTAGGGAGCTGCAAGCAATACCAGGTGTTCCTGAGCCTTTGGACATGGAGGGCCCTTACTTCACACTGAGAACATCTAGAATGAGATATGGCTTACCCAGAAAAAGCCAATATATTGCCGCCCCTACCGAATGTCCACGAAGATAAGGGAAATAATAATTACCCTGGTCCAGGTCATGAAGGACGAAGGGATGACAGAGTCTTCAGACTCGCCCTACAACTCGAGGGTAGAACTGGTACCCAAGAAAGATATGTAATTACGATTATGTGTCAACTACCAAGTCTTGAACGATATCACTCGCTCTATAGCACCTCCAGCTATCAATTTTACCCACATGCTGAGGGACATAAGGGAGGCCGAAATTTTCTCAGCCCTTGACATGTAGACAGAGTATTGGAAAAATCTGTGCATCCAGATAGCTGCAAGCACACCATTTTCACCGCGCCCAAGGAAGAAATGCTGTAGTTTAAAGTAATGCCATTCGGCCTGAAGAATGCCCCAGCAAATTTTCAATGGCTTATGTCAGCACACCGCTCCATACTCGCCTCGTTTCGTCCTCATCTGCTCCCAAGAACCCGATGTTAAGAGCCGCCTTAATCTCTCCACTACACTTAGCAGATTTGGTAGAATGACAACCCAAATCCAGATCATGCAGGAGGGGTTCAGCTCAACGTGGGCTGACGTGAAGTTACGAAGTGTGTACCAATCCTAAAAAACAAAACTGTGTACTAGAATTTATCACTTGGATTAGAAACCGTTGATGGATCGTGTAGGACAGGGAAAATATATTTTATTTTGCCTTCAGGTAGGGTCAGTAATGTGAATGATGGTAGGCTAGCACTAATTAAAACCAGCCACAACCAGTTCGAAGACTGTAAGGAGTGATTTGAGGGTGTAGGGATGGTGAAATTAATGGAGGGGGGTGGGGGGCATTTTATTCTGATAAAATCTTCAAACCTTAGTCAGCATTCGGGATCAAACTGGTGACCTAACAAGGGAACATTCCATGACGAAATACTCTTAGTTGTGCAATTGCTATAAGTGTTGTATCTCAGAAACCTTAGACTAGGAATATTCGGAGCTTCAAAGTGATCACACAGACAATGGCTGTCGCATTTATTAAAATAGGCTAGTCAGCTCAGAATCTCGTCAACATGTATTTAAAATGATACATGGCCTGATTTTCTAATTACCTTGCAATGCGATAGAGGCTATGGGAGAGAATTGAATCAACCAGCATACTTGGGATTAACGATTAAAATTAATTGTTACCAAATTGTGTAATTTTTACTTTTAATAATTAAAATATCTGGTTAACAATTAAGACTAACGTTAGTAAACTTTGCAATTGCCTGGAGGACCAAGATAACAAAATATGTGTAAATGCCAATAATATCTTGAGAAACTTCTTAAAAATATGCAACAAATTTGATAGCCGAAGAATTGCACACAACGATTTAAAGATTGATACACCGACATCAGAACTGAATCGAGATCTCTTGTTAGTCACAAGCATCGAGATTGTGAGGTAGGCGTGTTGCCACCATCGCAAACAAACAATACAATCTCTCAATACGCAAAAATCACAGTTGATGGTCCTCATGCGGCATGCACATTTCTATTGTTTTTGTAGGCACTGTACTGGCCTAGTTCCATGCTAAGTTGTGCTATAAGAGTTTATTTTGGATGATTTATTTCAAATGTTTTTGTAGAAGATGGTTAATTCTTAATTTTTATAAGTAGGCCTCTCTCATTTGGCATGCAGCAGCCAAATTGTAATTTTTTTTGCTCTGTAAATTAAAATTTTTTATATTTTGAATAACCATTGACAGAAAACTTTTTTGAGTCTTTATTTTAACCGTAAAATAATTGTTGCACTGTAACTTTTATCTTTAATCAGTTACTTTTGTTTTAACTTAAACTTTAAACAGTTAATTTGTTTGGATTTTAACTTCCAGCTTAAATCAGTTAATTTTTCTAACTAATTTTAACTTTAAGCATTTAGATTATTTGGTTAATTTTACACAAGTATGTTGTCCAGGATCTGCTGGACACTATCGAGGGCCATGGTGGTAGGTTGGTGCTGATGACTAGGCAGAGTTTGGAGCAGGAGTGAGAAGGGAGTTGCTATTGGCCCTGGAGTGAGTTGCAGTAAGCACAATTTATAACCCGATTTTGGTAAACAAGTAATTAATTTCATTTGTAAGCCATATCCTTCCCTTCATAATGGTTAACACAACTCTGGCCAGTTCAAAGGATGGTGTGTTGGTTCGCTAAAACCAATAAGCTTGGGCATAGGGAACAAAATTTACCAGTGGGTGTCTATCCTCCTGTGAGATTCAACATTATAACGGACTTACGTAGTTTCTTTTTCCCCATGCATTAATGGAGGAAGGAGGCATATTTTATTTCAGATTATCCTAATGTATAAATTCAGTTAGGGTGGAGAACATATTCGTATTGATTTCTGGCGACTAATATTAAAATCATCATAATACATAAGCAAAACTTTGAAAGACAGTAATAATTTACTGTCACTTATAGTAAATTACTGACATGGACAAGCAATGGCTCCGAGAAATAATCGTCCCTAGTTGGGAAAGCTAACTTGACGTGTGGTGTTACCAGAACTGATGACGTAGGAAATATGTGCCAGGCGCCCCAAAGCTCTGCGGTGAGCTGATGAAATCAGGATCGTTTCGGTCGTCGGCCTAGGGGAGTCTGGCTAACACTCCGTCACGTATGATGTCGAGGCTGTAGGCCGCATCGCAGGCCTTAATTAAATTACAAATGAAACACTTACGATGCTTGTGGAGTTATTTATTCCTTGCGACTCCTTAATGAACACACACAACTCTAGTACAAAAGGTGGACTTAACAACCCTGAATGGCGGACACATGACTTTATAATGTGAAACGCAATTGCATTAAAACTGTCCGATGAGTGTAATGTTGCGCTCCCCTCGGCGCTATAACAAATAAAATTAATGATCCGGTTCTTGAAGTGAAGTCTATTGCAGTGAATATGAGTTCAACTTAAGATATCGGCACCGAGGGCCTTTGCAGAGCGAGAGACTTACACGTGTTGATGTGTTCAAGTGCTGAAAAGAACTGGGCGGAAGCATTGGCTGGCTTCCACTACCTGAGCAGCGCAGCCGACGCCAAGCGGCAAAACGATAAAGCACAATATACACTAAAAAAATTATTATGAGATGGAAGTGACATGAATTAAATTAACCTAAGACAACATAATTTTTCTTTATACAAATATAAAATAAAAATTATTATATTAATCTTAAACATTTCCATTGTACCAGCCACAGTATTGCCAAGTGTACAATGTCAAATGTCCCTGGTTGTGGCTGTGTCGACTGTCTGTCATGATGACAATTATGATATTAATTATATACACTGATACAATTAATAACACTGAATAAATACCCTGATGCAGTTATGAACACTGATGCAATTAATAACACTCATGAAATTAGATACCCTAATTGAATACACTGATGATATTATGAACACTGCTGCAATTATGAACACTGATGTAATTATGAACACTCTCACTTGTGCCCACAAGCCGGTCGGTGTGGTGTGTATGGAGTAGAGGAGACGACTGCGGCTGTCAGAGTGGGCACAAAGGAGCTCCTGGATGCGCGGTTAATGTCATTAGACTGGAGAGTGAAAAAAACAGGTATAGGCATGCATATGCAAATAACAGAGGTATGGAACGCAATGCCATCGGCAGCTTCTATATAAGACAACAAGCATCTGGCAAAGTTGCTAGATCGGTTACTGCTGCTACAATGGCAGGTTATCAAGATTTAAGTGAGTTTGAACGTGGTGTTATAGTCGGCGCATGAGAGATGGGACATAGCATCTCCGAGGTAAAGATAAAATGTGGATTTTCGCATACGACCATTTCATTTTGATAATAGCTTGTGCTCCATTATACTACTTGTACATGTTTGTATCTCCATCGTATGATTGGCCTCTTAACTTACTTAATGGAAGCTGTAACCTTCATGGTATATCCATAATCATTTTTGCTAGACTTTCACTGGTAATTGACACAATGGAATGTAAGCCAATAAACTTTTCCAGGGGTTGCAAGTTTTTGTCCGCTTAACGAATGGATACTGAGTGCTGATCAGTGCGTGTTATATCATGAGTTCCATCAACTATTAAAGTATATAAACTGCAATCCAATCATTTATTTAGTTAATTATGGACAGTAGTATTACTCTGGCAAACACATGCAGAATTCTGTTTTGAAAATCTGTAAATGTCCATGTGGTTTTCCTTTGCAACCATATGTGAAACTTGTCATCATCTTTAGATAAACAAAGAGAAGCTGCACATAATTGCTTTCATCATAATCATCATTACCACACAGTGCAATACCTTGCCTTGCGAAATACATTAAAGCTGTCAAAATTTTTGAAAGTTACATTTGCGATTTTTCTTGTTCCATGCGACATTTTGGTATTATTTGAGCTTCAATGAGGAAACTGATTTGGAATGGTTTATCTGAGTCACTGCAAACATATGTTTTTTGCTTTTGTGATGAACCTCAAATTTTTCAGAGTTTTTTTTCTAGTTTCTGAACCCATCAGTAACTAAAGCATGGCATGGTCGAGGTTACCCAGGACTGGTTGAGGGTTGGATTACCCAGTGCCATAACCCAGTTGAGAGTTAATGATGAGGGTCGTTCGGTCGATGGCCCAGGGGGCCCTGGATGTCTTCAGCTTGTTGATGATGTTGTCCCATACTTAACTGTTGCACTATCTATACCTTATGACGAGACTGTAGACCATCTCATACGCCTGAAATATTCTACGAAATTGTGGGTGATGCTAAAAAGTGTGTAGTAATGTACAATTAATCGACACTTTGTAAAGCGGTTTATTCACTGTGCTTGCATACAAGTGAATAATGTGTGAAAATGGACCCAGCACGCAAGGCATGCTGGTGACCTTAGCGTGAAATAACCATGGTATTATGTTAATACGCGATAGCATTAAGCTCTCGGGTCGAGGGCGGGTGGTTCTCCCCTCGGTACTTAAAATAAATATAACAAATGTTCCAGTTGATTAAGTAAATATTGCAGTGAAGTGATTACAGCCTAAATGATGGTACCGAGGGGGCTCACTGAGCGGGCGACCAATGCTGCCAGTCTGGTCCATGTGCTGAGACGAATTGGCGGAGTGACCTCGGTTTCCATCACGAGTGACGAGAACCGAAGTCAATCGGCGAATGATGAAACATAACACGAACACTGTGTGATCTGATTGCAATAGTAAAAAATTGTATAAATTAGATGAACACATTGGTGACATCCACGTTTATTAACAAATATATGTTAAGATTGAAGTTGTGAAGTTAAAGGGGTGTGTCACAGCACTAAATTACATGTTACAAGGATGGAGGACTATAACTGCTCTTATATAAATACACATTAAATACGTTATTATGTTTCTTTGTAGAAAGTGTTTGAATTTCACTACCTGTGAAGTGTAGGAATTTCACTGGCTACAGTGTTGCCAGGTGGCTGTCTCCTGAAGGGGTGGACGAGTCCACCTAGAGCAAAGGGGTGTAGAATGCCATGCTCGATTGTTGTTATCACAATAAAACACATTCCTAACTGTAGCTGTGAACTGTGTTGACTGTATTTAATGTATTTGTAAAAATGCTGCACAATACTGGGTGACACTTTGGGGCACTTATCACTTCAGCTTCAGCTTGCAAGCCAGTTCGATGCCACTTGGTGTTGCGACACATCGTATTTCGTGGTGCGAGCTGCTACGGTGCATCGACTAATTGCCAGTGCGCCTAACGGCTGTGGCTTTGGGGTGAACACCGTTTTGGATCACCTATCTACCTATTTATTAAGAGCGTTACTTTTTGTAATAAATGAGTAGGGCTGTCTCTTGAGTTACGTAATCATTGTCAGCAAGAAGGTGCAAGTTATGTTCTTGACAACATGCACTATGCACTCTTGGCCTGATGTGGTTGTTGAGGCCCAGTGTAGATGGTGTAGTTCTTGTGACTGCAGCGATCAGAGTGAGCCAAAGGAGCTAGTGGATGCTTGGTTCACGTCAAGCATTTTCAGACGAATTTTTTAGTTTGGAGTGGTTTTTATCATAAACATTATGACAAAACTGAAAAAGCACACGAATTTATATTTTTGGAGTATCCATGGGTATATTGTTTCCAGGCATCTTTAAATTTAAGTTTTTTTATCCCATGTTTTTGAGCAGGTTAATGTACACTATGCGAAGTTTCGTAGTGTTCAGCCGATGATGATGTACTCTGTTCTTCAGAAATTTTGCTCTCGTTAATATCCATCACATTTTGATTTGAAGCTATGTCACAATTGATAGATAATTGTATTCCCTCCTTCATTATCAACAAACTTCATCTAGTTATCTTCAGTTTGTGAAAAAGGAGAGTTGCAGTTAATTTTAAGTCTTAATTCTGCTAAAATGCTAAGACCAGAGTTGTATAGTGCAATGGCAAGCAGGAGTTAGTGCTAGTTTAATATTTTAATGTTACAAAAAAATTAACATTCAAGGATATTACATTTAGTGCTAGATGTAATACCAGTCGCTTCCAAAAGGATTAAATAATGCTATTGTTTTTTACTCGAAATGTAACTATACAGTCGGTTCACAACTGGAAGAAACGTTTGAAAATCAACCTTTGAAAAAACACCCCAGCCATTAGCTACATTTGCCAGAGAATGTGTGCGATTATCTTGTTTAACCTGTAATAATTCATTTATTAGTTTTTTTACTAATATCCGCTCTTTATTATTTCTCATTGTGCCGATTATTTTCGTTTCTGATACCTGTATAAGAGCTTACTTGTAGTGCGTTCTCACATGTTAAAATTTTTTTAAATTTATTTCAGGTTTGCTTAGAATTTTATTTACTGTATTTTACGTTGTATGTTGCGGTAGTTTTTGTGTGCAGTCATGAGTTCTAGCAAGGTGAAGAAAAGAGAAGTCACTACTCATCAATGCCAACAGGGCATCATTAACCTCACCGAATCGTTGTATTCCCTAATTAGGCGAGGGGAAATGAAACCCTGCAACATCGCGGAAAGAGTGGCAGAAATGTTGAAACTCTCCAGATCTACAGTGCTAAAGAATGTTAAAATATATGTAGTATTAACCATTGCGTTTGCAAGTTGTCTGTGTCAAGGTCTATTATGTTGGCCTACGAAATGTGTTTACAAGAACATAAAGAAAATTTGTTAATAACTTGATAACTCCGTAGAACGTTGTCTAGTACCTTTTTAATGTTTTGTTTGGGTAATTATTAGGTTTAGGGGGTTTTCTGTAAAAATAACAATAATTCACAGAAAATTGTATATATCCACTCTACTAATGATGCAGAACACGAATATACGAGGGGCATTAACGTCTGACTAATTTCGTAACATGTGCCCACCTAACCTAACAGAACCTAACCCCATGATGGGTCAATCACTATTTTATATTTTTTAACTAACATGGGATTGTTGGGTTTTACACTAACCTAGGATTTTTGGATTTTACACTTGCCTAGTATTGTAAGGTTATATAGACTCAAATGTGAGTGTGTGAATCACCTAACCAAAGGTGGTATTACAATGTGTAATCAAAAATAAAAACTGCTATGTGTTGCAATTTGTGTATCCTTGCGTGGGATTCTTCATAAACAACCCAATATATACAGTGGAATTTTATTATAAAGGCAACTGACAATGGTAAGGGAAATTGGATCTATAGTGAGTTTGTTATAGCCAATTCATTTCATATAGGTTATGGAGAGATTGTGCATTTTAGGATTCTGAAGAAACTGCTTGTTATGTATTTAGAAGTTACATTGCTGCATTAATTGCCATTGTTATAAATCACTAAATAGATTACAGTCGATATAACTGGAACTTCCCCTACTATTTATTATATCTGTATCACTTCATTAAACACGAGAGGACATCGTAATCAATGCAATCGCAGTCATAACCTTTTAAGATAACAATTGTTTATTAATGCATTTCCCCATCACCGCTGTTCTACAGCCATTGTCTTTTAGTTATTGTTAATTATCAGTGTCATATTTTCCACTTTCAGTTCTACCAAACCAATCTAATTTGCATGANACCTAATTTGCATAATTTAAAAAGGACCATAATTCAGTTTCTGGGTCAACTACAGTTACTGATACCAAAAACATACAAGGGTCATCGTCATGGACAATGCACCATATCACAGCACACAGGTGTGAGCTCCAACCTTGTATTTTTGAATAAATAAAATGTTTATATTGTTTGTGATATGTTAGATTCTGTGCTAGTCAACACAGGTATCAGGAAAACAGTTACTTGTAATATGATAAAAAGTTTAAGAATGTCTAGCACAGTAGTTATAGACATTCTTATCACGTTCACATTATAGAAGTCTCCAATCATACATTTGGTATCCAATAAATACAATGCAGCAACTATTTAAAAGTTTATGTTTTGGAAAGAATTGTGCTTAATTCAAACATTCTATACAACAGACATACTGTTGGCAACATTCAAGGGTAATACATTTTAATTTGTTGTATTGCGTGGTGATTTCAGCTGTAGAAGTTCCCCAACAGCTGCTGGAGGAAGGATGCCATCATCAATTGGCTGTAGGAGCACAACGTTCGATTTGCTGTATCCTTTTTTCGCAAAATCTTTTTGTGTAGTGTTAAATNTTTTTTTGCAAAATCTTTTTGTGTAGTGTTAAATTGTAGGGTAATGTTGTTGAGCATTGCTTTATATCATTATATGTAAAGTAGCAGTCTACATCAGAGAGCAGCTATTGGAGCATGTCATTTTTTTGAATAATTGGTTTCTAATTTTTGGAGTGGAGATGGATGTATTCATTTTTTTTATAGTTGCTGCTTTGTTGAGTTGTTTATGTACTTTTTTGTTTTGTTCTATGGTAATTCTGTAGCAAAAGGAATCACTACAATCCATAAGTTATTACCGGTACTTCTAACTAACTATTAAATAAATAAACAGTATTTATGAGTACTGCGGC
Organism: Clitarchus hookeri; assembly: GCA_002778355.1. Lineage (NCBI taxonomy): Eukaryota > Metazoa > Arthropoda > Insecta > Phasmatodea > Phasmatidae > Clitarchus > Clitarchus hookeri. The sequence continues at coordinate 1,421,690 of NQII01000086.1, forward strand.
TTATGCCTTTAGGATGTTTTAACTTAATGCAAACTGGAGATGTTAGGATACACCATTGTCAGCTTCTTTAATTATTGTAAACAACAGTTCTCTCTAATATTTTGTTTACTGGAGCCACATTTTTTAGTTATGTTTAATTTGTTATTGTCATTTCTTTACAAAATCTTTGGCACACTTATTTTGTTCCTTCACTAAGCATTTGCTTAGCAACATGTTTCAATTTAATAGTTTGAATATTATACATTAGTGAAACCAATGTCTTTTCGTATTAGTTTTAAGTAAGATTTTAGTTTGGAAAAAAATTTGAGATAGCAACAGAGGTTAACAGCATTAAATACGGGCCCGGAGTCCAACTAAAACATAAACACAGCGGCCTACCGCCGGCTCAATTATTTGAACAAAGTCTGTCTGGTTGCATTTTTGTTGCAAACCCACTATAAGAGTTATGGGAACTTCGGTTCCTGACTTCGTGACAGCACGGCCATCCGGGGGATTATGAGAGATTGGCGGTGCCATGTTTATGTTGTTGAATGGACTCCTTGAATGTGGACACATTTCAATGCAATGTATTGTGCCACATTTATAAATATGTAATCAACGTGAAAGTTTTTCTCCCACACCCAACCCCCCCAGGCAAAATCCAACTCTCGCGCAAGCGCGCGCGCGCGCGCACACACACACACACACCACGAATCATCAAATTTTTAATACTCGCATTTTGGGTTTACAGAATGAAATGTTTTTCTCTTGCATCGATATCCTTTTGTGTGAAATTCTCAAGATTAAAAACTTTACGCTTGTGGAATACCCATTAATAATATATACATGACTTTTATAATTGGCATGTGCATGTACTTACATATGTACACATACACACAGTAGAATGAAAACATTGCCATGTGACTTCCACATGGCAGTCACATGGCAATGTTTGTTTACTTTTATCGGAAGGATACGAAATTGGCTTGAAAGTAGATCTTTAACAGGGCTTCAAAAAAGTCTCTTCCAGACGAGAACCGACTGTAGCTGGTGTACAGGAAATTACATAATTATAAAAAAATCTGCTTTTATGCAAGAAGTGTAAATATCAACACAACTTCAATATCAATACACCAAGTAAACAATATTACAAGTACCCTCACAAACTTACTGAAACAAATTACAATAACAAAATAAAAACTATGTAGGAGTAACTCTGTAAAATAAAGTAGGGTAACTTTTTCATTTGGAAGCTATAATACAATTGTAATAATACATTTTTTCTATGCAACCATTCTCTTAAAGGCCCCTCCTCTCATACGAGTGAAATAACATTTTAACTTCTCAATTTTGACAAGTTGGGGTTAGTGAGCGTGCTTGTATGTAAAAAAAGTGCACATCTTGTACAAATAAAATATTTTAATAGTATAAATGTGATTATTCCAGTTTGTGTATGAGCCTCTTTGGATAGTAAATTAAAATAATTATTTTGAAGAGTTTGCTGAAGTTTCAAAATAGTTTTTTTAATCAAACTATAAAATTCTGATGTATAGTTACCATAAATTTAAGGAGCTCCGCGTTAACTTAAATGTGCATTGCCCAACAGCTCGGTGGAAAACTTAGCACTTGAGCTTGTGTTGCCTTCCCATAAATGCGATCCAGGTTTGATACCTGGTGGGATAGTCCCGAATGGTGTAACACATGACAAACGTTTTCGGTGCCCTGCAAAATTTCTCTGCGACCTTCAATTTCACCCAGACCACTGCCTCATCTTTACCTCACGTCACCCTCATCGGTGCTCAAGACGTCGCTGTTAAGCAGTGCCCAAATTTCTCACAACCACTATCCCTCCTGCCAACTGTGTACTACTACTGCTATATTTCAAAGTCTTACAAAAATGTTAGTGAAGATATTCTTAAACAACAGGTCCAGAAAAGCCTCGGAAGGGGAGTGGGTGCTACTGAAAAATGCATGCATTGACCTGGTGTAGTGGCAGGTGATGCTCCCAACAATGTCTGGAATGAGAAGGAAAGGGAAGGAGGATATTTTGTCCATAGAGTACATAAACATTTCCCTGGAAATATTGATGTCACATTTCACTTACTTCATCGAACGAGCAGCCACTGGTTCATCATATGAATGTGTGGGATTATACAACTATATTAACATGCAGTATTTAGCAGCTATCCATTGTGTACAGTAAAAAATTATATATATTAGTCAAACCTCATTAATAATCCCCGTTTTATGAAAAAATCGCGCTTGTGCGAAGTGTTTTTCCGGTCCCATGAATTAATATAGGATTTTTAATGTTAAAGCATTTCCTTAATACGAAATACGGTTAATATGTAATACTATGTGATTTTAATCCTGCAGGATAGTATTTCCACATATTTGCAAATAGTTTATACAAATTTTACGGCTTAATGAAAACGAACACAGCTAATATACGTTATTAGTAACATCCCAAACGTAAAACATAATTAAACAACTGGCTAAAGATATGCATACTCTGTAGCAGAACAGGAAATATGGAATCTATACTAGCGATAAAGTTACTTCTAATACCGCGAGGTGCACTATTGTCGCGAAGAGGTAAATTGTATCATTTCGGTAAAGCGGAGGATTCTGTTTACTGTATTAGTTTAAAATTGTATTTATAAATTTTATTTTATTTGAAATTGATAAAATTCTTAACATACGTGGAACTAACACTATCCTGGCGGCGAAAATCTTAATATGCTAAACTAATAACATGGAATTTCGTACCCTGCATGTTGCTGCCATCTCGTGAACACCAAGTGCAATGGAAAAATTCCTAGGCTGACGCATTTATTTCCTGATGTGCTGTGCACTGCAGGGTTTTTTAATTTTCGGTACTTTTCATTTTAGAATGGTGCTTTCTTATATTTTAACGCATTACAATATAAATGTTTGATTCCTCTGGCTGTACGGAGTAACCATGGCTGCAAAAAAAAAAACCAATTAACGATTTGTTTTCGGTTTAACACGTGCGAAGTTGTTTTAATATTTTTGATCGTGCTAGTTGGATTTTTAAATTTTTAGTGATGGCTGTAAAACGTAAACGTAATGAACTTACGTTACTGAGGAAGCTTAAAATAATTAGTACAGTGAAGAAAGGCAGTTAAAATATAACAGAAATTTCACGAGAATTTGGTATTCCACAGTCGTCTTTATCTACAATTTTAAAAAGTAGCTAAGTTGAACTTGCTCGTGACAATGCCTCTGCACTCTCAGCAAGTAAATGACTGCGTGGACCTAAACATGAGGGAATGGAAACCAATCTGCTTCAGTGGTACCACGAAATGCGTGCAGCTAACATACCTATTTCTGATCCTTTAATACAGCAAAATGCAGATTGCCTGGCTTTGATGTTAGGGATTTCTGATTTCAAAAATTTAGCAATGGTTGGCTGCAGCGGTTTAAAGAACCTTATTGCAAAAGTTGTGTGTGGCGAGTCGGCAGCCGTCNTTTTGATCGTGCTAGTTGGATTTTTAAATTTTTAGTGATGGCTGTAAAACGTAAACGTAATGAACTTACGTTACTAAGGAAGCTTAAAATAATTAGTAAAGTGAAGAAAGGCAGTTAAAATATAACAGAAATTTCACGAGAATTTGGTATTCCACAATCGTCTTTATCTACAATTTTAAAAAGTAGCGAAGTTGAACTTGCTCGTGACAATGCCTCTTCACTCTCAGCAAGAAAACGACTGCGTGGACCTAAACATGAGGGAATGGAAACCAATCTGCTTCAGTGGTACCACGAAATGCGTGCAGCGAACATACCTATTTCTGATCCTTTAATACAGCAAAATGCAGATTGCCTGGCTTTGATGTTAGGGATTTCTGATTTCAAATTTAGCAATGGTTGGCTGCAGCGGTTTAAAGAACCTTATTGCAAAAGTTGTGTGTGGCGAGTCGGCAGCCGTCGACGTGGATAAGACTCAGGATTGGCTAAAGTCTGTTAATAATTAGTCTAAACTTAATAATTACCGCAACCAATACTTAATCAGTTCACTCCAGATAATATTTTCAACATGGACGAAACTGGAGTTTTTTTACAACTTGCTGCCAAATAAAACTGTGGCTGTGAAAGGCGAGAAATCATGTCCCCTTGTAGGCAAGTTTCAGAAACCTAGATGTTCCAAGAATATTGTTAACCTGCCATGTGATAATGAAGCAAATTCCTGTGCTTGGGTGACAATGAAAGTATTTCAGAAATTATTAATGAAATTGGATCGACACACGGCATGCAAAAACAGAAAATTTTTACTTATTTTGGACAGATGTGCAGTATATTCTGCTGTTGACCTTGAGTTGTTACAAGTGACATTGCTCTTATCTGCCAGTCAACACCACAAGTTTTCCACAACCTCTTGATCAATGTATCATCCAGTGTGGGAAGAAGAACCACAGAACTCGTCTCGCACGTTACTTAATTCGTCACCGGGAACTGAAGAAAGNATCATCCAGTGTGGGAAGAAGAACCACAGAACTCGTCTCGCACGTTACTTAATTCGTCACCGGGAACTGAAGAAAGAAACCAACTTGCGATGGGACGTTTTGAATACCATGCGGAATGTATGTATGGCTTGGGATGAAGTCACATCGTCTACAATAGCCAACTGCCTCAGAAAAGCTGGTATTGGTGCCGAAGAAGAACAGGCTGGTGGGGAAGATACTGATGGCAATATNTAGCCAACTGCCTCAGAAAAGCTGGTATTGGTGCCGAAGAAGAACAGGCTGGTGGGGAAGATACTGATGGCAATATGGAAGGATGGAATTATGTTCAGGAACATCTGCAATTCCAGGAGCAGTTTCGCCACTTTTTGCAAGTTGATGATGATGATGCAACATCTGCAGCACCTGTTGAAGAAACTGAAGATGACAATAGAGAAGATAATGATTGTGCATTACTGCCAACGAAGAAGGATGCCAGCCAGGCTTTAACCACCCTGGAAAATGTGCTTTCAAACAATGATGTTGATAGGGAAACACTTCTGGAATTTGATAAACTCGGTTCAATTATTAGTAATGCCTATAAAGAAAGAACAATGCACTAAAATTGACAAGTTTTTTAAGCCACAGGTTTAAACTTAAAACTGTATGCTATTTGCCACGAAGTCCANATAAAGAAAGAACAATGCACTAAAATTGACAAGTTTTTTAAGCCACAGGTTTAAACTTAAAACTGTATGCTATTTGCCACGNGAAAGAACAATGCACTAAAATTGACAAGTTTTTTAAGCCACAGGTTTAAACTTAAAACTGTATGCTATTTGCCACGAAGTCCATGCTGGAAACAATTTAAATACTATGTACAAAATAATGAAGTATTATTAAAAGATTTGTATTCACATATTAAACATTTTTCTAATAGTAGTGAAGATAAGATGTGTACTGTTATCCGAGAAGTGTTATACAAATAAAAAATCTTTGCAAAATGGTTACTTTTATCAGTTAATTTTTGAGATGTGATGTTAAAATATTTTTAGTTGAATGAATTTTTTTTTTTTAATTTTACTAGTACAAACCTTGTTATTACAAAGGGCCAAAATGATGGTCCTTTCAGGATTGTATTAATGAGGTTCGACTTTAAAATACACATACTTTTAATTTTCACAACAATATTAGAATGATGATTCTAAGCATACAAATTGAATTAAAAAATATATATATATAATTAAGAAAGGTTATTAACTTGGTAACCACTTCTAATCCATTGTTTAGAAGACACTGCNTTTTGATCGTGCTAGTTGGATTTTTAAATTTTTAGTGATGGCTGTAAAACGTAAACGTAATGAACTTACGTTACTGAGGAAGCTTAAAATAATTAGTACAGTGAAGAAAGGCAGTTAAAATATAACAGAAATTTCACGAGAATTTGGTATTCCACAGTCGTCTTTATCTACAATTTTAAAAAGTAGCTAAGTTGAACTTGCTCGTGACAATGCCTCTGCACTCTCAGCAAGTAAATGACTGCGTGGACCTAAACATGAGGGAATGGAAACCAATCTGCTTCAGTGGTACCACGAAATGCGTGCAGCTAACATACCTATTTCTGATCCTTTAATACAGCAAAATGCAGATTGCCTGGCTTTGATGTTAGGGATTTCTGATTTCAAAAATTTAGCAATGGTTGGCTGCAGCGGTTTAAAGAACCTTATTGCAAAAGTTGTGTGTGGCGAGTCGGCAGCCGTCGACGTGGATAAGACTCAGGATTGGCTAAAGTCTGTCAATAATTAGTCTAAACTTAATCGGTTCATTCCAGATAATATTTTCAACATGGACGAAACTGGAGTTTTTTCACAACTTGCTGCCAAATAAAACTGTGGCTGTGAAAGGCGAGAAGTGCCATGGAGGTAAACGCAACAAGGACCGTGCTACTGCATTACTGTGCTGTAACCAAAGTGGCGGTGAGAAATCATGTCCCCTTGTAGGCAAGTTTCAGAAACCCAGATGTTCCAAGAATAGTGTTAACCTGCCATGTAATAATGAAGCAAATTCCTGTGCTTGGGTGACAATGTAAGTATTTCAGAAATTATTAATGAAATTGGATCGACACACGGCATGCATAAACAGAAAATTTTTACTTATTTTGGACAGATGTGCAGCATATTCTGCTGTTGACCTTGAGTTGTTACAAGTGACATTGCTCTTATCTGCCAGCCAACACCACAAGTTTTCCACAACCTCTTGATAAATGCATCATCCAGTGTGGGAAGAAGAACCACAGAACTCGTCTCGCACGTTACTTAATTCGTCACCGGGAACTGAAGAAAGAAACCAACTTGCGATGGGACGTTTTGAATACCATGCGGAATGTATGTATGGCTTGGGATGAAGTCACATCGTCTACAATAGCCAACTGCCTCAGAAAAGCTGGTATTGGTGCCGAAGAAGAACAGGCTGGTGGGGAAGATACTGATGGCAATATGGAAGGATGGAATTATGTTCAGGAACATCTGCAATTCCAGGAGCAGTTTCGCCACTTTTTGCAAGTTGATGATGATGATGCAACATCTGCAGCACCTGTTGAAGAAACTGAAGATGACAATAGAGAAGATAATGATTGTGCATTACTGCCAACGAAGAAGGATGCCAGCCAGGCTTTAACCACCCTGGAAAATGTGCTTTCAAACAATGATGTTGATAGGGAAACACTTCTGGAATTTGATAAACTCGGTTCAATTATTAGTAATGCCTATAAAGAAAGAACAATGCACTAAAATTGACAAGTTTTTTAAGCCACAGGTTTAAACTTAAAACTGTATGCTATTTGCCACAAAGTCCATGCTGGAAACAATTTAAATACTATGTACAAAATAATGAAGTATTCTTAAAGATTTGTATTCACATATTAAACATTTTTCTAATAGTAGTGAAGATAAGATGTGTACTGTTATCTGAAAAGTGTTATACATATAAAAAATCTTTGCAAAATGGTTACTTTTATCAGTTAATTTTTGAGATGTGATGTTAAAATATTTTTAGTTGAATGAATTTTTTTTTTAAATTTTACTAGTACAAACCTTGTTATTACAAAGGGCCAAAATGATGGTCCCTTCAGGATTGTATTAATGAGGTTCGACTTTAAAATACACATACTTTTAATTTTCACAACAATATTAGAATGATGATTCTAAGCATACAAATTGAATTAAAAAAAAAATATATATATATAATTAAGAAAGGTTATTAACTTGGTAACCACTTCTAATCCATTGTTTAGAAGACACTGCNAAAAAATATATATATATAATTAAGAAAGGTTATTAACTTGGTAACCACTTCTAATCCATTGTTTAGAAGACACTGCTGTCGAGATATAGCAGTACTCTATTTCCTATACTTTTGAAAATTTGATCACTTATTGTGTGAATAAAACAATGTGTTTCAAATTTAGTAGTTTTATTTTACGAACCAACACGAAANAAATTTGATCACTTATTGTGTGAATAAAACAATGTGTTTCAAATTTAGTAGTTTTATTTTACGAACCAACACGAAAATGGTAATGGTTATTTGTGGTTCGGTTTCATGCCATTATTAGTAAGGTTAACTTCTATACTTCTTACAGATGATGATAATTGATGAAAAGATGGGTTTGGTACCTTAAAATTTACCTAACTGCTTGGTAATTATGGTAGAGAGAGTTTAATTTAACTTACCGGCACAGTTTTCGACTTCAGCCATTTGTCCAACATTGATCTCTTCATGTAGAACTCCACTACTCACATCACTAGTCACCAAGACATGTTTTCTCTGGACACTGGACATTATCACACTGAGTGGCAGAAATCTGTTGTGGTTCTCAGTTGTCGCATCTGAGTCACCCCACACAAAGGGATGAGCTTGTGTTGGAAGTTCCACGAAAAGGCGATTAGGCGAAAGTGGAAGAGTAGTTGTTTGCTTACCTATCTCTAACAGGACTGTTGTGAAGTTTCTTATCATCTTTACTTTTCATGCTCGTCAATGTTGCAAACTTAAACAAAGCTTTCAATTAGTTTAATTGCGTGAGACATTTCCAATTACTTGATTTCATCTTAAATGACCATTGCATATCATAGTAAAGAGAGTATATTTTACTGCGATCGTGGTTTCTACAAAGAACAGTAAAATAACACAGTAAAAGAAACTCATGATTTTTTTTGATGTAACGACAACCGAGCCACTTACTTTATATAGATTTGATACACATGAGAAGGTCCTGAACTAGTGACTGGCAAAATCCAGTGACATTTTAACTCTTACTANGAAACGCATGATTTTTTTTGATGTAACGACAACCGAGCCACTTAATTTATATAGATTTGATACACATGAGAAGGTCCTGAACTAGTGACTGGCAAAATCCAGTGACATTTTAACTCTTACTATATAAACCCAACCTTCCAACCTTTTTCTATGCATAATATAATAAATAACCTTATTTGATGATTTTAAAATAATCTGAGAACAAGAATGTTTTTAAGAGTCAGCGTTACTTAATGTTCAACCACATAAAATGGTATGTTATGTACTTTCACTGTATTTAGACTCAATAAAGTGGCAGAAATTGTTCGATTCATCGTTCAGGTGTGTGTGTAAGGATGTTTTTGTAAATATGTAATTTACATAAATATTGCTCTGCGTGTTTTAAGAAAACAGCTATAATCCATTCACTGTATCTTCGATACTTTTGAAAAGAACCTTTGAAAAATCACCCTAGGAGTTACATGTTCAANTGTGTTTTAAGAAAACAGCTAGTGATGGGCGAGTTTGATATTTACAGCATCGAGTCAAGTTGTATGAAAGTCCTGTCAAGGTCAGCATAAAATTTTTTTTTAGTTAAAATCGAGTTTGCACCATTAATGTAAATGTGTACCAGAGTGCGTGTACGCTTGCCCCTTATAACTTCCTCCCTCTCTTTCAGTCATAGTTAACCAAGAAAAAAAGTTTGGGACTGGTTTTTACCAATAAGAATAATTTTTTGCCCAGGTGATTTACAGTGCTACTTTTTCCATCTCGCCAATGAGTGAATGACTGGTAAAAATGGTGATGTCAGCTTCATGAGAAAAAAAAAGATTATTGTCACAGGAATGGCGTGGGAGGGTAGCTCTCGGGCTGGTCTGTCAGCATGCCACAGGGGTGAGTTGGCAAGCAGTCCACATTTAAAGTTTTTTTTAACACATGTTTTTAAAACAGCAATTAGAGAGAAAAGTAATGACAAGTTTACAGGTACGCATATTTCTGCTGAAGGTGTGACGTGCTACGAGTCACAGGCTTTTCGGTTTAAATACTGTGCATCCTATGGTTGTACATATTTGTGTCTTGCTGGGACTCTACCTGCCAACCTTGACAAGGGTCCCCTTATCTGATGTCGCCCAGCAGTGGCAAAGAGGAAGTGCTGGGAAGCAAAATGGCTCAAGTCGCGAATATAACACCCACTGGATTTCATCAGAGCTGATCATCACAAACATCAACCAAGTGTCTAGGTATGTAGTCGAGTTATTGTTTTACAACTTTAGCAGTTTAGTATCGTAAAATTATTGATTTACGAGAGACAAAAAGTAATTGCTACGTGTAAATGTTTGTTGTTTATAATCTAAAAGCACAGTGACTCGACTTGCACGTTCAGTAGCTCTATGTCTGCTGTAAAAAAAAACTTTTACTCGAGTGATGAGTCAATCTTTGTTGACCCAACTCAATTTTTCGAGACACTACCCATCACTAAAAACAGCACATCCTTTTGATTGTGTCGACAGGCGGCTAGATGTTTTAGGTTTCAATAGTAGCGTCTCATCCTACACTATCTTAGGCGTTTAACTCATGCCAGGTCGGCGACGCCCTTATCTACCAAACAAGTAACACCCAAATGGCATAGCTATTGAATGAGAAGTTATATCACAAACTGAACACAATTGTTGTTCATTTAAGAGTTGGTAACAAAAGTTACAGCGAACAAGATGCTCTAGAATAAAAATGATCTGGCGTCCACGAGTGTCATAATTCCAGTGGGGGTCCGGATGCCCACGAGCCCCATGGCTTCTACGCCCATGGCGATAAGCTTGGTTAAGGTGCCCATTTAAAGTTACAGTATTGTGGCAAAATTGTATGACAGGAATTCTTGGCCAGTTGTCATATTAAGGTCATTTCCTTTTTAAAATTTCACTACTGCTTTGGGAAACATTGTTCTGGACTCCCACCATACTCTAGCCCAAGTTTGTGTGTGATACAGCTCACACCGCAAGTATTTAATTACATTTAAATGGCTTTGTATAATCTGTCATACTTCAGGTATTATGCAGATGCTTTATAAACTCAACTTTAAAAGCTAGTAATGGGACATGGCTTAAGAAAAGGCCCAATTTATAGTAAAATCCTGCCACCAGTTGATGTAGTGCTTCTTACAGAAGTACACAACATGAGGACATTGCTAGTGGTATATCTCCAAGAACAGAAAATACAGACTACAGTGGGTTGTTACCAAAGTGATGTAACATCAAGAAGGCACACTTTTTTAAAACTATGTTTTTATGAAGTATTGCAGTTAGTTAAAATTCCATGAAATGTATTTGAACATATTTTTTAAAACTGTGTCTTGAAATTGGGAAGGTTACATTATTAACAGAATGAAGCATGTGTTAGCAAAAACTTAGTACCTTTCNAAACTGTGTCTTGAAATTGGGAAGGTTACATTATTAACAGAATGAAGCATGTGTTAGCAAAAACTTAGTATCTTTCTACGCTGTTCAGAATACCTGCATTTACAGAAATTGGAACAGAAAAAAAATTCTGGAAATGTGTGCAAAAAAAAGTAAGTAAAGGGAATAATCTGAAGATGTAATGTTGTTAAACTACGGAAATGGCTCTTCAGAGTTGAATCAAGTGAAGGCCTTTGTGTACTGGAGACATGTGATATATGCTTATATGATATTTAACGGTTCAAACTAAAAGAGCAGCAAAATGAAAATTACAAATCAAAAACCAAGTTTATGTAGATACAACAAAATACGTAGGGTCTGGAATTGTGTGCTCTCTTTGCGACCTTTTTTAAGATCTGCAAACAATGGACATTTATCACAGTTTTTGGAAGAAATGTGATAATGCTACAATAATTGAAAATCAAATAATAGCTTACAAAAACTTCTGTATTCAGTTTATCGGTGAAAAGTGAATCGGAGTACAAATATCTGATATTACTGTGTTGCAGGAATAATTTGTATACATCTATCTAGAAGTTCATGTTGCAACTGGTAACATAGTGAAAGAACAAGAATGTAGTAATTGTATATTACATGTTGTATTTTTTTTTTTTTACTCTATAAACAAATTTTACACACATGTACACAATAAATACACATAGAAGACACTTTGCACTATTTTTTGGCTGTACAATGAATGCAGCTTATGGATACGTAGGGTTGCATATGTCAATCACTCAGTCTCTGGTGCCTGGTGAAGGATAGAAACACCTGGAACAAACACACGGACAGAAAACGTGAGAGTAGCATACACAGGCACACCCAGCAATAACATCTGCATCACATCCCTCTGAAGGACAAAAATATTCATCTCCTTTTATATGCCAAAATTAATAATAATTATCTTAACACAGAACTCTCATTAGTCCATCGTCTGAAAATTAGAGATGTTCAAAAATCTGTGGTGTTTCCCAAGGAACATACTCTTAAATGTTTCGACATGTCACGTTGCACCGTACCGCATTTAACAGCTNATAATAATTATCTTAACACAGAACTCTCATTAGTCCATCGTCTGAAAATTAGAGATGTTCAAAAATCTGTGGTGTTTCAATATTTGTTGGCTAGTAATGATGGCGAGTAAGTGCTTAACATCAACCATAAAACAAATACTTGAAATTCGTAGAAAGTTAGAGCATAGTGTAAAGGTTGCTATCTATCATCATGGGTAAATATGGCAGTGGAGAAACTACGGTGTATGATGTTAAAAACAGTGTGCTAAACTTAAAATATTTATGACGAACAGAAAGTTCAAGAAAAGTGTCTATAATCGCAAAATGTTCCACACTTGCCAAACTTCAGGATTTGGATAATGCGTTGTACGAATGGTTTTCTTCGAAACAATTGGAAGGTTACTTAATATCAAGGCTGATGTTTAATGAAAAATGAAAACAAAGAGTTCTACAAAAATGAAGCTCGCAGAACTGTGTACAGTAAAGTTCAGTCACAACGTACTTAACATTAATGTAAGATTTTATATTCCCTTCCAAATACCCTACGTTAACTACGTAACAATATTTCACTTTAACATACTAAATTTACGTTAACTTTAAATTCAAACTAAGATTATTTTACCTGAATTCTTTCGTACATAAAAACCTTAATTTATAAATCCTAAGCAGTATAAACGTGTTTTGGTACAGCATCTTGTAATGACGCAATATTCGGAATTTTTCGGGACTCGAGTGTAAAATTCTTTCGTGTTTGTGAAGCTTTGGGACAGCTTCGTAATATTTTTATCGTGTTTCAAGTTTAAAGCCGTGGTGGCTCGTTTCCCGTGTTTATCAGACAAACGTGTGCATTTGTAGGTTAAGGGGCGGACGTTGCGGGTTACGTTTTTATCAAGAGTCCTGGTTACAGTTTTCGTTTCGAACTTTGGAGTTTTTGAAACCTCAGCATTATTTAGTTCCTTCGGCGCAGTTTTAATATGTCAACAAGTTTTTGTGGACGGCGAAGTTAGTTTATGTTGACGGCGCGGCAGTCGATAACGTCGTGTTGAGCGCGGGCCACGTGCAGTTTTAGATGACGCTGCTGGCAGATGCCGGATGCCGGGCGCTTATCGCAGGAGTAGTTCGTACGGAGCAGTTAGATAACGAGGGAGAGCGTACGTGGCCAGGCCGTTATCTCAGGAGAGGGGGGTGATAGGCAGCACAAAAAGGGCATCTGTCTGTCGCCCTCGGGGCAGTCTCAGTCTTATTCGTTGAGAGTCTTCTAGGGAGTTACTTCACGTCGCCCGTGAGGGCAGGTCAGCGCAGTCGAGAAGTATCATGCAATGCTAGCCTAGGCCGCGTTCGGGCAGGATTAGAACCCCCACATCGGCTACTAGACTGTATTACTTCATTTCTCAGCCGGTGTGGGAGGTAGCAGCAGATATTCTTTATTCGGGCTAATATTCATGAGACGTTAATACACGGAAACCACTGTGGCGCTGTTTTNACGTTAATAAACTGAAACCACTGTGGCGCTGTTCGGTACTTTAATATTTATCTCTGAACGGTTCGTACTCTGCAATTTGGACTTCTTCTGTGAACTGTGGTGCTGAGTGTTAAATAAATAGTTAAATAAACAAAGTACATAACAAACTAATTTGGAACTTCTTCATTCTTAATTAATAATGTTCAATTATATGAGTCTCGTGTTTCTACCCTGAGCAAGCCGTGGCAAGTAAACAGTCGACAGTGTAAACGGCGAAATGTTACAAGATGGCGCCTAACCTTGGAGGCTGCTATTTTATTAAATATACGCTTGTAACAGTAAAGACGGAACTTTNACAAGATGGCGCCTAACCTTGGAGGCTGCTATTTTATTAAATATACGCTTGTAACAGTAAAGACGGAACTTTACAACATGGTTCCCAAATGTGAGGCGTTAAAATAAATATAGTGCGAAAGTCACCAACGCAACTTAACAATCTCATAACATACAGTAAACTCGCTACCCTTGTAAAAATCAAAATTAATAAATTTTAACACCTAAAAAAATTTAGAAATTGTATGTCAAAGTGCATTACCCCCCTCCCTCGTGAAGACCGTGTTTAAACATTCCCACGTAAAATAAAAATGATTTTCATATGAAGTATTAATTTAAATCAATAGGTAAGATGTCTTACTAATAAAGATACTCCAGATGTGTAAACATTGTACTCTTTTGTTGCCAAAAATGTTTATTTACATCGAGTGCAATCATTTTCAAGTGCTGCTTGCAGGAAAAATAAAGAGGATTTGCTACTGAAATAACTGATTTTGAAAGATAAAATTTTTTTTTTTTCAAAGGAAACTTTACCAATAAGTAATTTGCGTGCATTTGGAAACCATGCATTACTTCATGTTTGCAGGATATAATTTGTGCATTTTCATATTTTAGAAAGTACCATTTTATCTTTACTTTTTTATAATAACATTTCTTGTAATTTACATATTAATTTTATTTACTGAAATTGCTAATTGTGCCCTAATTTAATGGACCCCATGTTGTAAAGGTTTATAAGACGTTTGGTGCAAAGTACTTTAATTACTATTTATAAAAGTTGAGGCTCCATTCATGTATGTTTGAGATTTTACTGAACATTGTCAGAGGGTTGGCTAACCAGAATCAAGGACCATCATGGGATTAGGAAGTTAGATGTGTCTGGTGAGCAGAAATTGGCAGATGTAGAAAGTGATAATGATTTTTGTGCATTTTTTTTTAAAGAGTTATATTGTGAAAAGGAATTAACTTCTGAGCAAGCGTACAATGCAGACAAAACTAGTCTACTTTGGAAATGCTTGCCAAACACCTGGGTTTGAACACACTAAGGAACATATTACAGTTCTGGTATGTGCAAATGCCGCAGGTACACAGACTTAAGCCAACTGTGGTCAGAAAGTATGCACAACCAAGGTGTTTAAAAAAAATTCCTGTTGACTATAGAGTCCAAGGTAAAGCCTGGATGAATGCAGAAATTTTACTAGCTTAGTTTAATCACATTTTTATGCCTTAGTGTAAAATAAAACTTGAGAGAGAATGGACTGCCAGAAGACAGCAAAGTCATATTGTTGCTAGACAAAGTGACAGTGCTCATCTTGCACAACTACTCACAAATGGCAACATATCTGTGCATTTCCTGCTACCGAATGTGACTACCTTGATTCAACCATTGGACCAGGGCATTATTCAAAATCTGAAAATGCTTCACAGGCAAGATTTTNGAATGTGACTACCTTGATTCAACCATTGGACCAGGGCATTATTCAAAATCTGAAAATGCTTCACAGGCAAGATTTTGTGTGGCAGTTAACAAATTATGAAGGCAAAATAATTGAATTTCAGAAGAAATACAACTTGAAAGATGCTATATTTAATATATCATGTGTATGGAGTGCTGTGAAAAGTGAGACTTCACAAAGCATGACAAAAAGTATGGTCAAGGAAAACATTAAAAGATGGGAAAAACAAGGGCAAGTTCCGAGTGTTCGGAGATGAAACAAGCAAGTGGCACATGGACAACACATGCGGGAAATAGTTCAGAGGGTTGAATGTGCTGACAAGGAAAATCCTATGAACAAACCTAAATAAATGGTTAGAAGTTTACAAAAAAGTCCCAGTTTTCATGTCACAACTAAAGAAATTATTGAAGTAACAAAAAACAGCAAAACTACCAAAATTGAAACTAGTAGAAATTAAAATGGTGATAGTCATGTCACAAGCGTTGTTTAGAGTGAGACTGCTGCTGCTTGAAAGACAAGCCATTAAACAGTCTGTCGTCTGCTTCGACATCAGATGCTGTTCATTTCAACTCCAGTAGTAATTAAATTGACTTTTGTGTGTGTGTGTGGTTATTGCTTATGCAGCAGATTTAACGGAACATTTTAAAATCCTAAATGTATGTATCCACTTAATGTTTATTCTGCAAGACTGTTATAACTGTGCAGTGTTTAGCTTTAATTACAGTAAGTTAAATGCATTTTTATAACTTTTAATTATAATTATTACACACATTTTATATTGTGGTTCACTGTAGTTTCCCTTACCAGCGCACAGGAAGACGTAGTTGTTCTAGTGTCTCCAGCCTTTTGTACAGTGACAGGTTGTCTACACAATCCCAGCATGTTACCGCAGTATTTCACACTAATANAGTGTCTCCAGCCTTTTGTACAGTGACAGGTTGTCTACACAATCCCAGCATGTTACCGCAGTATTTCACACTAATAATAGTCTGTATTTTATGTGGAATGATACTTATGTATGGT
This sequence comes from Clitarchus hookeri, assembly GCA_002778355.1. Taxonomy (NCBI): domain Eukaryota; kingdom Metazoa; phylum Arthropoda; class Insecta; order Phasmatodea; family Phasmatidae; genus Clitarchus; species Clitarchus hookeri. The sequence goes on from NQII01000086.1 coordinate 1,438,163, forward strand.
ATATATTTTGAGGGCTTCACATACATTTTGTTTGTTGTGTAAATGAGTTTTAATAATTTACACTAATATTTAAAAAAATTTCTGGTTTTCACAAATTCGGGAGTTACAAATTCTGTAGAACCACGAACTGACGAGAGTTTACTGTACAATGAGTGAGGAATTATGAATGTTAATGTTAAGAAATCACTCCAGCGTTGCCCTGGAATGGAAGTGGAGAAAAACTTGGGGGTTAAACTACGTCCAGCACAGCCAGGGAGGACCGAGCCCTTGACTTCTGAAATGCCTGTATAAAATATACTGTATCAAGTCCTGCCTTGATGTTCCTGGATGCAATAAGTTCCTTACAACATTTTAAGAGTTTTCTTTGTCTTTTGTCATTTTGGGTTCTCCAAAAATATCACAGATTTGCAATATATCTTGTAAACCGTAGGTGCAGATGTACAATTACAGGGTAAGACCAAGTGTTGCAAAGAAATAATGTATTCTGTACTTTTCTATTCACGTGAAAATTGCTTTGATGGAAATCTTTACTAGTTCTACATGGATACCTGGGTTGTGTTGCAGTGTACCACAGTTTTTTACTTATTTGTATAGTGAGCATCCAATCTGAGGAAATGAGTGCCTTGTAATTGTATTTAATGTGCTAAGTGGAACATGAAGATAGAGTTAGAATTTAATTTTGAGTGTTGGAAAATTTGAGTGCTTTAATGCATCATTGTGAATGGTAACCCTTTTGCCATTTAAGTTATTCGAAAACTAGACCCGGCCATTTTAGAGCAGTGGAGGATCAATAGTAGCCGAGGTTTAACACTAAACGTCGACTATCGTAGCTGAGGGAGTAATATGCTGTGGATTGGACCAAAGCTATTGGAGATATCATGTTTAGGTCCATGTGACAAAAGAAGAACCTGGCTGGGAAGGTTTGCTACCAACAGTGGGCTTGGAGACAGTAGGGTCCCCTTCTCTGATCAAGATGCATTTTTGGGGTCTGCTGCCACCCCATAGCTCAGTATACAGTATGAATATAAAAGAATACTCCCACTTTGAAGGTCTATAATATCAAAACCAAACAACCTACAACCTTGGTTGACCAATCAAATGAACCGTGCAACTGTGNAATATCAAAACCAAACAACCTACAACCTTGGTTGACCAATCAAATGAACCGTGCAACTGTGAAGTTTGTTTACCAAACGTTCATAAATGTTCAATGTGACCACCACGAGCGACCCGAACAACATCTACACGATAATCAAACTCGTTCAACACNACGTTCATAAATGTTCAATGTGACCACCACGAGCGACCCGAACAACATCTACACGATAATCAAACTCGTTCAACACTCTTGTCAGCATGTCCGGTGTTATGGTTTGGATGGCGTCCGCAATTCTCGTTTTGAGGTCGTCAATGTTAGCCGGCAATGGTGGACAAAACACTTCATCCTTTATGTACCCCCATAGAAAAAAATCGTACGGGGTAAGAGCTTGGCTTTTTGGGTGCCAGCTGGTCACCAGTTGCTCCTCGGTTAATACAGCGTTGTGGCAACGTCTCGTTCAGGTATCCGCAAACAGCTAGGTGCCAATAGGGCGGCGCACCATCCTGCTGGAAAATGAAGTCACTTCTAACTGAGGAAACAACCACTTTGCAAGCATGTCCAAATAAGGCATTCCAGTAATAGTGGGCTCGTGAAAAAAGAAAGGGCCGGAGACAATGTCTTTGGATACAGCGCAAAACAGGTTCACTTTGAGGGAAGCGCACTCGTGTTTGGTGGTTTCATGTGGAGGCTCCTGACTCCATATCAGCACGTTGTGCTGGTTCACCTTACTATTTGTATGGAACGTCGCTTCATCGCTAAAAACCAGCTTAGACATGAAGGCATTGTCTACCGCGTTCTGGGCAAGAACGAACGCACATAAATCACGTCTCAGTTCTTTATCCCTTTCGCTGTAACCTGTATGGTTTATTGAGCAATCGCTTTCGCAACACTCCATACCGTCGATTGAGGGATTTGCATTTCCCGGCTAGCTTGTCGAGTTGATTTTCTCGGACAGCGAACGAACGCTTGTTGAATCCGTTGCACATTCTCTTCGGACACACGTGGCCGCCTGGAACTTTTGCCTTTGCAAAGGCACCCTGTGTCACGGAACTGACGAAACCAACGTACGATACTCCACCTATTGTGTCTTGGACAGCACTCCCTACCCAGTGGTCAGACATGTAACCACTATTTCAATCAGGTACAATCATCTCTCGTGTAATGATAGCTGATGTTTAAGCCCTAGCGACTAGGGAGAGCTGGTGATAGTTTCTGTCTGGGGATTCTCCCTGATAAGCAGCAGAGGGGTTAGGGTGAACTTGCCTGTCCTACTTTGCCAGGTATTCACCCCATTACTATGGTATATAAACCATGATCCAGCATGATTCTAAAATTTAGGCACAAAATCTGATTGGCTAATGCTCCTCATATGTTGTGAGGGAGTCTGTAAGTAAATTTTGGCTTTGTGAAGATGCGTACAAACACTGAAGGCAGTGTTAATGAATGAGACCCAGTATGGTAGACTGTGATGGTGTTTGGGAAATTTGGCTGAGGGTGCACCAGAACCAGTGAAAGTCTTATGTTTTTTATTCATCCAAATGACAAAATTGCTGACCAGAGATCTTGAGGTTTACTTTAGAAGAACTGACAATATCCCATTGTAGATATTATGATGTGCGTCCATTGCTGGACAGTGGAACAGCCAGAGAGTGCTTCAGACTAATTAAAAAGACTGACGGAAGTTGGCTGCAAGCTCTTGGGACTGGCTGCTCAGCCCTGGCCTTCTGGTGATATATAAAAACCCTTTGTAAATGTTTACCTGTTCTACATTCCTGAAAGAATGAAAATAATTATATAAAGTAGTATTTTTAGGTGTACAGAAGTATCATAATTTCTTGGAAGTCAATTACATTTCTGCCTAGGTAGGCATACGGCAATGAGGAAACCCATTTAGATTCCACCCCCTCCATCTGGGCTGTATGATTGTTTTCCATTTCAATACTCCCTCCTGTATCGTCTTAATTGAAAATCATGAGGTTGACTGGATGATATGGACTTAACCAACAGGAAAGTAAATGTGTCGGCAAACAGACCTTCCCTTGACAAACTTCTAAACTTGTTATGGTCCTTGAACGACTAAACATACACTTCACTAAACATATTAACTCAGCCAGTTGTGCTAGCATGTAAGGGCAGAACTTAGGCTAAGAGTAGGGTTCATCCTTGGAATTAAACTGCCTGTAATCAGCTGTGTTGTGAGCATTCCAAGCACCTTAGATATCAATGTTTAGTAAAAGCCAGTTTGGCAAGCTTGTAACCCCCTCAGACAGAGCCGCTGTGAATAAGATCATTGACAATGAGAGTGGATGAGAAATGCTACACTATTGGCAAGGAAGATGAATACCTCATCAGGCCTTCGCTTTGACCATTCTCACCNGAGTGGATGAGAAATGCTACACTATTGGCAAGGAAGATGAATACCTCATCAGGCCTTCGCTTTGACCATTCTCACCCCCCTTCCCCCTCCAACATTGGTTTATTGAATGATAATCACTAAAGAGGTGAGGAACAACATGTTAGTGTCCAACAAAGACTTTTAAGAGATCAGATGGTGTCCCCAACTAAAACACCCAAGAAGAAAACTAGCTGTGCACCAGGGGTTGGAATGGCAGGTAGAATGAATGGTGTGGATACGTAACATGAACTGTATCGCAGTGCATGTGATGTGACTGTGTACCTCAGAAACAGACACTTTTATGTATGTTGTTAAATGAAGCAAGAGGNTATCGCAGTGCATGTGATGTGACTGTGTACCTCAGAAACAGACACTTTTATGTATGTTGTTAAATGAAGCAAGAGGTCATGTTTTGAGTAGTAGACATTTGTAACCATTCTGCAACAAGAATATGCCAGCCTCAAAGCATTAATGAAGGTTAATGTGCCCTAGGCGGAAGTGAGTGAGAAGTTGCAGAACAGTAGCTTGTGATATTTGTGAGGGTATGGATGTGATTGGTAGCTGGCCAAACTCTGGATAATAGTACAGAAATTCTGATGCTCCAGAGGAATAGGGCGAACATATGTCTTTCAACAGCAGTGACAAAGACTTTGTGACCTCTGTCACTACCATCTTATTGCATCTGCTCCTTATATGCAATGAGTCCATTAGCCTATACTGGTTTACACATAAACTAGTTTTTATTGAGGTTAGAGAAGTGGTCATTGCTAAGTGGATCCTATTATTCTTTAAGCAGTAGTTAAGAGAAGAGAATCTTGAAAAAAAAAAGTGGTTATATTCTGGGCATTAAAATAATTAAGTATGGTAAACTAGAGCATAAAACTGGATTTACAGGTAGAGCCTGATGGAGATGTGTTATGGACTTTTCTGTCAACATTGGGCTGTGGCAGATGAGGCTGTCATAATACCTGAACGAATAAACTGGTTCCAACCATGTTTCTTTCCTCGGAAGGGAGGTTCCCTTGGTCCTTTTAATTGGCAAGGTATCTTCAAGTTTAGATGTGACAGCTGCCAGTGTTTGGTTGGCTAACAGCCTGTGGCTGATGATTTTTATCAACAGTTAACACAGTAAGGCCAACGCTATCACAGAAATTTATTGGCAAACAAGGGAATGTTCTTTTTTTTTTAAACCATGTCCACATTCTGCCTCTCCCTCCCTGATCCATAACTCATATTTTGGCCAGTGTAGCCAAGCATTATGAATTTACATTGTAAATGAATCCAGTTTCAGCAAAACCATGATGAGTAACAGCGGCTACAGGAAAGAATGAAAGTCAGCAACATTAAGGTGGAGTATTAAGTGAATCTTTATTCTGTCAGTATACAACTTAATCATCAGCTTCTTAAATATAGTTGACATACACAGTGGGATGATTGGCCTTTTTTTTTTAGAGTAAATACATTAGAAACAGCAAGCCTTGTTATAATGCCATCTGTTACAACATTAGAATGTAAACTTGTTTTTAATTTCTCGAATGTGTATTTTTTAAAAATATAGTTGCCCTTTACTGACGTGAACCACATGTCCACGAGTGCTCCAGTGACCGTTTGTGCCTCCGCAGTCGACAGCCAACCTGGTTGACATCGTGCCTTGTTGACCAGTTAACCACAAACGCAACAGAAAGTGCCGAAGAGAATGGAACACACCCGCCTTGTTGTCATTTACTACGTAACTCAAGTGGCTGTCTTAGTTTATTCGCATCAAGGGGTGATTCATGGGGCCGAATAATAAGCGGCTCGGTACAATGTCCCTCGATTGCCACAGCTGTCAGGCCAACCATACACTGTAGGGAATGTCTAGGCATCTCGCCGTGCAACGCCCAGCGTTTCATTCTGTGATGAAACGTCATCTGTGCTAGTGGGTAAAGGAAGTGTGCCACCAATATAAAAACTACATCAAAGTGCCACATAATAAATTAGGTACAGCTTAGAGGGGCCTAGAATGCCATTTTAATTACCTTGGGGGTAATTATTTTATCACCATATTCAGGCATGGCTGCCCACACCCTTTTTGGAGAACTCGCCCAGCGTGAATCTCCTTATGCAAAAAGCAGCCCAGAAATATTTATCATTATTATTAATTGTGTAAATTCTTTAATTAATAATCAAGTATGCATATGTGTTTTTTTGTTTACAGCGGACTGCCAAAAATGACTTTATATTTCAGTAAATATTCAATTTAAGAGTGGTGCCATACCAACCAACATCAATATTACGGACATAATAATTAGATGATGTATATGTCACCAATTTATGTTAATTCACTTTTAGTGTTTATTATGTAATCTGTTTCATTAATTAAGGGTCTGATGTATTTTACATTTTTCTGACGCCAACTTGGGAAAGGTTTTGCCCAAGCCAATGCCATTGCTACAGTCAGATTCAGCACCTGGGCCGAGCGTCAGTGCAGGAGTGTCACTCCGTGTGACCCCCCTTGGCACATTCACTAATTGGCTGTAACCATTTTAAACTTTAATATACTTAATGTATGGAACATTTTAAGCATTTAGTGGCGAGGGGTGGACCGTCTGCCTCCTGAGATTCTAGTCCAGGACTTAGCACGCTGCGCAACCTTCTTTCCATTGTATGGCTTCGCGCCAATTTTCCGAACAGGCTATTGGCGGGCCTAAAGCCGAGCCCGTGTGCTTTTCAAGTAATTGTATTTGTGGACTGTATCAAAGGGAACCGGTAGTAGAACAAGTCTTACCCTTACTTGAGTCCTTTAACGGCGTGCAAGATGACATCAGCCTGACCAACAGGTTTGTAATAAAGGGTGAGGTAATATTTATTAAGGTAGGTAGGCACAAAGTGAATTACTTGCACCATCTACAGCTTCATCTGACCAAGGACCACCAGGGACCCATGGGCTTTCGACCGAACGACCCTCATTAACTCATGCTCTTGAGTTGTGATGCTGGGCAATCAAAATACTGTCACCCCCCTTAACCCAACAAAGTAAGGTAGGGACATCCATCTCATCCCTGAGGCTCCCCACCGTCATAATAGCTTTCCCAACTTGTGGGATGATTTTTAGCCATTTTCCTTTCATGAAATGACTTTGCAACTTGTTGTGTCTATCACAGACAGTGCTCGTCTGTGCGAGTGATTTTTTGAGGCCATGTAAGAACAGTGTAAAATCTTTTGTCTTTTTACGTCATGTACATTCAGAGTAACTTTTATCAGCATACGTCCATTTTGCATCTGATGATTTCTCAGAGTAAATTTTGTCAATGTAGTGTATTTTCCATAATTTGTTTATGTCAATCTTACATCACAAGTCATTTCAGGGTTTAACTAAACATTTTGTGTATGTCTGCCGAAGTACGTGTGTTGTACGACAGGCTTCTGTTAACAAATTGGACATTTNTTAACTAAACATTTTGTGTATGTCTGCCGAAGTACGTGTGTTGTACGACAGGCTTCTGTTAACAAATTGGACATTTTAACATGCCAAATTCATTTATATATATTTTTGCAGGCATTTTCGCAATTGTGCTACTCCACGAGTGTTGCAAAGGAGACCCTGCCCAAAAGACGTCATTTGGAACAGTCAGACGAGCCAGAGAGTCTGGTGATAAACCCCCCCTCCCCGTTAACATTCCAAAGGATGTGGGCGACTGAGATACTATATGGCCAGACGCAAGCGTGCTTGGTGGTAACTACCCCTGCCGACTGAACCGGTTTCCTCCCACCCCGCACGTGTGACGGAAGTCTGCTGCACCTCGAGCGGGTTCTACAGCGAGGTCAACAGCTGTCACGATTACAGCCCAGGCTCTGAACCCCGTTTGCCATGATGACAGGGGCAAAACAAAACATGAATTAGTGTACTACTAATTAAAAATTACAAACACNGCAAAAAAAAACATGAATTAGTGTACTACTAATTAAAAATTACAAACGCTATGCCTAAAGTGCGTACGCCCCTCACAGTGTCCAACCCATTCCGTGACACAATATGTCTATGCCACGAACCAAAGAACGATTTATGTCTCGAGAACGACATTCGCTGGATGAACGTGTCGGACACATGTGGAACTGCACCTCTGCCGGTAAGGTGACACCACTGTGTATCGACTGTACTAGACTGCGAGCAGTCCGGGGTGCCGCCAGTCCTGTACACAGCAGCTGCGTGTGCATGTGTCCCCTGCAACCAGAGACATTTTTACATTTGGATTCAATATTGCAAAAATTACAGTCGAAGACTGTATGCAAAACTACACAATTGTGAAGGCGCCAGTCTGGGTACAATACAGTGTGTGAATCGCTACAACTTTTTTCACACCGAGTGTCTAACTGGAAATGAACAGGCAGCTATGGACAGAAATGGGAATGTACGTGTGTACTCGCTGTACAGACACACTCATACCAGTGTACTGGGCAACCACGGATCTTCTTATGGGAGAAACGTTACCCCCTTGGCGCTGTCACCATAACCAAATCAGTGCAAACAGGGGAGTGCAGAAACAGTGATGTGTGAGAACTGTGGGTGCATTACACACTGGCAGTGTGTAACTTCATGAGATTGAGTAAATGCCACAACTGGCAACTATAGTTGTGCTCAGTGTAAACCCAGCACGCACCGCAGCTGATGCTGCCATTTCCACCAGCCACGGGCGTGGAACAGAATGGACACTATGTCACACCACTGGCCAACTCTACAGAACTGCCACCTCAAACAATACCATGGACATCACCTCCCAACACCATTAGCTCCAACTGGCTCCATGTGGCCACAGCCATGCACACCAGCAATACCAAAAAGCCACCTGGGTTGACGACAGTTCCCCAGGCTGCCAAACAACATCCAGCAGCACAGCCAACCATGGCTGATCAGGTCAGCATGCCAGCCCGGTTCCAGTCACTGCCCACCTTCTCTGGACTGACCACTGAGGACTTGCAGGCATTCCGGAGAGACTGCACAAACCATTTAACAAGGTATGGTGTGTGTAAGCATGAGTGGCCCAATTGCATGGGTAACCACTTGATAGTTGAGGCGTGCTTATGACGGCGAACAGTAAACCACTACAAAAACGGATTCCAGTACCGTTTTGCTAACACGTACTCCTCACTGCAAGCCCAGAACTGAGCTGTGTTGGAAACCCAGAACCCAGGGAGAACCTTAACCGCATTTGCCACACAAAAAATTAACATATTTTAACAATTCCATCCGCAAATGTCAGAAACGGAAGTGTTGGAGGTAGTGACCACCACAGCATGGCAAGAAAACAAAACTGCTTTAGCCCTCCTCATTCATACAAGCATAGATACTGTCATGCGGTCAGCCTCACTTCTGGACCAATCTGCCAGAGATACTGAACCTCTGCGCTGCGAAAGGGACGGGTTCTTCCCATGCTGTGCACGCAATACATGCAACTACCAGCCGGCCGCTGCGTGGACAGATCACCAACCCTCCCATCCTGCAAGGACCCTGTGTCTCCACACACAGCTGTGGGTACACCTGCAAGCCCAACTGCATCAGGAGAGGGTAGTACGAGAGGACAAATCTGGATAGGACTCTCCCTTATATGTGCCGGAACTGTGAAGGCCAAAAATTTCATTGGCATGAGTATCCAAAACACAGTAACCAGGTCACAGATGCACTGAACAGTAATGCACCGCCGGCGAATGGCCCATTGGGTTAGGAGCGCCGGACACTCACTGCCCCCGGGTAACAACCAGTGTACCTGAACAGACAACACAACAAATCATACTTCAACAGCTCACTAATGGCAAACACCAAATGATCCATATTCCAGTAACTCTGAATAATCAACCATGTCATGCACTTGTAGACATAGCTTCTTCTCAGAAGTTTGTGTGTGTGGGTTTTGTGGACGTTCGCAACCTACAATAGTCGTCTCAGGTACTGCAGCTCGTTACGCTACAGCCCACAGGAGAATCAATGGGCCAAACAGTCATTACCGTCCGCATACGTGATCTGGAGACCACCACCACAGCCCTCGTGTCTGCTGATCTGCACAAAAANAAACAGTCATTACCGTCCGCATACGTGATCTGGAGACCACCACCACAGCCCTCGTGTCTGCTGATCTGCACAAAAACGCCAACTTAGGTATTCCTTGGCTAACGAAACATCATTAGACCTCCGCAGCAGGTACTGCCAGGTCCCGATTAAAACACAGGATCGGGTGAAAACAGCTTTCACCATCCCGGATGGACACAGGTTTCAGTTTTGCGAAATGCCATTCGGACTTAAGTGCATGCCGTCAACGTTCCAGGTCATGATGGTCTGTGTACTTGACGGGTACATAGGTGACTTTGCCCTTGCGTATCTAGACAAAGTTGTGGTGTGGTTGGAGTCATGGGATGACTACAGCCAACATTTATCATTGGTCCTGGAACGTCTAGCCATCAACAAGCTGACGTGCGCCAACCGGAAGTGTCATATTAGCAAAACCTGCATCCAATTTCTTGGCCACCTTGTAGACAAGCATAGGAGCCGAGACACATCCGAACAGCTAACACTCATTGATAATTACGCTGTTCCCTGCATGCGTAAACAGTTACACAAGTTCTTTGGTCTGGTGAATTGTATTAGGAAGTACATCCGCGACTTCGCAGTAGTCACATCACCACTGATAGATGTGTTGTCCCCTAACTACAAATACTAATGGACAGACGAACACAATGCGTGCTTTGTTGAACTCGCGTGTCTGTTCCACGAGTGTACCACACTTGCATGCCATGGCCTGAGTAAACATACTTGCAAACAGATGCAAGTGAGAAAGGTTCGGGAGCCNAGTGTACCACACTTGCATGCCATGGCCTGAGTAAACATACTTGCAAACAGATGCAAGTGAGAAAGGTTCGGGAGCCGTCTTGTTTCAACTCTTGGTATACAGTGTGAAGTTTGGGTTAACGGAACATAGGTACAATGTCAATGAACATGAATGTGTGGCTGTAGTGTAGACTGTTAAAATATACAGGGCATACTTAGAGTACCAGAGTTTTACATNAGTGTACCACACTTGCATGCCATGGCCTGAGTAAACATACTTGCAAACAGATGCAAGTGAGAAAGGTTCGGGAGCAGTCTTGTTTCAACTCTTGGTATACAGTGTGAAGTTTGGGTTAACGGAACATAGGTACAATGTTAATGAACATGAATGTGTGGCTGTAGTGTAGACTGTTAAAATATACAGGGCATACTTAGAGTACCAGAGTTTTACATNAATGAACATGAATGTGTGGCTGTAGTGTAGACTGTTAAAATATACAGGGCATACTTAGAGTACCAGAGTTTTACATTACGAACAGATAACCACTGCTTGGTGTGGCTGTATTCCACGAGAGAGGCACGCAGCAGGCTAGCATGTTGGGTTCTACTGCTTCAATCATACACTTTGAAGTACAGTACATTCCTGGGGTGTGAAATCAATTGGCAAATGAGCTGTAATGCGCAGCTGGTGAAAACATAGCAGTGGATGAAGCTGAGTTAGATGACCTATTTCCCCCTACAACAGCTGACTGCCAAACACCTGGCGAGGGTGCAGCGATTTGCAGTGCAACTGAGATGCAGNTTTCCCCCTACAACAGCTGACTGCCAAACACCTGGCGAGGGTGCAGCGATTTGCAGTGCAACTGAGATGCAGGCGGGGCTTTAACTGAGGATGGACGAACTCCATGCGCGTGTAGAGGAAGCCCAACAACAGTGCCCCGAAACTCAATGCCGGCGGGTGGAAAGCAAGAAGGAGGGAGAATGGTGACGGGTGAAAAACACCTATTTAAAAACCCGTCTCCACAAGCCTGACGTGTCATGGTGATTGTGTAACAAGATGGGCCTTAAGCCAAAGTATTTAAACAAATAGTAAAATTTACAGTAAAAGTTAGGGCATTTATTTTGTGTATTTGTAACAGTGTTATTCACATAATGTAATGAACTGAGATTCCACTGATAGTCCTAGTTTTTCCTTAAACAAGCAAGAGGTACTTGAGGCACAAACAACTGGCAGAGGTCACGAGAGTTAGGAATCAGGAACAGGAGTCAAGTGATTACATGAACAGAGATATTCGGCTGATAGGAATTAGGCTGTAGAAAACGAATCTTGAAAGACTGTCCACTCGACCCCAGGCCTGCGTTTCACAGCCTGCTTATTAGCAGATTGTGCATGCTCCGCGTTGAGGACATCCACGTGACTCGCCTTTCCGGCAGCGTGCAACCTTACTGTGCCACTGAATATAAATTTTGTGAAAGCATGCAGGAGGTCACGCACGCCGGACATTATGGATGCGGAAAGTGGAGAGGAGGTGAGAATTTTGGCAGGTGCCACAAAGCGTTATGACGGAAGAGGGAGAGAGACTATATAAGCTCTCGACTGACCTGTCCCTTGATCTTATGCAACTTTCATTCATCGGAGTCTTATCCAGATTGGGCAGCTCGGGAGAAGGCATCAGTCCGTCAGCGAGATGGGTCGCTCGCTCGTAATGTTGTGTAAGTGAATTTAAACTTTGTACAAAGTCACTGCATGTATTTAACCTGATTGCTTAATTTGATTAATTGAAAATGGGCATGTTAGTAGATTTTAATAGCATTTGAGGTGGAGTTGCATTTGAGTTTTTAGTTGTTCCGAGTTCCCTATTCAGTGTGTGGGTTGAGTCATTATTGCTGGAAGAGAAACAAAGTAAAGATCAGAGCACAGGTGACGGTGTAGGCAAATATAAAGAATGTATATTTCGTTTAATTATTAATCTAATATTGGAAGAGATAGTTACAAGTCTTTTGTAATGATGTAAAGCGTAGGAAGAATATAATATTTGTAATAATGTAAAGTGTAAAAAGGGTGTATTGGCATAACGTGTAAAAAAGGAAAAGATGGGAAGATATACTTTTTACAAGCAAAACTAATGTAACCAGAAACAATCAGCTGGAGTGGTGTATTGTTTTAGTGAATAAATGCATTGTGAAATAATATTTTTCAATTGATAGTAAAATGGATGGGTCTCCTAATGCTCCATGTGCTTCTAGATGCAAGAATTTCCATAGGAAATCCTCTGTAACACCTCACTGGATAGTTAGTGGCCAGTCTGAGATCTGTTATGACTTTAGAGGAGATCCAGACTTACTAGCTATTAAAATAATTTTCAAGAGATGGTTTTACTGTGACGCTAGGCTGTGTATGCCCCACAGTTGGAAGCCAATTTAACTTGATGTATGTAGGCCCCACAGTTGTGCGCCAAATTAACTTGATGTATGATACACTAACTAGCGTTGCGCCCCACGTTCGGGCGCCACTTTAACTTGACGTATTTAGGCCCCACAGTTGGGAAGCCGCTTTACTTGACGCTATATCGCCTCTGTGGA
>NQII01000086.1:1451937-1482588 GCA_002778355.1 Clitarchus hookeri
GGGGGGGGGGGGGGTTGTGGGCCAGCGTCGCTCTAAAATTCCTAAACCGTCACACGACAACTGTAATATTTGTCGTACATTTGTGCGAAGAGGCAGAGTGGTCCTCAAAGGGACAAATAAGATAGCTTCATTTAAGTTGTTTGATACGTCGAAATATCTTGACTTAGCCGCTTGTCTCCCTTAATATTGGCTGTCTGGTGGCAGCATTCTACTAGTACGTTTGAGCTACATCATCTAGGGAATAACCGAGCGTAGATAGCTGCCCAGCCACATGACAATTGTGTGTGCTGAAAGACGTGCTGCCACTTATGCTACGTTATACAAATGCCAGTCTGTTAGCAGGATATCCAGGAGCACTGCAAACAAGCAGGAATGTACATGCTCATTTTCACTGGCCAAGGACTGCACGTGACATCAGACAGTACGTACGTGAGTCGTACCCACACACGATAACAGGCAAGCAATTCATCATGGTGGTGAGAGGCTAGTTTTCTAGACATACCTTATCTACAGTGCACGTGTGCATAATATAGCTTGTGTGTTGGAAACAAGATCTATCCCCGCTGGGGGTACCCAGGGGTACTGTTGACAGACAACGGCTCGCAATTCATGAGCAGGCAGTGGCGTGAACTGTGCCCGAAATGGGGGTGGTACATCTTACGACGACCACATACCACCTGTGGGCCAACCCAACAGAGCGTCAAAACCAGGACATGAAGATGCAGTTGCGCTTGTGGGTTGGTAAGAAACATGCAGCCAGGGCTGAATATCTGACAGCGGCATTGTTTACAATTAGACATCATGTCAACCTCACCACAGGCAAGTCAAGAGCTGCCATACTGCAGGGCCGTGAACTGCCTCTGCCAGGGGAGTTCGCTTGTCCGCAGGCAGAGAGCGCAGGCGACGCAAAGGAAAGCGCAGGCGGAGCAACACATCACACCTGTCAACCTTTCCGATTTTTCCGGAAATTTTCCGGAAAAAGCTGCCATACGTTGTTTTCCGGAAATGTGTACATTTTCCGATTTTTAGTTAGTTGATTCAGTAAAAATTTTTTTTTGCAATTATTTTACGTTAAAACACGGAAATCGTAGTGTTGTGACAATATAGATCGATAATAATTTTGCCTGCATCCAAGAGATCACATTACGAGAGGGCGACAATCAATTTTCGCAAATCTATTGTTTGTTGGAGTTGCATTTTTTCGTCTGTGGAGTTTTTGATAGCTACTGGATTTGTTTGTGAATACGAATACGTGTGAACATTGATTTTACAGTGAACTGTTTCAATTTGAAGTCTAGTTGAAACACGTGTTAAAGGATTTTAATACAGTGTGTGATAAACTACGTGTGGACTGTGATTACAATGTGGTGTGTATTATGACTCTTGCCGCCAATATTTTTGTGAGTTCTTGATAGGTTACTTATTGCAGACTCTGCAAAGTTTAAAACTAAAGATGAGTAGAAAAAAGGCAGTATTTCTACCAGACATTCCAGGAATCATACAGTGTACAGTTTCCATGTATTATAAAATCAGACAAGGGCGATAGGTTTGGCTTTTGTAGTATATGCTGATGTGACATAAACATTGCACATGGTGAACAGATATAAGTGTAGACGTTAAAAGCGCAAAGCATGTCGCCAACATAAAGTGCCAGGAAGAAAATCAGAAGATTTTTAAGTTCTTTGCAAAACCTGGAAATGCAGATTCAGACGTTACACGAGCACATTGCTTGTTTACTTCTTTTTTGGTAGAGCGCAACATTCCCCTAACTGCTGCAGATCATGCAGGTTTGCTACTAAAAAAAATGTTCTCGGACTTGGAAATTGCAAAGAAGTACAGATGTGGTCGTACAAAGACGTCAGCAATTGTAAAGGAAATGGCTTCTGATGAAAAATCTAGTGTAGTACAATGTTTACAGAATGCACAGTTTTCGGTTTCAACTGATGGAAGCAACGACACCAATTCAAAGTTATATCCCATTGTAGTGACGTTTTACGACGATACACAGGAGAAAATTGTGAACTCTGTTCTTTCTACCCCTGCCTTGGAAAGAGGTTCTACTGGACGGAATATAAGTAATTTAGTGTTTGCACAGCTTGAATGTAATAACATTCCCGTTGAACACTGCGTGGCTTTTTGTGCAGACAATGCAGCTGTAATGGTTGGCCATAAAAATGATGATGCTGCAGTGTTGAAAGAGAAACACCCTGGGCTTATTGTGATTGGTTGCATTTGTCACCTGATAAATTTATTTGCCGAAAAGGCTGTATTTGTTTTGCCAGTAAAAATTGATGACATTCTTCTGGACATTTTTTATTATTTCGAAAAAAGTTCAAAGAGAAAAGAAAGGCTACAAAAATTTCAAGAGCTGCATGATACAGAAGCGAAGAAAATACTCAGGCATGTCTGTTCAAAATGGCTTTCTCTTGGAAGAAGTTTGTTGAGGGTTTTTGAACAGTGGGAACCATTGCTTAGTTTCTTTAAGGGAGAGGTTGTAAATGATAATCCTACTCTGAAGAATGCACGTCCTTTTGTAAATCGGGAAGAAAAACTATTTATGTTCCTTTCTTTTGACCTTAATAAAGCATTTTGTGAATTCTAGGTTTCCTCCCAACATTTGAAAAACTGAATGTAATTCTTCAGTCAGCATCTCCACAAGTTCATATTTTGAGAGAATTGTTGCTTGATTTTCTAAAAGCATTGCTATCGAATTTTATAAAAGCAAAAGCTGTGAAAAGTTGCTATTATTTGAAATAAACTATCACTCTATTCAGAATCAGAAAGACGACACCAAATTAGTAATAGGAAGTAAAGCATCAAACATTGTGAAAACACTTGAAGAAAAGAAAAAAGTAGTTTTCTTTGCATCTGACAGGACTTATTTGGTTACAGCATGTGACTACATTGTTCACAAATTTCCCATAAAAAATGAAGTCTTGAAACATGCAGCTGTGGCAAGAGTGAATAATCTCGACAATGACAACTTTGCTTCTGTTTGTTACTTTGTGGATTTGTTTCCCTTGATTTTGCCTGTACAAGAAGGTGAAACTAGGGATGCAACTATGGACGAAACTGAAAAACACTTCTCAACTCTTCAGATAGACGACATTTCAGCACTTAGTGCTACAGGAGATAGTGATGATGTTAAGTGGGCCAAGTTATCCAGGATTCGTGGTGTTGATGGCATTTAAAAATACAATAGAATACGTAGAATAATGTTGTCCACCCTTTCCATGCCACACAGTAATGCAGAATGCTAGCGTGTTTTCAGTTTGGTGAAAAAAAACAGGACCCAGTTCAGATCCTCCATGTCTAATAACACTATAGAATCAATTTCAATTTTGAAATGCAGGAAATCAGTCTTATGTTATGAACAAAATTTTAGTGCAGAATTCCTGAAGAAAGCCAAGAGCCACAGTGTTCCATTTCAACATAAACAGCAGAATACAACAACATAGCAAAAATAGATAATAGTTTTATGACTCCATGCTCTAACTTAAGTAGCAAGATAGTTTTAGTTCATTATNAAAGAAAGCCAAGAGCCACAGTGTTCCATTTCAACATAAACAGCAGAATACAACACAACATAGCAAAAATAGATAATAGTTTTATGACTCCATGCTCTAACTTAAGTAGCAAGATAGTTTTAGTTCATTATTTTAGTGCAGATTTAAACAATTAAGCTAACAACGCAATGCAGATGTCTTGGAGAAAGCTACGGGCGCTAGTTACATCTTTAAAATTGCTGTACTCTGATGATTCGTCTCACATTCCACTGAAAGTGGAAAGGTAATAAAATATTAACATATGTTTTTTTAGTTATGTTATTAGTGTAGTATAGCGTAATGGGCCTTTTTCATGTTAAGCGGTAGTATGTGTGGTAAACCTGCATTGTTTAGTGTAATTTTTATTCAAAAATGTAATAAATTTATTGTGTTTACAAAATCTCCCTAATTATGATTTCCTAAAATTGGCAGGTATGAACACTCCAGCCTGCTCAGGCAAACCAAGTGCGCACAAAGTGGGTGTCAGCAACCATGCACTCACCTCGCCACTTGCAGCTTGTGTATGTATGAGATCATCGCATGTCCAATAGTCACGAACTACTGTGTGGGATTCATGCCAAAATGGAGCATACCATACAGCATACTGAAAGCGCTCTGCTATATCACCTACTTAGTCAAAGTAATTAGCCAATGGAGAGTGGCAGTACACAGGGATGATGTATTTCAAGCGGTCAGAGAGGCAAGTGCCGAGACGCCGAGCACCACGACGCGCAGACAAGCGGGCATGCAGTCAGCCAAGGAACAAGCTACTACACTAACAACTGTTCCAGTTGGCAAATCAGGTCTACCCGACACAGATGGGTGCGTACTCTGGCACTTATTTCCGACTGCAACGACCACCGCTGCACCTGGCATGCGCGGTCTATGGAGGGGCTACCACCAACCTATCGCTTACACCGTGGCCCACCAGTATCGCCGGAGTCTTGACCCTGAGCCAGCACCAACGAGCATCTGACGGAGTGATGGGACACCCGGAGGACTGCGGGGACAAGCTGTCACTGATGGGGAGGGCGTCTGACGTGAACCACGCTTCCACGAGTGCTCCAGTGACCATTTGTGCCTCCACAGTCAACAGCCAACCTGGTCGACACCGTGCCTTGTCAACCAGTTAACCACAAGCACAACAGAAAGTGCTGACGAGGATGGAACACACCCGCGTGGTCATCATCAACTACATGACTCAAGCGGCCGTCTTGGTTTATTCGCCTCAAGGGGTGATTCTTGGGGCCAAATAACAAGTGGCTCGGCACAGAGTCACTTGATTGCGACAGCTGCCAGGCCAACCATACATTGGAGGGAACGTCGAGGCAGCTCACGGTGCGACGCCTGGGGTTTCGTCCTGTGACGGAACGTCACATGTGCTAGTGGGTAAAATAAGTGTGCCACCAGTATAAAAACTACATCAAAGTGCGATGTAATAAATTAGGTACAGTCTAAGGGGCTTAGAATGCCATATAAATTACCTTGGGGTAATTAATTTATCATCTTTATATTTGTGCATGGCTGCCCACACCCCCTTTGGAGAACTTGGTCTCCACCAGCAGTGAATATCCTTGGGCAAGAAGCAGCCCACAAATATGTCTCATTATTATTAATTGTATAAATTCTTTAATTAATAATCAAGTGTGCATTAGTGTTTTTCTGTTTACAGCGGACTGCCAAAAATGGCGTTAGATTTAATTAAATATTCAATTTAAGAACAGTGCCATACCTACCCAGGTCATTATTACATATTACATACATTATTAGTTTTGTGTAAGTCACCAGTGTATGTTTTGTAGTGTTTTATTATGTAATCAGTTTCATTAATTAAGGGTTTGTTGCATTTTGCATTTTTCTGGCACCGGCTTGGGCAAGGTTTTGCCGTAACTGATGCCGTTGCTGCAGTCAGGATTCAGCACCCAGGCCAAGCGTCAGTGCGGAAGCTTCACTCTGCGTGACCCCCCTTGGCACATTCATTTTTTGCTGGAACCATTTTAAACTTCAATAGACTTAATGTACTGAACATTTTATGCATTTAGTGCTGAGGGGTGGACCGTCTGCCTTGTACATATTTGCTTTACTGCACTTGTATTGTTAAATAGATTATGGTCTAATAATGTAAACATGTCATCAAGTCAAGTAAAAACTAACATAGAAAAAAAAAGTGTAGACTGAGCTTTATTTGTGAGGATTCTATCTAAAAACAATGTTTTATTCAATAATTCAAGATAACTAACAGTAACTGCTGCAAAAATGAAGGTATGGGATTTGGTAACACAACAGTATTCGCAAATGGTTGGGAAAGAAATAACTCCGATATAGTTATATAAAATGCTAACTATATGAAAGGTAAAATTAAAAGAAAACAGCTTAAAAACAACATGAAATGAACCAGTTCAGTTAAAAGTTTGGGAAAAAGAACTGTGGTAATTGTTAGCCCAAGAAGAAAACCCAGTATTAAACAAAAATCCAGGAAGTGTGTCAATGGGTGTTAAGGTGCATTTGACATTGCTACTCGTAACATTGCAACTTCTTCATCTGTCAACTGTATTGCATCTTCATCAGAAACCACAAGCAGGAATAAAACTGCAACCACATTTAAGGGTATTTTTGAACAGCACTGAGAAACTCTGGCAGGTTATTACTTACGAAAATGTAAAAAGTAAATGCATGCACCAATTTTCTCCTAAGCGATGATTAAGGTAGCTACGCACCCCCAAAAGTCGAGTTTTGAAGTGCTTTAAGTTAAATACTACTTGCAATGAAGTAACAATTCCTTGAATAGTGATTTGTCTAACAGAGATCTTAAAGCTGTAAACAATTTGTTAAGGTGGCTGTCTGGTTGAAGGAATTTTGCATGTCTGAGGCCTAAAAGCGTAGGAGCGCTAGGGGCGACCGAGACACGCAAAGCACTGGTGTGCAGTCTTGCTGTCAATAACGTGCCTCTATGAGACTTTCAGTGGAGACCCTACCATTTTATGACGTAATAATAATAAAGGTTTCATGCACGTCCCTATTCCTTTTTTAATGTTTTGTACTGGAATATTCATACATAAAAATGACTACGAAAACATCCTTTTGAGCCATTTTCACTATCACAAAAACATGCTTTAGAGAGAAATGGTGGAACTGAAAAACTCTCAGATGAACAATTTTCAAGAAACCCATGTGGAAATTTCAAACAGAAGGTGAGTAGCCTGACAGGTGGGCAACACACAATTTGTGACTGNACTGTACACACAATTTGTGACTGAATGATACACGAGTGAGAAATGAGTAGTGCTCACTGTACTTTAAACTTGCAAAGTGTCTAGTACTGTGTGTGAGTCCAGGTAAGTTGCATTAACAAATGATGATGGTACATTGACGTATTGCACACCACCAAGAGGGTACACTAGTAAATAAGTGGTAATAACTGTGACAGCAAAATAACACAAGGCAGATAAAACTGTAGTAAACAAATGTGTTTAAACATTGCGAACTTCTAAATTTATAAAAGTAAGTGTTGTGTACTCAGATTGAACAGGGAACATTAATATTGGGCAGGTTGGCCCAATGATGGCAGTAAGCTCCTATTGCTTTTGGTTCATGAACCCTACACAAAAGGGAAATAAATTACTTGCAGGTAGATATGGATGCATTAGCCATTATGTTTGGAGTAACGAAATCCCAACAATATGTGACTGCAAGACCCTTCACCATCGTGAGTGATCATAAACTTTTGCTGCGCCTACTGGATCCTACCAAGCAGATATCAGACATAGTGTCTCCCAGATTATGGTGTTGGAGCCTATGGCTAGCTATGTTTGATTACCAGTTGATTCACAGTTCAGGAACAAAGATCAGTATGCTGATGTATCAAGCAGATTGCCTATGTAGTCAGAGAAATTCAATGTTCCTGTGGTTGGTGATGTTTTGATGTTAGAAGCGACGACAGACCTACCAGTTGATGCAGAACAAACAGCAAGGGAAACAGGGGAGGATCTTATTCTAGCAGAAGTTGAATGTAGAACATGCCAGGACTAGTGAAATGAAGTTGCACAGTAACTTCAGTCATTTTGTGTGTGTAGAGAGGAGCTGTCAGTGTACAAAGGGTTCCTTATGTGGGTGGCAGAGTGATTGTCCCATCTTCGTTAAGGACACAGCATTTGCAAGTGCTGCATGCAGCTCATGACGGCATAAGGCATCAGTTCGAAGATCCATGTGGTGGCCTAAGATGGAAGCAGCCTTTGAAATGATGATAGTACAGTGTGGAGAATGCCAGCAGCACTGTGCAAATCCTGCAAAAGTGAAAAACAGTAGTTTGAGTCCTGAAGCAAAGCCTTGGGTGAGACTACATATGGCTTTTTTTTGGCCCCGTACAAGGGCAAGTGTTCCTCATTGTGGTCGATTCTTATTCCAAGTGGCCAGAAGTCAGGAAGGTACCTTGTATGAACTCTGTCGCTGTTATTAGAGTTTAGAAACATTTTCAGCTCTCATGGTTTAGCGACAATGACACAGCTTTTGTGTCTGCGGAAATGAAGATGTTTCTCACAAAGAATGGAATAGGGCTGTTATGTACAACACCATTCCACCCATCCACCAATCGCAGAATGAGTGGTGCCGACAGTAAAAGGCAAGCTTAAAAAACTTCAATGTGGGGCTGGCAAACAAGATTGGCCCCTATGTTGTTTGCTCTACACCACCACGCCATGTATTGTTACCAACAAGACCAGCAGAGAATTTAATAGGTAGGCCATTACGTACAATATTGGACCAAATCCACTTACAGGCACAGGAGGATTACGAAAGGGGTAAAGTCTTGGGCAGAATAAGGAGCTTGGAGGTTGGTGATCCAGTACTCTACAGGAATTACACTGGGGCTACAAAATAGAGTCTGGGGGTGTTCAAGGTAAAGTAAGAGCCTGTAACATACGTAATTACATGCAGTGATGGTTAGGCATGCAGGCACCACATAGACCAGCTATCCAGGAGGGCGGAGCCACTGATGTCAGAGGGAAGGAGTTGTGTAGATGGGACATGTGAGAGAGCCCACATCCTGGCAGAACTGTCCAAGTGAACCACAGACAAGAGTCACATCTGGGTAGATGAAGCCTTGGCAAATACTCGAAGCTAGATCCTCATCAGCTGCAGTGCCAACGCCAGGATCATTACCAAGTGAAAATTTACACACTCCAGAAATTCACAACTGGGAACCTTTCAGAGCGTTTAAAGATTCGGAAACAGCACAAAATCACGAGCCCCCATCATCACCCAATGCAAA
This sequence comes from Clitarchus hookeri, assembly GCA_002778355.1. Taxonomy (NCBI): domain Eukaryota; kingdom Metazoa; phylum Arthropoda; class Insecta; order Phasmatodea; family Phasmatidae; genus Clitarchus; species Clitarchus hookeri. The sequence continues at coordinate 1,460,749 of NQII01000086.1, forward strand.
TGGAATGGACACTTATAAGACCTTGTGGGAAAGGATTGTCAGCAGCAGAGCAGTAGACAACTTTGCATGTCAAGAACAAAACGACTACCTAGCAAACTAAAAGACTTTGAAGTATAATAAAATTAAGGGGAAAGATGTGTGTTGTGTACTCAGGATAAATAGAGGACAACAATATTGGGCAGGTTGGCAACATGTATGTTGTGGTTATTGGATAACGTAATGGCGGCCGGGACAGTGCCTTAATGCCACGGGCTGAAACCAGGATTGAATAAATTTAATTTCGAGCACATTTATTCTTGGAAATATTGTTTCCTCTATTAAAAATGTCTGTTCTGGAGCATTTTGAAAAGCACTTTCTTGTATTTTCTTTGGCAGTGCAGTATCAAACACCATTCCTGAGGTTCAGTTATGAATGTAATAAGTAAATGTGTTGTGGTTTTCTATAAAATGAATCACAATAATTTAAGTATTTTGAGAGTTAAATATTTCGAAAAGTCGCACTGTATTTTCTGCAGTGCTGCACACACAAAAGTTAGTTACAAAATGTGTTTTAATACGTTGTTTAAATTTTAGTCAAAAATTTTACAAGTAGGTAAATTGTAGTTATTGACCACTTTGATTAGTTACAGTAAAATATTGCACTATGTATTTTTGTACATTGATGCTTAAAAATGGGCTGCTGGAATTTTCAGCTGTGTCTGTGTAGCACAGTAATCTTTATTGTAAATAATTAGTTGTAAGGCGACACCAAAAGCAAGCCACCCTTAACATTTAAACCCTCTGCAAACAAAAATAATATGACACTGAATGCAAGCCAGATTTTGAACAAGTCCCTGATCATCCAAGTCTTTGAGTTAGCATAATACTTGGTTGGCAGGGTTTTCACATTCTTGAAGCATCTTGGTTTTAAAATTTTACCAATGACAATTGGAGGAAGTTTTTAGTGCCATCACAGTTGGTGAATAGCAGAACTGTCGAGCGCTGTTTGCTGTGTTCACCACCATGGCACTTTTCTCCACAGAAACTAAGAGTTTTGCTTGGCAAGACATTGAAGAATAGACCAGTTTCATCAGCGTTAAAAATGTCACGAGGTTCATACCCTTGAATAAGCAATGGCAGCTTTTCTTTCCAGTGGCCAACAGTTTCAGGGTCAACACTTTTACTTACACCTGATATCACATTGTAGACAAGATTGAATCTTTTTTAAAACAATCTATCCAACCATTTGAATCATGGAATTCCTGTACACCAAAGCAGCATGCAATGCGAAGAACTTTTTTCCAGCAGCAATTTTCCATCTACCGGAACACCTGCACCACGTGTGTTAACAAACCATTCATGCAGCAAGTCTTCAAGTTCTTCATATGGCAATGTTTTTACTGCCTTTGTTTTTTTCGCCCCTGGGCCTGCCCTAGCCCCATTTCTGCCTGTTCACCTTACCATTTGTAAGGAACGTCGCTTCATCGCTAAAAACAAAGCTTAGACATGAAGGCATTGTCTACCTCGTTCTGGGCACATGAAGGAAACATCAGACCGTCCCCATCACATTGACGTGTCGAATGCGAGCTCGCTTCCCCCTCACCACCTCAAACCGAGAGTTACGAACGCCATCCAAACCGAAGAATGNTAATACCTGACATGCTGACAAGAGCGTGGAACAAGTTTGATTATCACGCATGTCGTTCGGGCTGCTCATGGTGGTCACATTGAACATTTATGAATGTATGGTAAACATACTTCACGGTTTATTTGATTGGTCAATCAAGGTTGTAGGTTGTTTGGTTTTGATATTATAGACCTTCAAAGTTGTGGTATTCTTTTATACTGACACTATACTTTGCAATTTTAACATCTGCAAAAACATTTAACATACCAGTAATCTAAATATTTAATTATATTTATATTTTTTGTATCGGCCCGGGATTGGCCTATATGAATATGTAATATCGGCATATCTGCAAAATTTAACAATCGGCACAGCTCTAGGTGAAACTATGTGTTAGCAGCAGCACGAGTACGGAGATTGAGTATGTGAAAAGGAAACAGTGGTGAAAGTGAAGTGTAAAACAAAGAGATAAAAGAAAGAATGCAGTTCAAACTGTATCAGTTAGGAAAATCATCATCTTGATCACTAAATATAAACAAGATACTGAAAAATGTANGAATGAATGCAGTTCAAACTGTATCAGTTAGGAAAATCATCATCTTGATCACTAAATATAAACAAGATACTGAAAAATGTAACACATGTTCTATGCTATTCCCCTCGTAACCCTGTTCAACGTTGGAAATTATCTTCAATGCTTTGTTATTGGAAGTGCCATACAGATGTCAATATTCAACAACACATTACTAGAGACCTGAAAAAGTAGGTGTTATTTTTTGTGAAAAATAGCTGTTATTTTCTTGCTACAAAAATGCAGGTTTCTGCATGAAAATTGCTCCATTTTTTCATGACCTCATTATAAAGACATACATAATTTGAGAAATATGACTTGGTAATTATGCAGTTTAGGGGCTTTTTTGGAAAAAAAAAACCCCTCGAAAAGTGGTATATTTCCACTCTACTAATTATGCAGAACACGAATATACTAGGGGCATTAACGTCAGACTAANCCCCTCGAAAAGTGGTATATTTCCACTCAACTAATTATGCAGAACACGAATATACTAGGGGCATTAACGTCAGACTAATTTCGTAACATGTGCCCACCTAACCTAACAGAACCTAACCCCACTATTTTACATTTTTAAACTATCCTAGGATTGTTGGGTTTTAAACTAACCTAGGATTGTAGGGTGTTTAATCTAACCTAGGATAGTAGGGTTTTAAACTAACCTCGGATTTTAGGGTTTTAAACTAATATACAAATTTAGTCAAATCTAGGATGTTAGGGATTTAAAGGATTCGTAAAATACACGGAAGAATATCAATTAACTCACCTAATAGCGGCGAGTACAATTCCTCTGTCCTCGGCCAATTCAACTTTTATACACCTTACCTCACTCGACGAAACAAGTAACACCCGCCACATAGGCGAATATTATGCACAAAAGCACATGTTCATAGGCGAAAATACGTACAGAATCACTTGTTATTGCACTCTCAGTTTTTAAATCTGTCAGACTCGGACGTTACAAGTCGCGCCCGCAACAACACAACCACACTGTTTCGCTTCTGAACGGCAACTGAAAGTCAATGACAATGACGTATAAAAGACCGTTACGATGATGTCAACGACTTACAGCCAATAAGGTGATGGCACGATGCCGAAAATCACAAAATATTAAGGCGTCCGACGTAAAAAAAACCGGTGGACCGCTTGTACTATTAACTATTTTATTTTATATGTTCTATTTATTTTAACATTACGCACTCCTAAATATCCGCGGCCATTAGGTAGCGTGGGAAACAGCGATGTGCAGCCATTAAACATGGTGACCGACGTAAACACACCAGCCAAACTGCTCGTACATTTTGCAATTTTGTTACATTTTTGTTAATATGTTCTACTTATTTTAACGTGACCCCCTCATCTATATGAACAAGGTAAGCTGTGCAGAACCCATTAATGCTACTTTTGTTGGTCTAGGACGTTTCGTTCAGAAAAGCCCCTTAACTGCCTAATTACCTAATTTACAAATATATTCTACATAAATAAATGCATAAAAACACATTTTTGACCGCCACGCCGCTTTGTAAAAATCAATAACTGTTAAAAAATATGTGAAGATGTTATGAATATAAAGAAACTCAGCGAGCTAGTTGGTGCGAATTCCATAGATAACGTGGTGCTTGGTAGACGTGAAAAATACAACAGCGGGGTTTCCTAGTGGGCAAATAAACTTTTGCAGGGCCGTGCACTAGAATGTTAACTATAATTTGCGGTCATGTTATTTATGGCCGCAAACACACGTTACGGAAAGTAAAACATGTTTTAGTTTATAGTGATAAATCAAAGAAATCTACTGACCAACTCTGCATGCNGGAAAGTAAAACATGTTTTAGTTTATAGTGATAAATCAAAGAAATCTACTGACCAACTCTGCATGCATTCGTATTCGAATATGCAAAAAAAAAACAAAATACGCCAAAAGAAGCAACTATGTGACATGAAACAATAATTCGCGAAAATACTACAAGATTTTGTACAATTTGTNTAAAGGATTCGTAAAATACACGGAAGAATATCAATTAACTCACCTAATAGCGGCGAGTACAATTCCTCTGTCCTCTGCCAATTCAACTTTTATACACCTTACCTCACTCAACGAAACTTCATTGTGGGCGGTGTATCCGCTTATAATACGTGTTTTCGTGATGTTCATAGGCGAAAATACGTACAGAATCACTTGTTATTGCACTCTCAGTTTTTAAATCTGTCAGACTCGGACGTTACAAGTCGCGCCCGCAACAACACAACCACACTGTTTCGCTTCTGAACGGCAACTGAAAGTCAATGACAATGACGTATAAAAGACCGTTACGATGATGTCAACGACTTACAGCCAATAAGGTGATGGCACGATGCCGAAAATCACAAAATATTAAGGCGTCCGACGTAAAAAAAACCGGTGGACCGCTTGTACTATTAACTATTTTATTTTATATGTTCTATTTATTTTAACATTACGCACTCCTAAATATCCGCGGCCANCGCTTGTACTATTAACTATTTTATTTTATATGTTCTATTTATTTTAACATTACGCACTCCTAAATATCCGCGGCCGTTAGGTAGCGTGGGAAACAGCGATGTGCAGCCATTAAACATGGTGACCGACGTAAACACACCAGCCAAACTGCTCGTACATTTTGCAATTTTGTTACATTTTTGTTAATATGTTCTACTTATTTTACGTGACCCCCTCATCTGTATGAACAAGGTAAGCTGTGCAGAACCCATTAATGCTACTTTTGTTGGTCTAGGACGTTTCGTTTAGAAAAGCCCCTTAACTGCCTAATTACCTAATTTACAAATATATTCTACATAAATAAATGCATAAAAACACATTTTTGACCGCCACGCCGCTTTGTAAAAATCAATAACTGTTTAAAAATATGTGAAGATGTTATGAATATAAAGAAACTCAGCGAGCTAGTTGGTGCGAATTCCATAGATAACGTGGTGCTTGGTAGACGTGAAAAATACAACAGCGGGGTTTCCTAGTGGGCAAATAAACTTTTGCAGGGCCGTGCACTAGAATGTTAACTATAATTTGCGGTCATGTTATTTATGGCCGCAAACACACGTTACAGAAAGTAAAACATGTTTTAGTTTATAGTGATAAATCAAAGAAATCTACTGACCAACTCTGCATGCATTCGTATTCGAATATGCAAAAAAAAAAACTAAATACGCCAAAAGAAGCAACTATGTGACATGAAACAATAATTCGCGAAAATACTACAAGATTTTGTACAATTTGTNAAATACGCCAAAAGAAGCAACTATGTGACATGAAACAATAATTCGCGAAAATACTACAAGATTTTGTACAATTTGTGAATTACAGCTAGAATTCTCAAAAATCGTAATTTTTCATTTTTTATGTAAAAATTCGTATTTATAGCATTTGCTAAATTTTCAGGTCTCTACAGCAGTGATGAAAATTTCATCTTAACTCATGCGCTAATTTACACTCTGAGTTCCTGTCAAATATTCTCTAGCCGCGTGTATTCTATGGTCGTCAAGGCCTTGTAATAATTTCCGCTATCTTGACTTTGAACTGTGTACGTGAAAAAAAATGATGGAAGAGGTGTGTCTTTCACAGAAAGCTACAAAATGGGATCAACAAATTATTAACACTTAGACATTCAAAATTTTTAACACGCAAAAATAATTAGTTGCTGCAACGAAGATGGCGGAAGTTTAGTAAACAGTGCGATGAGTATTCCTAACCTCAATCACAAAACATCATATAAACATTCATTGCGTGTCGGTATGCATTTTTCTTTGCCATATTTAGTTAGCAAAGCAACAAAACAGACCATTGTGTAAAACTCATTCCGCAAATATCACTTTGAGTTTCAAGTAAAATTTAAAAAATAGCTTTATTTGAAGTAAAATGGTAAAAATCGCTTTATTTGCACTAAAATTCTAAAATTCACGTTATTTTTCGTTTTATTGCAAATTGTATTTTTTCAGGTCTCTACACATTACACTTCAAGGGCATGCCAAGAGTTTTGTCACAGATGAACAGAACCATATTTATTGGATTTTCAAGCTAAACCATTTTCTTTCAAGTACGTGGATTATAAAACTATTTCTGAGCAATNGAACCATATTTATTGGATTTTCAAGCTAAACCATTTTCTTTCAAGTACGTGGATTATAAAACTATTTCTGAGCAATGATAATTTTTATTCAATTTCTGCATCTGGGATAAAGCTGGAAACATGTAAGCACAGTGCCTTAGGAGACTACTGTCACATACTCTGTAACTGCCATCACCTTGACAAGAGGTCAGATGACAAAGCACTTGGGCCGCTGGGCNAGACTACTGTCACATACTCTGTAACTGCCATCACCTTGACAAGAGGTCAGATGACAAAGCACTTGGGCCGCTGGGCAGTGCGCTGGGTACTGTGCATCTTTAAGAACTGAGATCACATGATTAGTTTTGTTTGGGTCTATAAAGGTACTGATAAGTATACAATGTCCATTTTATAGACTAATCTTATGTACACGTAGTCAGAACTGTATGAAATTTTGCTGATCCCGATTCTAAGCTGAGAGATAATTTTGGAGGATCAAAATTAGTAAAAAAAGGTTGGCTTACAATACAGTAAGTACAGCAATACTATTACAAAAAATTCCTTTTAATTTCTATTGCGCTTGTCCACATTTGGTTTATGCATGCAGTTTTTATCAGTTTAGCTTTATTGCCAGAGGTCTAACACAGAATACTAAAGCTCTTTTCATAAAAATGTAATATTTAAATTTGTATCATCAACAGCATTAAAAAAAAGTTAAAAAATTGGCAAACGTGCAAATATTAATTTAAGAACAGTTACAGTACATGCTATGTTCTAAAGCAAGATCAAAGTCCTAAAGTGTATAAAAATGGAACAAAATTGTTAAAATATTAATTTATTTCTACGTCTTTTTCTCCAATGTCCAGTCCTACACTCTTGACAAAGTGCTGTGTGCATAACTTCCAGACTTACAATTGTTTGCTCTNTTTTCTCCAATGTCCAGTCCTACACTCTTGACAAAGTGCTGTGTGCATAACTTCCAGACTTACAATTGTTTGCTCTTAGTTGCCGTGATATTCATTTCACCCTAGGCATTTGTTCTGAAATACACCTCCTTTCTGGGGAAAATTACGCTACAACTGTCATTTCCTGAGGTATGCTGAACTTAATCACAAACAGAGCCAAATTACACAGCTGTATACTCAAGTGTGCTGCAGTAGCAAAAGTTTTTTTTAAGTTAAATATTGAATAATGTAAATGACACATCAAAAGTATTAATGTTGTACTTTCTTAGTATATTCCTTCATTTAGAACAACTTTTGTCTCTGATATTTTTCTATATGATGCAGAGTTTATGAAATGTAATGCAAATTATTGACATTTTAGAGTTTCAAGGTATTTAATTACCAGTGCTCAATTTAATATTTTTATTATGGGAAATAGCAACTTTTACAATGTTTTCTATAACAATATGGTTTTCAGGAACATAATTCATCATTACAGATGGATTTTCTGTATATCCATTTGATTAATTCTACATTTATATTTTTCAGTTATCAAAACTCAGTCTTCATTATTGNATGGATTTTCTGTATATCCATTTGATTAATTCTACATTTATATTTTTCAGTTATCAAAACTCAGTCTTCATTATTGTAATATAATTTTTACTATGTTATTAATTTTTCATGAAAATGGAAGCACTTAGTATATTTATATAAAATAAAAATATTATTCTGAATGCTAATACAATGCAGTAAATATATGAGGATGGGTTCAGGTATGACAACATGCATATTTTTATCTGACTTGATGCTTGCTTACCTGTTCGAGACTAGTCTGGGCAAGAGAATAATCCTCAATGTCAAGTCTCGTCTTGGCACACTCCATCATTCCAAACATCCTGGACCACGTCAGCGTAGAAGCAGGTATATAGAATGTTATTAGGCACTCGTGTTCCTCTCTAAGGATTGCTCCTACAGATACAACATGAAGTAAATAAATGATTAATTACTTCAAAAGTTGTAATGGACAGTTATAGTGCCTTAAGCAAACTACGGTAGGTCATTTTCTATAACTTTGTGCAGAGAAGTGTTATTTTCCCTATAAAGTAAATCTTAAATATGTAATCCATCCCCCTTGTATCTCATAAAATACGAATAAGGGTCTGGCCACACAATGCCGAAGTAAAGGCCAGGCCCCTTCTGGGTGATGGTGGACACCCAGCGATGACCTGGCCCTGACAGGCGGAGGTGCCACACTGTTCACGGCCACAACCAGGCCAGGCTTGAAATTTGTAGGTAGGGTAATCTGCATTCAGTTGTCGTATAATGGTGTTTATATTTTCTCATCTAACGTAATAATAAAACATTTTCAAATTCTAGCAATAGCAACTTAACATCACTAGAAAACTAAATGCAATGATTTTAAAACATGACACGNAAACATTTTCAAATTCTAGCAATAGCAACTTAACATCACTAGAAAACTAAATGCAATGATTTTAAAACATGACACGTCTGTTTGCACATCTACATAAATACAAAATTCAGTAAATGATGTGACTGGTGAAGTAACATGTAACACAAAAGAAAATGCTCTGTGAAATACACTGTACTTTACATAACAGAATCAGATAGCATATTATTAGAAAAATTACTGGGCAAGTAACAGCTGAAACTGCATGTGTAATGATAATAATCTCAATAATGTAGCATCTTAACACTAAATTTTATGAAGCATTGATCAGGTTCAGGACTGGGTCCAGGAAAAANGTGTGTAATGATAATCTCAATAATGTAGCATCTTAACACTAAATTTTATGAAGCATTGATCAGGTTCAGGACTGGGTCCAGGAAAAAGTACTTTCTTCAATCCTTTATCTGGCACCCTGATGGTCCTGGCATGTGCCAGAAATGTGTGTACATTTATTTGTGTTGTGTTGGTTCAGGGCACCTCAGTTGCCTGAATGTGTGGGGCCAGATCTTAATTAAGTATAAATATAATTAAATATAAATATAATAATATATAAATATAATAAATTGTGCAAATGTAACATGTTTAGACAATTATACTAATGGTTTAATACAAAGCTATATTATGACCTGCAATAAATAATTTCAGGCACTGCATTCTAATTCAGTAGAACCCTATTATAACATATCTGAAGGGCACCATGATATGTTAGTCTCATATAAGGAAAAAGCTTTATAAGAGGGTGATTTTGTATTGAAAAAACATGTTTACGGACCAAGAGAAGGCAGCTTATTAAACAGGAAAATGTTATAAATAAGAGGGGATGTTATAACAGGATTCCACTGTATACAAATTGTACATCCAATCAGGTCTTTTAGTGTTTGGTAGTGATACGAGAGAGAGGAGGGGGAGAGAGAGAGAGAGNACAAATTGTACATCCAATCAGGTCTTTTAGTGTTTGGTAGTGATACGAGAGAGAGGAGGGGGAGAGAGAGAGAGACAGAAAGAGAGAGAGAGAGAATGTGCATGTATGTAGGTACTGTTCCACTAAAGACATACAGTAACTGCTAGGTACATAAATATGCCATAAATTCTGGAGCCATACACATAATACAACTTACACCTATTCCCAGTAGTTGAGATATTTACTGCCATGAGCATACAAATGATTTTATATTTCATACATGTTTTCTGTGCATTGTAATTTTAGCGTGGAAGCATGTTGATGTCTGCAGTAAATTCTAGTGACACAATTATGCCATCATGGCAAGCTTCAGAGAATGAGCATTTTCAAAAAGCGGCAGAAATGCCCACAGCATGTGGAAGGATTGCTAGTGGCATAGCTGCATGCAATTAGAAACTACAAAACATAGAACACTACTTTGTGGGATGGAGAGAGATCACTAGAGTGAGTGAGAAAAAGCAACTTTGGGTTCTGCTTAAAAGCAGAGGTATTCATCACTTATGGAAGATGACTTCACCAATGACAACACTCACCATGTTTTCCATGGACAAAACTATGAAAGTGACTCTGCTAATAATCACTGTCACAGAGGACTAAAAGCTACACAGCATAGGAAATATAGCAGCAAAATGAGTAGAAATGAAAGATGGCCAAGACTACATTTAGGGGGTCAGAATAGTGGAACATTTACTGTTAGAACAGAGAAAAACAGATGGGTTAAGAACTGGTTAAACAAATGGAGGGTAAATGGAACAATGAAGAAATGGAGAGGTACGGATGCCAGGTAAAAAACTGGGTGGCAGACTGACATGGAGAAGTCAAATGATTAATAAAAACATTCTGGGTTTAAAGAATAATGTAATGAATAACACGAACTATGTAAATGAAAATCTTTCGTTTACGAGATATGTAGAAAAACACTAAAACAAACACTGTTGCATGAGGCAACAGCTTGCTAGGTGACAAATAGAGGCATTAGTGAGATTTTTTAATTTTTGTGTGCTGGCCAGTAAAAGGCAAGAATATGGGAGTGCCCCCAGACACTTTTTTTGATTGGTTGTAAGGGCTAGGGTAGCTGAGAGAGAGAACAAGTCAGTTGAGCTTCTTTTACCACGAAAACAATTACAAACATTTAGATTTACCATTTTCCATGTGTTTTACAGTATTCTCTCTCCTTCTCTTCACATATGTGCTGTTAGCAATTAAAACTATTTGTGTTAAATTTGCATTGTTGACGCCAGTGCCACAAACATAAATAATGTTTTCGAACTAGAACAATTTGTAAATTGATTTGCTAGTAAGGTCGAAAGGTTATCATTGTACATGCAATTTGACATATGTCAAATTACAGCACCCATTCACAATAGAATAATGGCCAACCTACATTTTATTATTTTTAAACAAACAATTCTAACCAAAAATGTTGGTGATGTTTTGAAAATAAATACATAGATATAACACATAATATTTTTTTTAATAATTATGCATGGTACATTTGCAAATACTGCAGACTTTACTTGTCTTCCGTACTTTGTGGTTAGGTTCTTGATAACAATTACACAAGGTTAGTAATTTTAGTTGGCTGCTTACATTGCAAAATCTGTTAAGAATGCCATAAGTAGTAATGGTTTTTAATCATTCATAGAAGTTTAAAAGTGAAGGCTACTATGTGTTTTGATATTTTGATAAACTGAACAGAGCACAAATATTGCAATGTAAACATTGAGTGGACTCAAAAAGACACATGCACAAACATTGCCATGCCGTAAAAAAAATATAAATACATTGGAAGCAAATTTGTGTAAAACGAAGAGGTTTCTGCTATTTCCTTGTAGAAAAACCCGAAAGCTCTATGGTTACAAATTTTGTGAAAACATTTGTATTATGAAAGGAGTATTTTTAAATCAAAATCTTTAGTTGTTTTTTGTAGATTGGTTGTGAATTTGTGTCTGAGTAATATTTAACAGTGAGCAAATATTTTATCAGTGTTTGCTGTTATTTAAATTTACCTAAGTTTCATTCATTTTCTTACCATCATTTATTAATAAGTGGCACTAAACTTTACAGGTGGAAGGGAACTGCCTGGTGCAAAAACACTGAGGGAGCCATGCACCAGTTTTCTTGGGCATTTTTAAATGTCTTGACAAAGCTAAGATTGATCAAAATTGTGTGAAAAGAAGCATTACATGATGAGTTAAATATTTTTAAATAGTTTTACTGAAATAGTGTTTTGATTCAAATTTATGAACAACAAATTCTATTAAGGTTTAATTGAATTTGTTAGAAAAACAACAGATTCACATTATAATAATAACACATGCATTTTTTGCTATAAAATTTATTTGACAAAATAAAAATATTTATTTGACAAAATGGTGAAATTTTAATGATGAAATCAGTTCATTTTAATTACCTTAAAAGTGGGGCCCTAATTATCTGAGGCCACTAATAGGGAGTTATCGTGTATTATTAATACAGTAACATACTGCACCTGGGAATGACGACCTGACAAACTCCTTTACAGGTTCTGTTTTGAANGTGTATTATTAATACAGTAACATACTGCACCTGGGAATGACGACCTGACAAACTCCTTTACAGGTTCTGTTTTGAACATCCTTCCATGTGATTCCTCGTGAACATAGATTTTGATAGTAAGGGTGTAACCCTCTGCAAACTTGCTCTTGAGGTGCTGTGGTGAGCCGAGACACTTTAGCCTGCCATTCACCATGATGGCAATTCTCGTGCAGAGTGCCTCACACTCTTCCATGCTGTAGCAGAATATCACACTGTATTAGTAATTTTTAAGGGAGTAAATTTAAGTATGAAATATCATGCACACTGAGAGCACAACTTGTTTTGGAAATGCAAGAACATACTTAGCCATATCTTAGAATTTTTAGTAATGAACTGTTGTACAGTGTAACTTAGTGTTTTATAAAAACACAGTTTCTGTCCTTTCAAAATTAATATCAGACTAAATAATTAAATTGTATTTATTCGTGTTACAATTTATGTAATGTTTCTTAAATTTATTGGTTTCTTTTTTTGGCAATGAAAATTTTAACAAGTGCTGTACGGCAACTGTTACATATAAGCAATAAAACAATCAGTCTGCAAAATAAAAATATTTCAAAATACACTAAATTTTCAAAATAAATTTTACTGTATTCGTGCTTAAATAGCAGTATGCTGAATGATTTGGCCCTATGAAAAATTTGCAGCTCTGGGGTTCAAAGGGATACATTTTTTTGATGTTGTGCCACACCTTTCCAGTTGGTTTAAGTTACCAGCACAAAAATGTACATATACATTAGTTTTGCTGAATCACAATTATCATAACATTTAATAATGAATAAAGCTGCATAATATAATTTGTGTAGCAAACAAGAAAACTAGAGTAGCAAGACGACTAGTGTGTTGTTAGTACTGACCTGTGCGAAGTGAGGACAATGCACTTGCCACTATCTCGAACATCACATATGACATTCCACAGGTGTCTCTTGGCCATTGTGTCCATGCCACTTGTTGGTTCATCCAGGTACAATACAACAGGGTCACCTATCAGTGCGACGGCAGTACTCAGTTTTCGCTTGTTACCTCCGCTGCAACCATATGTTCACATGTTTAACGTCTCGTGCCACAAACAGGCGCATAGCAACAGGGTGGGCCGAAGCAGAGACCATCCACACCCAGCTATACCTTTTATTATTACCAAATAAGTTAATGTATCATCTTTTAATTTAAATTTTGCTAATTAATATAAAAAATATGGACACCACTAGGGCCAACTCCAAATAATCACCAGGCGTACAGTCACAACTGATGATAGAAGTAAACAAAAACATTTCGTACTTTTGATTTATGAGCTCTTAAAATGCCAATAAAGTGGGTTATTAGTTGTGGTGTTCACACATAACAAACATGACTGTCATGCTGTCTTGATACTGCCATCTCCAGCCAACTAAAGTACACACCAATGAATTTGCTCCTCTCCAGGCCTGTTACCCATCCAAGTGTACATTCCCCTACAACACTACATTAGCTAATGTAGTACATAAGGATATTTGCAGATGCATTTGGAGATTTGGCTAATCATCTAATGGGGTGTGAAAGGAGGGAAGGGTAGTAAATTTAGGTGATTTCTGCAGTGGAGCTTTTACTTCAGCATGTGTGGACAGAAAGAGAGGAATATAGAAGTAGAATAATTAAGGGTATAAGTACATAGCCTACAACTTTTAGCATTTGTAGTGGGGACCAGTTTATTACTTTTTTGTCTTGTAAACACCAAATCCAAAACCAACTATTTCTAGCCTACTTTATGAAAGAAAGAAAGGTTTATGACATCACTTTCCTGTGTGTGCACGTGTGTATGTGCGTGCGTGCATGTGCTGGTCGGCAGGTTTTCTTGGGGAACTCCAGTTTCCCCCGCCCTTACTTTTCAGCGCTGCACTATACTCACCTCACTTCACCCTCACTGGTGCTCAAGACCTCGATGTTAGGAGCCTCCCAAATCTTTCCACTCCACTCCTGCTGAGTGCCCCCTTATAAAAACTTTTGAACGTGTGAACCAAATTTCACCACACTCAGTACACAAATGGTACTTAGTAAGGACATCTGACTTTTGTAGTTTTTCGATCTGGGCACTTGCTTTAAAAATGGCGATAATTTTATAATTTAGGGTGATATGTGATATTTCAGGAGCTATTTAATAAATTTCAACCAAATTTTTTATATTGCCAGTGCATCATGTAAGTATTGAATTTTGAGTTGGATATTGTTGCTAGACCGCCATTTTGGAACATAGCATCACATTAAAAAATAAAGCTTTTACATTATTTCTCAAAAACTACTCATCCAATAATTGCCAAACTTGGCAAGTAAGTAATATTATTGTCGGCCATGCATATGTGTGTCATTAAAATTTATTAGTCACTTATTTCCAAAATGGTGAACATAAAAATACTTTAGGTATGTTTGGTATATCCACCATACTGTTCTACCAATTTTGACCAAATTTTGTATGCTCAATGTATATATTAAAAACATAATATATGCCAACAAATAGCCACTTTTATCTGCCATTTTATAAGATAACATTACATGAAGATATGAAACTTTTATTTCATATCTTGGGAAAACAATTTATAAATTCCTACCAAATTTGAAAGCAAACAAGTAGTACTGTGGCAGTTGATATAAACATGGTGGCCATATATAGCCATTTTAGCTTAGTATGCTATAACGTCAAAACCAAGTAATCAATTCCAGTTTGACTATGTATGCTGACAGTATCAATTGTTTTACAGAATGGGTCTAGCTAGACAACAGGGTAAATATTAATTCTAATGTACAAATTTTACAGTATGTACTCACCTGTATTCACAGACTTTTTTGTCCATGTGTGTAGTAAAGAGGAGCNCTAGACAACAGGGTAAATATTAAGTCTAATGTACAAATTTTACAGTATGTACTCACCTGTATTCACAGACTTTTTTGTCCATGTGTGTAGTAAAGAGGAGCTTCTCTGCCAAGTGATTGATGACACCAGGAATCTTCGACTGAGAGATGCCCCTCAACAGGCAAAATATTGTCAGTGTCTCTCGACCAGTCAGCTCTTCTATAAGAGCATCAAACTGAGGGCAGTAGCCAGTCATCTGGCACACCTGCAATTGATACAAAATTAATTACATTGCCAGTAAATTGTTAGATCACAGAAATTAACATATTTATTGCCACTGTCAAAGGTATCACATAGCTGAAGGTACTGTTCAAGGCCTAGTGATGCAAGAATATAAAAAATAACACAGGCAAGTGCATTAGATAGATGTTTATCACCTCTACACATGATACACAGAATCTTTTCACTGGCAACAAGCCCCTGTGTGCATCTTTTCAAAAGTTATACAAATTATGACAAAAAAATAAAGATAAATGTGCGCTCCTTATTCCCGTACTACTTTAAAGATTCTCTATCTGAGTTTTATACTGATTGAAAAACACTATTTTACTGTAGTTATTTTGTTTGTATAAGAACACACATTAGAGACAAGAAAACCAATTTATTACACAGACCTGAAAAGTTTCTTAAATGCTATTTGTAAGCAAAAACTACTTTAACATGGACAAGCCAAGCAAACTGAATTCCCATGTTGATATTCAGACCACATGAAGAATCCAGTTTGTAAAACATAGCACCAAAGCACTAGCGGATCTCCCATCGCGGTGGCATAATATTTGAGACAATTAAAGCTATCAAGAAGCTATATAACGCTTGGTGACACTTTGAATGGAGACTTTCTGTGGACCCATGTCAAGAAGAACAATCCTTAAGATGCAGCATCAACTTGGCATGTCGCATGTCACTTCCTGTTACAATGTTAATGTTCAGCTTACAGCAACGATACAGTCAGGTTAGTCATGTATTTTATTTGAGGGGCTCAACATAAAATCAAACACCCTCGCCAAAAGCTTACATTTTTTGTAGTGTTGAGATAATTAAATTAAATCCCTGTTCAGTATTTTATATAACTTCTGTTTAGTTATCATAAACCAACCATAGTATTAAAAAAAAACTGGTGGGGAGGCACCCAATGCCTTTCTATCTCTTGCAGACAAGTGATATGCTACCTCCCCCCTCCCCTTACAAGTAATTGCCCAACTCGTCTTCACTTTTAAAAGTGATACAAGCATGCTTTCTAGCTACAAATAGCTATAAGCTTCATAATATGTGAAGAATTTACAGGAAAATGCAATTTTATCATCATTTAACAGTTTATTTTGGTTAATTTCAGTAAATTTGGACATCTGACAGCCTGTTTTCTCTAAAGTATCATTTTCAAAAGTGTGTTTCTTAATTGATGCATTTTAGAACTATGGAAAAACAACAATACAGTCAAAATGCAGCATTAGCACATGTATCTAGCTAGCAACATATATGGGGTATATTTTGTCCAATTTGTTGTGTTATATTTGGGTTTACCTGTGCACTGAGATTAATGTTTCAAGGTAAGTACTGAAATTCAATGTTCATTAAACCCTGTTGCAATTCATGCAAAATAGTTGCAGTATACTTCTGAGAAACAAATCTAAATAATGTATCATTTTAACATGCTTGCAGCATAATGCTGCAATCCTTAAAAGTTCTGCGGCACGTTTTTTATTTTGGTGGCAATTCATGTGGTCCTACTACTAGCTTGCATATATCACTTGTAAGCTAATATAGTAACTACATTGTAAGTTTTGATATTGTTTATATGAGACATCATTGTGCTATTAAAAACTTACCATAATTTTGGATTCATGTGGTAAACAATGCTTATGCCAAGAGTACTATAGTATAGTCTATTCGCGGTTTATTAATACGTTTTGAATCAAACCTTTGAAAAATCACCCCATGCCTGACGTGTCTGGTTTTCAAAATATGCCATGTATCACAAGTGTTCTATACTTGTATTCACATAAACGTATGTTATTTTTTATTGAATTAAACATTTATTTGTATTTTATCCATAAATTATAATATTTCATTTGTAATTATTATA
This sequence comes from Clitarchus hookeri, assembly GCA_002778355.1. Classification (NCBI taxonomy): domain Eukaryota; kingdom Metazoa; phylum Arthropoda; class Insecta; order Phasmatodea; family Phasmatidae; genus Clitarchus; species Clitarchus hookeri. Next base: position 1,477,931 of record NQII01000086.1, read on the forward strand.
TAAATAAAAGTAGTGAGAAGATAGGTATGTTGGTAATACCTAGTAAGAAATAGCTCTTATACAGAATATTACTAAGCTGAGTGCACACAAATGTGGTGCGTTGTCCCTTTGGTGTAATTTTCTAGACTCGGTTAAGGTTTATTCTACTCATATTGGGAAGATAAATGCTTTTAGTTTGGCAACTAAAATTTCTTTGTCACTAGGTAAGTGCTGGTGTCTCATGGGTACCAGATTTTCTCAATTTTTTAAATTAAAAAACAAAATAATTGTGATAATCATAAATCAGATATAAAATAACTTCATAACCAAGTAAAATCTTTCTATTTTATTGTTCACGTTGCTTAAAATTTTAATTAAAAGTGACCTCTTTGGAACACTGCGCACCTAGCGATGGAAATTTTCCCTATGCAAAGTTCTCCCATAAGAAAACACGTTTTGTTTCTAACCAGAGTAGAATTAACCTTAACTCGGTTAAGATGTGTTTGCATGAGGTGGAGGAATATCCTAGAAGTAGAACTTTAGCAGGTTTTCAGAAAAGTTGGAAGTAACAGTGAATGTACTATAGAAGACTGGAAATTTTCCTTCTGAATTAAATACAACACTACCACCGGTACTTAATCAAATATCATCATCACATAGATTTTTTGTTAATATTCTAGTAAAGTTTCATCTAGTGTGGTGCAAATGATCAATTCAGTAAGAAAAAGTGATTTTCTCATAAGGAAAGAATTGGTTCAATGTCATGGGTCGGTAAAATTATANAAGGAAAGAATTGGTTCAATGTCATGGGTCGGTAAAATTATAGATGCTAATAAATGCTATAAAACATAAAATAAATTCTATAAACTGCACATATGATTGCTATTTTCCACCATCTCTAGTAATAATCTTAAATAAATAAACAAACTTCACTTTCAGTTTAAGAGACTATAGCCATGTTACTTCCTTTTCGAAACACTTACTATCATGTAATCCATTTTAAAATATTTCTATTTCATTAAATTACAAAAAAATATTTGCAGCTAGCTGGTAGTGTGACAGCAACATGGTAACATAATGACACACTATTTATTCCATTGTATGTGTGTGTTGGACATTCTGATGAATTTACTGACGTAGTTTAATAATTAAATTTCCACAATAAATAGAGCAACTTAAATCTTTTCCTACAAGTTAATGCATTTTTTTACATAGTTCCAGTGAGTCTCCTGAAACTGACCTGTTTAAATAACATAAAATTCTCCCATTCACCTTATAAAATAATAATACCTCCTTCTTAGTAATAAGACACTTAGCTAAGGAAATGTGAGATAAATTATTTTCCTATTAGTTTTCAAAATTATTTTGGTATACATTTTAGTTGATCCGGTGCTCATAAACTCGCTGCGATAGGTGTGAAAGGTTGCCAGTACGCAAGTTTGGAACCAAAGTGCGCCACAACTGCGACTTCCACTCCTGATTGAGACACTAAGGAACTACCAGCAATAATGCTGCTTCTCCGGGTTCTTCGGGGAGCAGACATAATGAGGCTTCCCACCACCCCTAGGGGTATATGCACCCCCCAAGTTGGAGATGTTACCCGACTCAGCTGAGCATTTGGCTACCAGCAATAGCATCGCTTCCCTGGCCAGCACTGAGTTGGGGAGCGGGACTCATCATCGTCAGATGATGATTGTCACACCCTCCATTGCGCCAAAGAGAGGCTACAGCTCTCTGGAAGGCCTGCTCTTACCTGCTACACAGTCTACACCACCTTGTAATTATGTTTTATCTAGCCTAAACCTGAGTGTTTACCTTGCCACATACTCCACCATAAGCAAGGAGGGCAAAGGCTGAGAGGATAGACGCTGCTCAGGTTCCACGATCTGTGGGACAGGGGGCCGACCATCAAAAAGTCTATTCTCATTTGCGAGAGGAAGCTACTTGCCTGCGATTTGATAAAGCCACAGCATCCATCACCTGGCATACATCGACCAGCACCAGCAGCTCCAATACAGCAACATCCTACTGACCAGGGTGCTTCAGAGTTGCGAGGCCAATATCACCTTGACGCGTGATGTCGGGTGACTGACAACGACGTCACGGTCGGGCAAGGTTTTGTGTTAAGGGAGCCCGCAGTCCAACTCTAGGTTCAGCAATTGGGTTGTAATGACGCGATTTCGTGCTTTTCCCTGGTGGGAGGACATCTACAGGGGATAGAAGTCACTGTCACCCTAGAATCAGTACTCAAGAGGTTTGATAGAAAACGTGTTTATTTCCGTGAGGAAGTAGACACGGTGGCCCGTACTAACTCCTAACCAACAAGTGCTGTAACGGAAGTAGACTACGATAAATCAGGTGAAGGGGACCAAGGTCTAAACTAGACAAGAGCAGATGCGGCTAGGTAGCTATGATAATAACTGACTAACTCGATACTGTTGTCCAGAAGGACTCTGGTGACACTAACAGAAAGGTAGTGGGTGTTCAAGTGGTGAAAACTTCTTCGGGGGTTGCTGGTCCTACTGGAGGATGTTGATGTCTTCAGAGAGCTCCAGCACACGGGGTGGTGGATCGAGCTGCAGAGACTGAACTCCCGTTCTGCGACTGTGCACGGACATATATTCCACCTGCCCGCGGGCTCTCTGTGATGAGAGGGTGGCAGGGGTGAGCTCCTCCTTTTGTGGGTGGAGCTGCGCTCTCTGGTGCCATCTCTCGGTCCGTGACGAAAGCAGGCGCCTCTGTCATGTGGGGTTGCATCTGCGCCGTGAGCTTAGGCGCTTAGTTGGGCCGCTTGGCTGGTTTCTATCACACGTGGAGGGTTGGGGTGATGTCTGACATGTTTGTGATTGTCCTCGTGTCTAGGGGCGTACTGGTACGCTCTGGTAAAAAGTAGTTCAGGGTTCAAACCCTGACTGGGGTGACGTGATGACATGTGAAGATGAGCCGAAGTCGTTTTTAAATAAATGTCTGTACACGTTACATGTCAATTGCTCCCCCTCCGTTGCGANTTAAATAAATGTCTGTACACGTTACATGTCAATTGCTCCCCCTCCGTTGCGATGTAGATTCATCTGGTAGAAAAAATATTTTTTGTGGAAATGATGTAGTACTGTCACTTGCAAGAAAGTTGGGTTGGTTTCTGTAGCACTCCTGTTCTGTACGCTCTCTGGGCTCCGGCGCAGCATGTCACTTTCGCTGTCGGCGTGATGTAGTGCAGTCTCTCTCTAGTGTGCCGACTGGCTGGACGAGCGACCGGCTAATGGGTTCTACCCCCTGAGGAGGATAACTGTCACATGGTAATGGCTTGGTGTAGGGTGAATGCCCACGTCCCTTTGTTTGTTATGTAATCAGCGTGCCGCTCACACAAGTCAGCTGAGGGCTGTGCTTATGTACAAAAATCATTTAACAGATTTCACCTGGAAGAAAGCCAATTTACAGGAGGGTACGAAAAAAAAAATTTAACACTAGTCCCACTCGTGAGGAGTGTGACACTTCTGCTGGCTTACCTGCCGTGATGCTGAAGATATTTTAAAGTGGCTCTGCTTTGTAGCCTTCTACGGGTTGCATGGCAGGTAATTTCTTTATGTGTGACAAAGTTCTAGTGGGGCCAGCTCTAGGCCTTCCATTACCTAGGCTGGTCTGCATGTACCTAATACTTACAACATGAGTACCCTTATAATGACTAATAATACTACTAACCAATTGATGTACGGACCACCTACAGAAAAAAAACATATTACCCTCAAAGGCACACAATAGCATTTCCAATGTATTTACAACAATTTAAAATTTTTGTTTTCGTTAGAAAGTCCTTGAGTAAACTGGCGTTCGTCTGGATTCATTCTTTACCTATGAGGAAGTTTGTGCTTCACTAAGAGAATCTGTGTTTCACTGTAACCAACTATGATGTCTATATCATCATGCCTCATATGCATTGTCACTAGATACTTGCACTGTTTTGAATGGTTATTTGACATATCACTGTGTTAATAAGCTACTGCTTTATTATACTCTGTTGCACAATATAGTCTGTCATACAATGACGCTTACTGGCTTTGACTAACGTCACTGTAACTGACAACAGCAATTTAACAGCTGTTTTAATACTTGCATTTATACACTGTCTCTCTTGAGTATTTGACAACTCACGTTCTCCTGTTACTGGCTGTCTCTGGTTCGAGCCTTGGATTTGCATGGCCGACTTCACTTCCTCAAGGCTGCATACTGGAGGTACGGCCATGTGAACTTGGAAGTGGGCCGCCATGGTGACTCACAGTAACGTCCCGGCTGAGAGGCGCTGCGGCAGGCGCGAGAAGGTATCTCTCTCATGGACTGGCTGCTGGTCTCTGGGTTCGCAACACCGGCATTGGCCAGTTCGGGGCCACCAGGCACCGGGGGACGATCAGGCGTCCTCTTCTCCTGGAGGAGTGACGGTGGGGTAGCCTTCCCAGACAGGGATTCCACTGCTCCCCCTGTCCTCTCGGCTCTGCTGGACTCATCCTCCCGTACGGAAGGTGATGCAGCAGTGGTCTCAGCGCCGTCCAGCGTCGTGATCCGGTGGGTGACCACGCCCTCCTGCGTAGACGTGGTCTGGGTTGCCTTCTGAGGCAGGGGCTCTTCGGGCACCCCTGCCTCGTTGGCTCTGCTGGGCTCATCCTTCTCCTGGATGGGGCTGGATT